>CM046805.1:25757820-25935320 GCA_025617405.1 Perca schrenkii
TAACATTTTCTTTTACATTTTTGAGAGAAACATTTGCTATGATTTTTCTAACTATCACATAAGCATTGTCTTTCATATGAGGAATATCTGATCATTTTGTGTACTGTAGATAGTTGTGTAGTAATTGTCTGACCTGTGTGTCTGTTTTTCTTAAAGGCCAAACATCTTTAAAGTTTGACCCACTTCAAGTATTTTTTGGGGAGAAAAGTAACTATAACATGTGGCCCACCACCAGCAAATCTCAATTTAAGTAGTGGCTGGACTGCAGAGTGGACACTGAATGGAACAGGAATACCCGGAGATAAGCTACACGTGTTAGCACAACAGAATGGGATGGCAACGCTAACTGTGTCAGAAGCTTTTTTCACTGACAGTGGTAAGAATTAGATCAAGTCAATGTGCAATGTTGCAGTTAATAAATTATTTTTATTTTAGTTTCAATTGGCATTTCCAAATTTACAATGCTAGTGCGGTGTAGGACTTTCCTCATTTCCTGGTTCTCCTTCTCCATAAACAACATGAAATCAAGGAGAGGGTTAACCTTTCCTGCTACAGATTTCTCCAAACACTTTGTTTCTCTCACTATGGGCGCTTTCACACCTGCCTTTGGGCAGTCGAACTCTGGTGAAGCGGTTTGCTTGTGGTGAGAACGTGATCCGTACTCGAACCGCACCAACTATACATACTTCGCAAGTCTGAGCTAATGTCTCCTGTGGTCAGGTGTGTTTAGCAATCTGTGATGCTGCAGAGCAGCAAACTGTAGCAGCTTTCAGTGTTTCTCTCACAGAAACAGACTGCGGTCAAGCTTGCTCGCTTCTCCGTGGTCAAACCAGCTGCCGCTAAAATTGGAGACAGGCGCCGGCAGAGCCAACCCAGTCTCATGTCAGTTCGTGATGGCATTACGAAATTAAATCAGAGCGAAGTCTCGGTGACCAGAGCAGACGTAGTAACGTCTGTTGCGGAACAATGTCTGATCACTTTAATGTAATTTAAATATAATTTATATTATGGTTAATTACTTTTGCTGTTATGTAATTACATATTTTTCAATTTAATTTCACGTCATTTACTTACTTACATTACAGTATTTTTTTTTTTTTGCACGTGGGACAAATAAAGTATTATCTAATCTAATCTAATGAAATGAGCTGGTTTGACCATGGAGATGCAAGAAATATGCACTAGTCCAGAACACAGGACCTTCCTCCTGTATTTACTTTCTCGCTCCCGCCCCCAGACACATCCGACCAATAAGAGAGTGGACGTTCTTGCGTGATTTGTAATACCGGATTTTGCTACGCTTGGATTTTTCCATGTGTGAAACCAAACCGAACCGAGGGCAAATCGCTCCAAGTTTACAAACTCACCAACTGATTCAGACCAAAGCAAACAAACTACAGGTGTGAAAACGCCCTATGAGTCTAGAGTCGGTACTCACTCTGGAGATAATCGCTGTCACTCTCTTACTTTCTCTACCACACACACACACACACACACACACACACACGCCAGACCTGCTATTCTCTTAAAGAGATCGACGCACACACCAACGCGCAAGTATAAACTTCAGGCCACTTACGTAGGCTACAGCGAAAGCTCTGCGCGGAGCCTCCGCATAACCATAAATCACGCTTTATACTTACTCCTTACATCTCCTTACTTCCTGCTTTGTTCCCGTCATAACTACTACGGCCACTAGAGGACGTCGCCATCTATAAACCATCATATGCGTTGTAATTGCGGCTTGAACAAACAACTTATGGTGGTATATTTCAGGGGAGGACAGTGTCCATTGTTTAGATTGATTCAGCAATGTATCTGGTCATGGTTAAGTAATTTTTTTTATTTTGATTATTTTTTTTTATTTTATATTATTAGACAGTGGTAGATAGACAGGAAAGGGGGGAGAGAAAGGGGATGACACAAATCAAAGTTTAGCAACTTGGATTAAAACCCAGGCCATTGCAAAGGTCGCCCCATGGTTTAGTAGTTTGACCAAAAATGTAAAAAAAATATATATAATTATAATAATGTAGACATGGGTTGACTCCACACAGCTAAAGTGAAGTATAAAGCTAAACGTGTTTCATATACCAAAAGTATTAACCATTTGTTTTCGCATTAGTCTTTTTTACCTTTAACTTGAGACCCAAACTGAAAATTAGAAAAGAGAAATAGAACATATTTTCCTACTGATAGAATCCTTAATATGCAGCATGTCAACGTTCCATTCTGAATAATGAGGAACAGCCATTAATAGACACGGCCAGTAATAGTTGGCTGTTATGTTACCATATATTTGAGTTCAGAATCCCCTTCTTATATTTTTTTCATTAGAAAAGTAATTATCATGTGCTCTACACAGACCAAAGGGACATTTGCAGTTAGGGATGTGCTCTTTAACCTGCTGCAGCTGAGCAGCTATTTGCAAACACTTTTCTGCTGTTTGTGTTTTCGCTCGTTCAAAGAAGCTAAAGTGGAGCAGAAGACAAGTGTACATGTTTATGAGTTAGATAAGAAGGAGACTTTTCCCCATCATAAAGCAAAACTATTAATGGAAGTATCCTACATCAAAACTTACAGCACAACATATTTGGAAATTGTAGACTATATATTCAAATCTCTATCTATCTATCTCTATCTTGCTTACTTAAATGCTTACTTAGGTTTTTTTTTGCCCCTGTTTTCCCTGATGGTGCTATTATCCCATGTATTTTTTTATATTTGTTTGTAATGTAATGGACTGTTCTTATATAGCGCTTTTCTAGTCTGAACAACTACTCAAAGCGCTTTTACATGGTACAGGAACCATTCACCATTCACACACATTTATACACTGTGGCCGAGGCTGCCGTACAAGGTGCCATCATCAGATAATCATTCACACACATTTACACTCCGATGCACAGCATCGGGGGCAACTCAGGGTTCAGTGTCTTGCCCAGGGACACTTCGACATGGGACTGCAGGGCCAAGGATCGAACCACCAACCTTCTGATTGGCAGGCAACCGCTCTACCACTGAGCCACAGCCGCCCCATGTTTTGCAACACTAGCTTCACATTGAATTCATGTCAACTGATGATCACCTTTCTTTTCAGGATTTTATGTATGTACGCTAAAAAACAACAACATAGCGATCATACAGAATGGAACGATCCAAGTGACACCAACAGCCCAACAACAGCTTCAACAGCTGCTTGAGCAGTCTCAGGTAACCTACTTCTCAAGTTGTTACTGACACTGCATCAACAGGGGCGGATTGTGATATGGGGGCTCCATGCAAACTCAGGCATGGGGTCTCCGTCATACCTTACTGTATTTCCCCCCTTTCTTTTTTTTGAGAATGTTGGTCTCGGCAGTGGTAGAATAAGTACTCTGATCTTAAAGCTACAGTGTGTAGTTTCTGTCTCCCCCATGAGGAATTCTAAGTATTGACAACAACACTGTCGGCGCGTCCACATGATACAAGCCTTACATGATCGCGCAACCCCCATCCCTCCTCCAGGCAGTTGCTAGAAGCCAAGGAGGATACGGCGGATTAAAAAAAAACATTATGGACTCTTCAGAAGAGGTAATATCTTCGCTTGAGTTTCTGCGCGGGGAAGGTCACCAGACGACACAATCTTCTGAACATAGCCATACTGAGAAATCCAGAGAGAGTTGTGTGGTGCTGGTAGTCTTAATTATCTTTGTAGCAACATATTTGGCAATGGCTTGAATGTAACGGACATTCATTAATATCAAAAATGCTTTAAATGAAACTATTTTATATATTTTTTTAAGAAAATTGTTTGGGCATTTCCGCCATCATTCACAGCTCAGACATGAAAGGGAAGTGAGGGGGGACGACATGCAGGAATTTTGAACTCTGTGTCAAGGAATAAACCTCTTTCCATGGGTGCTGGCTCTACCAACATGAGCTATCCCAGGCACACTAGTTAACCCTTGTCAGTCCCTCCAGGATTTTGCTGTCTTTTTTTGAGATTGTTGCGGCCCAAAATGCCTGATTTTGCGGGAGCTTTTGTAAAAAATTTGTTGCAAAGAAGTTGCTAGAGATAGTGAAAATTGCCAAAAATAGTTGTAATTTTCTTTGGTATACGTTTTTTGGTGTTTTTGGTATAAAATAAAAAGGAAACTTGTCTTGGGGTGCATAAAATCATTCTGGGCTGAGTTTTCCTAGTAACCTTACCAAAAAGGCTCAGGATGCTGCAAATGTTGGTAGAATATGTTACAACAAAAAATAAAAAATGTACTGAGTGAATTAAATTTGAACATATCTGTCAGTGGCTTGTTGATCTTTACATTGTTAGTTAATTTCCTATCCTGGCCTTGGGACTCACATTCATACGATTTGATAAAGTACTTATTGGACTTTAACTTAATGCGCATAAAATAACGAGTGTATCTGTCCTCAATTTAGGTCATCCTGTACGTCTCATCTCCGGTTTTTCCTGCATCCACTGTATGTGTTTGTGTGTGTGCGCGCGGTACTTTAATGGGACACATAACGAACATTTAAAAAGTAAAGCGTTGAAGAACCTTAGTGATCTGGCTGGAACATTAAATGAAAGAAAATCACTTGATATGTTTTTTTAGGTTTTTTTTAATCTAAACATCATTTTTGATCTATAGCTGTTAGAGTCGGGGGGCCTGAGGCAGTTATCCACCTTGTCTAATGGTCCTGGGCATTAACATTTTTACAAGAACCCGAGTCAGCTATGGGCAGGAAGGGAAAGACATTTACATAAGGAAATAAAATGATACACTAAGTTGAAAAGCATGCTCTGACCACACCTAGAACACTCACTGTGTGCACCTGTAACCACAACCAGCAGTGATGTCACACTTGTCACTGCAGTAGGGTGAGTGGACCACTGAAGGTCAGCCAAAGCAAGAGTCTTCCTCTTAAACTGCTTATTGGGGCCATTTTAGGCATCATTTATTTTACAGTTTTGTAACAGGTGGAATTTTTACTACAAAGTAGTTACATGATTTTTCAGACATATAGCTAATACAGCGAGGCGACCTCTAGCTCACCCAGTAAGAGTGTGCAACCCATGCAGGCTAAGTCCGATTCTCCACTGGGCGTGTATATGCTGCATTCCGGTTTCGTTCCATCCTCCGCCACGCGCCATACCACACCGGGAATGTCTCAGAAGAGTGTCTTGCCTGCCCGACTGGCAGATTTTATTGTGTCTACAAGTACTTTACAGAACAATCATGTGTTTATTAAGCTAGTATCTACCTTCCACTCCAAGAACTCCTGCAATTAAACTCCATGCCTTCTCTTTTCTTCTTTGGTTTCTATTATGTTTTTGTTTTTTTCAAGATTAATCTCTCATCGTCCATGGTGTTGTAAAGTAGACATAAATGATATGGGGGGGGTGTCTTTTTAGTAAATTGACTGGATGCTCTCACTGTTTCACTTCTTGCGCACCTGTCTGAATGGCCCGCAGCTCGCATGCAAATATATTTAGCGGCTTCACGCATGCTTCTGGGACGCACTGTGGTGCTGGTGGAATATCAAGCATTGACTTGAATGTGCGATTCCTTGCAGGGGTTGCGGTACCTCCTGGAACGCACCACAGACGTGCCCGGTGGAACATATTGGTTAGTCCTTTGCAACTGCCCGGGTTTGAATCCAACCTGCAGCTCTTTACTGCATGTCATCACCCATCTCTCTCCCACCTTTCACTGTTACCTTAATTGGTTGTATGTTTTCTTACAAAAGGAGATTTACACACAACCTGAAGTTGTGAGTGTTAGAACCCATATTTTATGTAGTCTTAATTTGGGTGGTCATTTACATTTAAAAAGGTTGGAAATCTAGTTCTTCAAGTAAATTGCAGCACACCACAGTCAACTTTAATCAAATCAAATAAAATATAATAATAATTAAAGCTGCAAGCAGCGTTGGACGGGCCCTCGCACCTCCTTGCACGTCGGGGTTACTGGCGGGAGCCGCTCCTTGCGGCCGTGCATTTGCGCAGCACTCAGACACTGCAAATCATCACCAATGAAAAGGGAACTCTCTGCTGAGTTCAATGATATCTCACACAAGACTCTTCCTTAAATGGGTCACCAGTTATGAAAAGGGGGGTGGCTAAAGCATAGGGGGTGGGTCAAACCATGGCCAATCAAAAAGGAACTATCTGCTGAGTTCAGTGATACCTCACACAAAAGTCTACCTTAAACGGTGCATAAGTCATAAAAGGGGGATGTGTGAGTACATGGGCGTGGTTAAAGTATAGGGGGCGGCTCAATATCACATGTAGACCACACATTATAAGTGTCATGTAAATCAGATGTTTGTGATATAAGGCTGATTTCCTGTTGCCAGCGGGGGGGAGGGTGCTATGACCAAAAGTCAATTTTGGCCTTTAGATGTCTTCAGGCCTGGACCCTCGTCAAACGTGAGAAATTTTTGGGCAGATATGACACTATAGTTAGAACAACTTCTTTGTTCATTGATAAATGCTCAAAATCGCCACCATGCCACGCCCACACCGTTAGACAAAAAGTTGTGCTTGTTTGCATCGTTGAGGTCTTTAGACAGAGACTGAATTTGAAGTCCATCGAATGAGTTCTTTAGAAGGAGTTCGTTAAAGTATAGGACCTTGACTTTTAGGTCTACTTACTGTTGCCACTAGGGGTCGCTATGACTTCGAGCCAATATCGGCATGTAGATGTCCTCAGGGTTGGACTCTTAGGAATTCTGAAACATTTTGAGCCAATTGGACAACGTACACTCAAGTTATACCCATTTCCTGTTTTAATGGCGAAATGCACAAAATGGCCGCCCTGCCACGCCCCCACCCTATGACGAAAAGTTTTTCTTTTAATAAATTTTCATCTTTAAGGTCTAACGATCGCACAGACACAATTTGAAGTTGATTGGATGAAATCTCTAGGAGGAGTTTGTTAAAGTATGACATGTGGAAATAGCCAAAATTGCAAAAATGTCAACCTTTCAAAATGGTGGACATCCTGTTGCGTTAAGGGTATGGCTGCAGTGAGTTTTTTTGTACGTCTTGACATGTTACATATGTGTACCACGTTTCGTTCTGCAGGGGCAGCTAAACGTACTACAGGGGCTCAATTTTTTGGCAAAAGCGAGCCCTTTTTGTGCGTCTATTCCCGACACCCTTAAAATACGTACATTTTCACCAGGCTTGATGCGACTGCCATTTTTTTTTAGTTTTTGAGTATGTTAAGCCTCTCAACAAGGCAAATCATTTGCCGGAAGAAAGAATGAAAGAAAGAAGGAAGAATTCCTTCAGTTACAATAGGGCATTTGCCGCTGTCTGTGCTCGGGCACAAAATGGACCTTTTTCACAGCAGACATTTTGACTTGTCATAGTAGGAAAAGCACAGCCGGAAGTGTACCAGTAAGCTGTTTAAAAGCAACCAACGTTACACAAGGTGCTATACAGAAAAAGTAGAAATCATTTAAAACATTTACAACATCTAACATTTAAAATATGAAACAGTATCACAGTAAAAATGATTGCACAAAAATGTCAGCCTCTGCTGGGAAATGGCAAAGAAAAAAGGTGGGTTTTAAGAAGAGATTTAAAAGTAGACAGGGAAGAAGCCTGTCTAATAGGCAGAGGTAGCTCATTCCATATTTTCGGAGGTGCCACAGCAAAAGCACAATCCCCTTTAAGTTTCCGCTTTGTTTTAGGGACACTCAGGCGCAGTTGTTCAGGTGACCTGAGTGAGCGGGTCGGAGTGTAGGGGTGAAGCAATTCGGACAGGTATGATGGGGCAAGACCATTTAAGGTTTTAAACACAAGTAAATTAATTTTAAAATGGATCCTAAAATATACACCTGTGCTTTTCCTATGACATGTCAACATGTCTGCCGTGAAAAAGGTCTATATTGCAATTTCCAACATCCTAGTGGTTAATAAAAATGAAATACATACACACACATTTTAAGTGATATATTACCAAGACATATGCAATGATCATGTCATGCAACTGCTGAATTAGAGTACCGGCACCTTTTTTGGTCCGATTCAGGCATTGCCTTTAGGGCATTTCAGGGGGTAACAGTTGAAGATGAGAAGCGAACTGCTAACTGAACATTAATCAAAGTTTAGACAATCCATGCATTTTTTTTGTCACAACTCAGAGTACCTCGCACTGGTGCAGCCAAACAATTTTTTTCATCACACACTCAGACAGTGTACAGGCTGGCTGTCATAAAGCAGTGCAGAGTTGCAACACTAGCAGCGGAGGTGAACAAAATACTAGTACAGAGAAGAAAGGATTTGACCTAGTTTACTGTACTGAAACCGACCCATTAAAGACTACCTGATTCACATTGTGTCGCACTGCACCAGGACTGCACTACTGTCAGTTGTCAACAAAATCGCAAAATATTTGGTTTGACCTTGCATTTACAAAGTTTACACATGGAAAAATGTACGTTGAATGAAGTTTTAACAGCTTGGATTTTTCTCCAAAATAATACTCATTCACTACATTTCAAATATGCTATAAGTGACTAAAGTTATTTGAATTTGATCCTTCAGATACTGTGTAACACTTTTTTGCTTTTGTTCTTTTAAATCTCACAGAGCTTGAATATCACTTCACTGCCAACATTCTTGAAACTACTCAGCTACACCATTACTACCTTCAATCAGTCCGTGGTTACATCTCCTGCAAACATTAATGCCACTGTTGAAGTACTCAAGAATATAGCCAACTTGAGTATCCCAATAAATGAAACTTTAATGACGGTATGTGAATTATTTTGCAGAGGTTTACACATCCTTAACAATATACTGCATTACACATTAACTAATATCTTCTTTCCTTTCAATTTAGGATGTCCTTTTAGTTGCAGGTGTCCTCACCACAGATGCAGCAAAAGAATCATGGAACTCTCTAAACAAAGAAAGTGCCCAAAACATCTCAGTAACAAGTAACAGCCCCCCAGCTAAAAGCGTCAGCTCAGATCTACTGCATTCTCTTGAGAATATAACAAAAATCCTTACCAATGATTCTTTTAACATTGAAACACCGTCAATTATGTTGAACAAAACCATCCTCACAGACAATTTCACTGCTGACTTTGCATTCTCGAATTCTTCTGTGGGGGTAGTCATACCTGTCGCTAATGGAGGACACAGCTCCATCGCTGTGCTGTCATTTGCCTCAATGGATAACGTACTCCCTCCACGAGATATAACCAACTCAAGCGTCAATGTCATCAATGGGAGAGTTGTACTTGTTTATTCCAATGGAAGCGTCAATAACGTTTCATTCACATTTGCTGTCAAAAACGATACTCTGGGGAACCCTAAGTGTGTTTTCTGGAATTTCAGCCTCTTTAACAATATCGGGGGATGGGACAACAAGGGCTGTGTGTTGGTACGCAGCACAAACAAAGCCGTCACCTGCAACTGCAACCACCTGACGTCATTCTCTATCCTCATGTCACCCTACAGTATTAATAGCCTCGTGCTGGATTATATAACCTACATTGGAGTTTCCATATCCATGGCTTCCTTGGTCATATGCCTGATAATTGAAGCTGTCATATGGAAGAAAATAAGGAGAAACAACACATCTTACTTGCGTCATGTTTCCATTGTTAACATCGCTCTGTCTCTCTTGATTGCAGACATTTGGTTTATTATTGGGGCGGCTATTTCAGATGCTGACGAGATAAACCAACCAGCGTGCAATGCAGCTACATTTTTTATCCATTTTTTCTACCTGGCCCTGTTTTTCTGGATGTTAGCCTCAGGTCTGCTGTTACTCTACCGCACAGTCAATGTCTTTGACGGGGGATTGTCCAAAACATCTCTGTTGGCTTTTGGATTCACTCTGGGCTACGGGGCTCCTCTAGTCATCGTGATCATAACTGTTGCTGTAACTGCACCCAAAAAAGAATACATCCAAGAAACTGGACCTTTGCTGGCTCAACTGGTACCAATCCAAAGCTTTACTGGCCTTTGTGATCCCTGCGCTGGTCATAGTGGTGATAAACCTTATGATCCTGTTGGTGGTGATATTCAAAATGTTGAGGAGAAGGTCAGTGGGAGACGCTGTACAAGCAGCTGAAAGGCATGTTCTGGTTGTCATTGCCAGGACTTTGGCTTTCCTCACACCATTCTTTGGATTAACTTGGGGTCTAGGAGTCGGAACCATGACCAATCCAGACGATGAAGGAATCCTAATTGCATTCTCATTTTTTAATTCACTGCAGGTACAAATAGAGTTTTGTCTATTTCACTATTAACTAGTTAATAATTCTGATCAGTAATATATAGTATACTGTGGTGAAATGATTCTATGATTGTGATTAGTGAGTTTGCCTTTTGTCATTGAAGCTCTCTTAGTTGATGCCACTCTGTGTTTATTTCGTTAAAGGGTTTCTTCATACTGGTGTTTGGAACGCTGCTGGACAAAAAGGTATGTACACTGAACAAAATTATAAACGCAAAAACTTGTTTTTGTCCCCATTTTTCATGAGCTGAACTCAAAGATCTAAGGGGCCTATTTCTCTCAAATATTGTCTAAATCTGTGTCAGTGAGCACTTCTCCTTTGCCGAGATAATCCATCCACCTCACATTAGACAGCATGATTATTGCACAGGTGTGCCTTAGGCTGGCCACAATAAAAGTCCACTCTAAAATGTGCAGTTTTAATGTATTGGTGGTGTCCGGGGGGTCCCTGAAAAGGTACTAGCGGGACAGTGACATGTAATTCAGAAAGTCCAGTTTGAATTATATATTCATATGTTTGAAGGCTTATCAGACACAAAACCCTGCACAGCAATTTTCAGTTGTTGACCCTTTAAAAAAAAATGTTTTTATTGACATTAATGTTTGAAAATTTTACTTTTAAGGTGCGGTCAGAAATCACAATAAGGTCACAAAGTTCCAGAACCGGGACCAGGGTAAGAACAGCTTTCTTGGCCATGTCACTTTTGTTGTTAGCAGTTAAAGAAGTGGAGGTGATTCATGTTTTTGCTTTTATTCTCATTTTAGAGCACCAGCGCTGGAATCTCAAGTACATTGGGATTTTTCCGGAACTGGAGAAGAGGAAGAGGTAAAGCACCAATTAATATAAGAAAGAAACAGAAGATCACAAGTTAAATTTCTTAGTGCTAGTGTAGCGGTTTTATTAACTATGCTAGCGGACCATGTCAGTTGGTCGGTCGGTCAGAATATCAACAACTATTGGATGGATTTCTATGAACTTTTCCACCAACGTGAATATTCCCAAATTATAGGGAGATATAATCCTTTTCTCCCCATGCAACACAAACATCAGCATGTTGATGTCATCATTGTAAGCATGGTAGCATGCCAGGCTGTTCTCATTAACTATTCGTACATAGGGCTACGAAAAGTGAAGCACTGTAATTCATATTCGTATTTTATTGCTGTATGCACCACAGTGACTGCTGCTGTATAAGACCGCTCTGGTCCGTGTAGGGACGGGGTTGGGGGCCGATGGCTATGTCATAAAACACAACGCTTTTAAGCCAGGGAGCGGTGTTCTTGTCTAGGGTTGGGTATCGCTTGGATTTTTTCCAAAACCGGTGCTAAAATGCTACTTTTCAAACGGTCCTGGTGCCTAAACAGTGCCTGAACCAATACTTCTTTATTTTTTTAGTCTTGCTGTCTTTTGTCCCAGACAAACTATCAGCAAGACTATCAGGAAATACTCTGTCATGTCCTGAGAATGTTTTAATCTTAACTAGTCGTTATGGTGCCTAAACTTAACTCTCGTCGCCTCTTGACATCCTCTTTTTGTCCGGTAAACTCAACTGTCACGGCCGCTGAAAGGACCGCCATCTCACGGTGCAGCTGTACCCGGCTCAAAGTCACCTTTGTCACACGGTGTAACCTTTTGTCGGCTAAATTTAACTGTAAAGACGCCTGATTTCGTAGGATATCATATGAATTGGTGTGCATACGTTTTTGTAAGATATCGTGCAACAGCTCAAACACTGCTCTGCCAAAGTACAGCCTGCCAGAGCTGTAGACTTTAAGTCCTGTTTGACTATCAGTCGTTATATTGTTTTGCCACAGACTGAATCACTTTGTTTTGTTGCTGTTTTTTTTTCCCCAGACGGTTACAATGTGTCATCTGCTGCCTCCGGTGGAGCTCACTCCGGCGTCAACATTTGATGATCTTTGCAGACAGCTCGGGTCAGTCAGAATGACAACCAGCCAAGCAAACCAGCTGTTTCACACATGTTCACGCATGTTCAGCCAGAGTTAGTAGAGTTAGTAGTGTGAAGTCCGTGTACGTTATGTGCTGGCGCTTGTTGCTTGTGATAGTATGTTTGTGTGTGTGTGGTCTTGTGTAAAATAAAGAAATACAGAATATGTAAATATAACCTGTACATAACGAATACACATATATACAGATTACAGGTCAATAAGCAACAACTCACTGCAATATACACAATTATATGCAATATACATAATTGCTATGCAATATATAGTTGCTGTGCAAACAACCAAATACTGGATACTACTGGAAACCAATACATTCCAATGTAGTAGAGAATATTGTGCAGTTACATATATTGACCACTAGATGACGCTCTAAGACCACAAATGAACATAACAGCAACATACAGGTACAGTAGTCATGTGATACAACAGCGGTGCGAATGGCACGGTGAAATGTGCTTCAACAATTAAACCAGCAACACCATCGCAAGTGCAACAGCTGAACTAATCCTCAGCAGGATTGTAATTAACGAATGTACAACACTGTGCTAACTTGCATCCATGAATGAAGGTATTAACTATTGTTTCTGAATGAAATATTTTCAGTAAGCTCCTACACTGTAAAAAGAAAACACGTAAAAAAACGGTAAAAAGTCTGGCAGCAAAGTTGCCAAACACTTACCGTCAAATTACAGTAAAAAACCTTACATTATTTTACAGGAAAATTCTTTTTTTAAATACAGAAATTTCCTGTAAATATTTTCCGTATTTTTACAGTCTAACTATTGTAGAATTAAAACAAATTCTTGTTATAAAACATTTCTAGAATGTTAAACAAATGTATAAATCTTTATCAAAACTAAAAAATATTGCAAAAATACCTTAAAATCAAATAATTTAAATGAAAACTGCTGTTTTCATACGGTTTTCTTAGGTAAATTCACAAGCTTATCCAATCCATCCACAAGAACTCCCTGTTAAAGTACAGATTTCTGGATGTAAAACACACAAAAATGATGTAAAATGACTTTCAAATACCCTCCTTTAGGCGTTTATTTTATGATTATCCAATCTATTTACGGTAAATTCCTGTTTAATACTGTTTTTTTACTGTCCACAAAAGAGAAGATAATGGGATAATACCTTCCAGAAACATTGTAATAATAGTCAGTACTTTATATAAACAATATTTGAGAGTATTTACAAGCAACTTTCCAATATATCTACATACTTTTACCATTGATTTATGTTGTTTACTTTAAATAAACATTCATTTATAGTTATAGAAGGCAACTCCAATATATTTACATACTTTTACCATTAATGCATGTTGTTTACTTTAAATAAACATTCATTTATAGTTATAAAAGGCAACTCTCCAATATATTTACATACCTTTACCATTAATATATGAGGCTTACTTTATATAAACATTCTTTTTTTAGTTATAAAAAGCAAATATCCAATATATACACATAGTTTTACCATTATTGTATGGGTGTTCACTTTATATAAACATTATTTGACAGTAATAACAAGAAACTATCCAATATATCTACACACTGTACCTCATTATTGTATGGGGTTTTACTTGATATAAACTGTTCTTTATAGTAATTGCATGCAACTATCCAATAAATATATACATACTTTTACTACTAATGTATGAGGTTTCTTTATATTACATTGTTTTATAGTATTTTAAAAGCAACTATCTGGTATAGCTACACTTATATCGACTTTCCCTCATTGAGTAGGGGGTTTACTTTATATAAACATTTTTTGACAGTAACAACAAGCAACTCTCCATTATATGCACAAACATGTTTATTTTATATAAACTTTGACAGTAATAACAAGCAACACCAATATATCTACAGACTTTTCTTATAAGTGCATGGGATTTACTTCATAAACATTATTTGACAGTAATTACTATCAAATATATGTTCACAATTTCCACATTAGTAAATGGGGTTTGGAATGTACAAAAACCAAAAGGGCTATGTAAAAGTGCATTTGCATCAACTACTTTTACACGCAATAAATATATACATTTTTCTGCTGACATTTTACAGCATTGTCCAATCCATTCACTACAGATCACTATTTGAGATGTATGAGATTTTAAGATGTATCATAACCAGGAAGTATCATAAAATGACCATTTACTGTTTGTTTTACAGATAAATGCACTATTTAAACAGTGCTATCCTTAAAGTTCACACATGAATAAACTTATGGGAGCAAAAACTGTCTGGTACATTACATTATAGCAAAAGGGGAACTATGGGCACTTTGGGAATTCATACATGTGTGTTCAAAATGTCAGTCAACCTTAAAAAACTCTCAAAAATCTAAAAACTCAAATTTGTGATGTCATCTGATATAATGTCAGGAGCTTTTTCAAAAACAATGAATTGAGAAAGATAGAATAATAGATAATAGAATAAACCTCATTTGTTTTTTTTTATTCTACAAAAATTAGTTTCACATTCATTGTCTATGAAGCAGCTTAGTAACCTGATGACATCATAGTTTGAGTCTTACATTTCTGGTTTGTGGCTTTGTGGTAGAGTAGCTCTTAATCAAAAAATATCAGAAGTGAGATTAAAGGCTGTTGCACACCAGGGACGTTTTTTCCATGCGATTATTTCGCATGTCAATATATTTTTTCGAACTGTTGTTTTTTGTCACAAGTAGTTTTCACTTATGAGGATCACCAAACAACAACACAGAGGCTGCTGTCTGAACTACAGACTGTACGTCAGCTAACTTTATTACTCCTTTCAACCTTTACAAAGGCAGCACATTCTTTCCGTTTTTAACTTTCACAATAAGCCCGAGACATATACTACCCTGTTTTGCAGAGGGAATTCAATTGAGCATTAACTGTATACTCAATTAGAGTTGGAGGAAACTCAATAAATAGCTTACATTTGCTCAGTGTTACAGCTTTTCCTGGGACGTACCCAAAGCTAACCTCCGTCCCTCCACGCAGCAGTCTGGAAACCAGACAGGACACATTTTGGTGATTGTGAGGAGCTGCTACATTTATTTGTTCCCAAACTGCAGAATCTAGCTGCTGTACAATCACTTCATATCTTCATCACTAATCGTTAACTCTCCTCTGCTCCGACTGCTCTCTCGTTCTCGTCCGCTCACATCACATCTTTCGTCAATTTCTTTCTCTCTTCAGCATCTGTCTGACTGACATGGTAGATGAGCTGGCGCAAATATCCAAAACCTTTATTGAAAACTGTGGCAAATTTGCACCGCTGTCGGTGTGAATAGTTTTGATGTGAAATATTCACAGCCGAGTATTTTGCATATTGGCATCGCTTATTCGTCACGCCCCTGGTGTGTAACTGTCTTAAGTCACACATGTGTAAGTCACAAGTCTTAACCTTCACCGTCTTGAACAAGTCCCAAGTCACTGTGTTTAGACCCAAGTAAGGCTGTACCAAAAAAAAGGGGTGTAACCTCTTGGTTGTTTGTTTTTTTGTTTCTGTTTACAAGCACAGACCAGGTAAAGCAGCCGTTAACAATGCAGGGGCCCGTTTCAGAAAGGAGGTTTAACAAACTCTGAGTCTAACCCTGATATCTGAGTTGATTTACCCTGAGATGGGAAACTCTGAGTTTAAAAAAAAAAAAAAAAAAAAAATGTAATGTAACACAAAAAATGTGCTGGGATGTAGGGCATGTCAACGATGGGAGACGTTAGTGATACGAGGATGGCTAAGGTTAGGTAGGCTACATAACTGATAGACTGGGAAGAAAAAATGATAGCGCTCAAATAGGAAGTTATCTAAAAATTTAAATGTTGGGGTTTCAATATCATCTCCAGACGTATGTTTAGCTCCCTGCAAAGTAATACAGCTTCTTCATCAACGGGATCATCGACAAAAGGAAATGCCATGTTCGAGAAAAAAACGTTTCATAGTCTGCCCTGACATGGTTAATAAACCAACCCTGTTTTTTTATTCATGCAGGTAACAACCTGTGCTAAAATGCGCTTGATTAAGACTGATAAATGAATGATGACATGAAAGAGCACTGTGTCAGAGGGAGGAGACTGAAAGGAGAAAACCTGCTCCCGACCAGGCTAGGTTCAGAGTCCGAGGTTAAGTTACCCCTCTTTCTGAAACGGAAAACCCAGAATTACCCTCATCTCAGGGTTAGCAAACTCAGAGTTTTCACTAAACCTGCTTTCTGAAATGGACCCCGCATGTCATTCGGTACCTCCTTCAGCTGTATGTGGGTTTGTGAACTCCTTTGCTGCATCCTTCTTAGCCTCTGCTGGGCTCCCTCTTGCTCTGGGCTATCCTTTTCTCAGCCATCTGATGCACGAGTCTTCAGACCGTAAAGCAGGTTCTCAGGCTGGCTGTGGGACAGCTGTCTGGTCTGTTGACCCTTGTCAAACTGAACACAGAATAAGAGCCATAACATGGGTGAGAAAGATGTGGTATGGTACAGATGATAACGTGTGATACTGTATGGTGAACATCTATTTACTTTAGCTTTCTGTATCTCTTTGATCTTCTTATCTTGGTATCCTCCTTTCTTCCATCTTGCCTAAACAGGGATTAAAGAATTAGGGTGAGATTTAAAAATGACTGTAATAGTACTATACATTTTTTACAGATTTATTTGTGGAGGCTTCCCAGCATTGACCACCAGCTATTTATTTATTTAGATTTACAGCAAAAAATGAAACTTAAAATACATATTTTATTACAGACTAAGTGCAATTGTCTGGAGGGAGAAACACTTATAAATAGAGCAGGTAGCCTACAGTATATCTTATTTCTCAGTTTGTTCAAATTCCCTGTCCATTTATTTTTTATGTGGACAGCGAGAATGGAAAGACAGAATGATAATGTTAATTTGGACACACTGAATCATGAGTGAAAATAACGATCACATTCAAATTAAGATGTTGTGGTCCACAAAGCAGAGTCTCCGTTTAATGTCATGTTGTAACTTGTTACACTTGTAAATCTTAAATGAAGCAGGGGTCAATTGTTAATTACAACGTGTGGTTCACTGTTCATAAAGTAGAACCAACGTAAAGTTAGTCAGCTAAGATAGATAGCTTATTGAAAATTGAGGCATAACCTGGTAACGTTAAACGGCGGTTTTCCGGTTGTAAACAGTGATGTTAACTACCTAGTGTTAGGAGCAACGGAGCGTTATAACGTTTCCTCAATTACTAGTTAGTACCCACGAATCAAGCTGACCTGCTAAACGGTCTACTACTAACCTTACGTTACTTAGCAAGTTAACGTTAGCTAGCTACTAAGATAACTGCCACCTGTCTTTGTAAGGTCTGTGTTTGCACGAGGAAATAGGAACTTAAGTTAAACATGGAACGTTGATGTTACTAAATTAATGTTAGCGTTAGTCAACTCATAGGTATAGTCAACTGACAAATATAATGTAGCTAGCTAGTTAACTGTTATATATTTAGCTAGCTAGCTAACATTATGATTGATGCATGGTTCACATTCAAGGCTAAAGTTACATAAGGACAGTCTTATGTAGGCACATTAACGGCAAGTTAAGTGTTATCTTAACTCGTGTCCAGTTGAAATCTCGTGAGGAAACTGCATGTAAATAAAAAGAAAAGTATTACTTTACCTTAAGTGAAAGCTGTATGTGAATCACCGTGGAAAAGTCCTGACTCCTGCAGCAATACGTTATTATCCACACTGTCTCTGTGTCATGACGAGTTAGACGTTAGCACAGCCCCCCCATGAAGTCAAACAATATCATTGGTCAAGATCGTCTCCGCCCACTATGATTCATCCAATGATTGTGCAACATTCAATTATTTGAATCTGTGCGCACTTTCTTGATATCTGAAGCACATAGACTAAAGAGACAATTTCTGTTTACATTTCTGTTTAATCAAGCATTTTAAGGTCATCGCTTCACGTCCAGATTATCAATGTTCACGTTGATGCTAGAAGCCTTGGTTAAACTGTTGAGCCCTAGCATCCCTTCCCAGTCTTTCACACATTGCATGTATTGCTAAATTAAAAAAATATATATATACATACCATACCAATGTAAAGCTTTATTCATACTGTGTTCTCCCTGTCTTTATTCACCGTATATTACCTCAGCCCATGAAAAACTCTTTGTTCCCTTTGACCTGTAGAAAGTGGGGAGAGGCAAAATGATTTGAGGGAGCTAGTAGACTGCACAATGACCTTGCATTTTATTGAACACTGTGACTCACTTTGGGTCTTAATATTAAGAGAAAATTGTTTTAACAACAATTTTAACTTCATAAGGAAAAGAACATGTATGCTACATATTCTATTTGAAGTACACCAAATATGTAAAAAAGAGGTCTGCATATTAGTTTCTGACTGTGGGGAATTGGGAAAAACAGTAAAAACTTCCCAAAATATCTGAATTGCTTATTTTCATGACATTCATAACAGCCTTTTATGAAAAGCCTACTCCTTCAGTTTTGAAATGAAATCACAGATCATTTCTCAAATAAGCATAATGTTGCAGATGTCCATACGGTTTGTCGGGAAGCATGACTTTCATAAGAGGGGACACACTTTAAATGGGCAGCCGCACACAATTCAAGATTCCTTTATTGTTACATTAAATCACAGGTATAGGACCATATCAAGCAACATCTGACATTACACGTATGGCTCTGTTGTGTCTGTTGTGGCGTATCAACGCAGGGTTGAATTAAACTCAATGAGGGTTGGAACTAGCGGAACAAGTTAGGTTAGGTGGTGTGCAAGTTAGGCAAGCAGGTACATATTTGAGGTATTGGTGTGCATTTATATTGATTTCTTACCCCTTATACTATATACTATATACTATACACTATAAAAGTGTAGCATAGCTGTGGCACAGGCAATCCATTTGTTACAAATGAAACACACATTGCCCAATATGTGCATCAATGCCTGTGTAACCATTGCAATTCAATGGAAATTGTAGTGTAATTTCAGAGGCAGGGGTGGTCAGATCACCAAGGTCTTGGTGAGGCATTTAAGGTACAGGACATGCATGAATATTCATTCTACCTGACGTAAGAGGGAAGCTCTTGCTCTGAGCTGTTTGCATGACATAGACAGGAACAAACATCAAAAGCCAGAGTGGACACAGTATAAGACATCCCCACAGACATCAGTAAGCAGTCAATGGAAAAAGATGTTGGGCCATGAATCTGAAATAGGCCCATGGCCTCCACAGAAGTGAAATGAGGCAAGAACATCAGATGCCCCAGAAAATATTAGGATGGTGAAGATGTAGGCTTAGGCCGGTCACACACTGCACGCGACTCGCGAGCGTGGCGTTTCTGTTGCGTCTCAGCTGCGTGTCAGCTGCGTGGATTTTTCTGTGTCCTCCACACCAGAAGCGTGTCTGACGCGGCGCTGCTCCTGCTGCTAGGTACAGGGGGGGCTGATCTCGGGACATAGTGCCGACAGATTCAAACTCTGAAAAATGGGTAAGTGGGCTGTCTGTGTAGCTGTAAAGAGCCTATACAGCCTATCTGATGTTGGACCATCACTCACGTTGTTATCGTAGCATATCCTACTACCCTTTATACATAGCCTACTGATTTGATTAAAGCAAGACAACATCGGCAGTATTGACTGCATGGGAGCCGAAATATAAACGGACACGCCACGCGGCTGACACGCTCGCGCGACGCGTGCAGTGTGTAACCGGCCTTACCCAGGCTGAAGGCTGCCTGGCTCTCTGTGTACTGTATCGTCATTGTGTAGGCCTATAGGGTTGTGGGCCTATGTGATGTGAACTGTGGCTGCACGATTCTTTTGTCAACTAATTCGCCAGACCAAAACATGATTATATAGGGATGAGCATATCACAGACTTGAACTAAAATAGACATCATGTACATCCAAGGCTTGTAGTTTAGGTTGACTCTTGTCTCTTATGCATTCCCATAACTTAAGCTATGGCTTTGTTTCCACAAATATTTAGGTGAAAGAATGTTTATTATTACAAAGACAGATCTAAATACAGCATCTTTGTCCGCATTGGCCCCAGTGGTGATTTGGTACAGTACAGCTTTTTAAGCTTGTGTGCTGCCAAGTTGTTTTAGTGTTTGTATTACCATAAATATGCTTGCAAAATATTACAGTAGTGTAGTTTCTAATATAATTACATTGATCCAACTATAATTGAGAGCAATTACTTGTAGGTTTTTGCTGTGGAGTTGTTGAGGCCATGCAGTGAGGGTTCATGTCAGTCTCATTCAATGCATTAAACGGGTATGGCTGGTACTACCTGTCTCAGTACTAGAGTCTCTGATTCATATATTGGATAGTTAATTGTAAATAATATATATATATATATATATATATATATATATATATATATATATATATATATATATATATATATATATATATATAAATTAATGGGATAAGTCTGTAGATATATTGAATAGTTGCTTTTAATCACTATAATGTATTGTTTGTGTAAAGTAAACCTAATATATTAATGATTAAAGTGCAGTATGTTAGATAGTTTCTTTTTAACACTATACAATATTGTTTATAAAGTAAACCCTTATACATTTACGGGGAAAAGCCTGTAGACATATTGAAGAGTTGATTGTAATTGCTGATAAATAATTTATATAAAGTAATGACTGTAAAATAATGGTTCTGCAAGTTATTATCACATATTGTTTTTTGTACAGTAGAAAAACAGTATTAAACAGGAATTTACTGTAAATTGATTGGATAATCATGTAAAATAAATGCCTACAGCTTTTAAGATACTATTAATGGGCTGTCAAATAGGGTAATTTTACATTAATTTGACATGATTTTTGTGTGTTTTAAATCCAGAAATCTGTACTTTAAAACGGTGTTCTTGTGGATGGATTGGATAATCTTGTGAATTTACCAAAGAAAACCGTATATGAAAACAGCAGTTTTCATTTAAATTATGTTATTTTAAGGTATTTTGCAATATTTTTCAGTGTTTGTACAGATTTATACATTTGTTTGACATTCTAAATATGTTTTTTGATTAAAATTATTTTTAATTCTACAGTAGTTGGACTGTGAAAATACAGAAAATGTACAGTAAATATCTGTATTTTAAAAAGAAATTCTTCATAGAATAACATAAGGTTTTTTTACTGTAATTTCACGGTAAGTGTTTGGCAACTTTTGCTGCCAGACTTTTTACCGTTTTTTAACGATTGTTTTTTTACATTAAATTTAAGGTTTAACTGTAAAAAAATAGAAAGATGCCTCAATTTTACACACCCTAAAATTATGGTTTTTTTTCGTCTTTTTACATAAAATTCAATGTTATTTTACTTTCAAGACCATAAAGCAATGGAATTATCCTGTTAAACAACTATATTATCTCATTATATCAATTTACAGACTAAAACCGTAATTTAATGGGTTTTTTTTTAAATAAAATTATTTTTCTGTATTTTTATGGCTTTAACACTTAATGTGGAAAAAACAGAAAAAATCCGTAAAATTATACAGTGAATTCCAGTGAAATAACTTTTTTTTTTTACAGTGTGGGTTACTCCACAGTCAACATTGAGGAGTCCTTCCGCTTCCTGGGCTCCATCATCTCCCAGGACCTCAAGTGGGAACTGAACATCAGCTCCCTCGTCGAAAAGCCCAGAAGAGGATGTACTTCCTGTGGCAGCTGAAGAAGTCCAACCTGTCAAAGACTGTGTTGATGCACTTCTACACTGCCATCATTGTGTCCATCCTTACCTTCAACATCACCATCTGGTACGCTGCTGCCCCTGCTAAGAACAAGAGCAGACTGCAGCACATCATCCGCTCTGCTGAGAAGGTGATTGGCTGCAATCTGCCGTCCCTCCAGGAACTCTCTCAGCATCTCTGAGGCGGGCAGGAAAGATCGTAGCTGATCCATCTCACCCAAACAGTTTGAACCAGTCCCCTCTGGCAGGAGGCTGCAGTCCATCAGGACCAAAACCTCACGCCATAAAAACAGTTTCTTCCTCTCTGCAGTCAAGGCCCAGGACCCCCACTGACATTGACTCTTAACCATTCCCCCATACCTATTCACTACACTTTGCACTAACTTTGATTCTGGACTATACATCTGCCCATTGCACATTCTATATATACTTTGCAAATTCTGCACTCAACCCATTCAGCCTCTTCTTTTTGTTATGCAACATTTACTTTGTATGTATTTATTTGTTTTTCTGTATTGTTCATTTTATATTAATGTTTGTTTGTTAAGTGTACTTATTGTGGGAAAATACCCTTTTCTGATTCTTTAAAAAAATGGACTGAATTTTAGCCAACTACAAAATCCAACCTTAGACGCTGTTTGTGATTCATGTAAAGTTTCCAACCGCAGCAGTTAGTCTGCGGTGTGTTTGTTCTCTGTTCTTTATTATATGCGCTGAAGAGAAGCGTAGATCGGTTAGCCCCAACCAGGACAAATGTTCCATCTGTCAGAGATGTGAAACCCACAGAACCACACCAGGAAAACAACCGGGGACACCAGAGTTTATTGATCCTGCACAGAAACAAGCTCATAAATACAATATATAAATATCAGTACATAGTTATTATCATTAGACTCTGTTCAGAAGATATTTGTTGGTGTATGAAACTTTTAGAGAACAAATCTATGGTTTTATTTAACGAAACACATAAAGAATGCCACATTCTCTAAATTGAGTTGAGTTATTTGTCTTTTTGTAGCTGCATGAGTCTCATTTATCTTTAACATATACAGATAGGAAGTAAAACAGATGAATGTACCGAGGAGTGAGGGTCTCTGGGGACCAGTGATTGGCCGGCTGGACTCCACTGGTTGGACTGGTGTGATGGTGTTCAGGTCTTCCTCAGTGAGGAGTAGAGGACCTCTGGCTCTGCTGGAGACTCTGAACACAAACAGTTCCAATTAAATGAGAAACTATCAGAGACAAACTTCATCAGCAGACATTAGGGTTGGGCATCGTTTGGATTTTAACGATTCTGATTCCAATTCCGATTCTTCCTTTCGATTCCGGTTCTTATCGATTCTCGATTCCGATTCTTTGAGTGTGGAGTTGAAACGGGTCACATGCTTATTTCACAAATAAGAGGAAAGTTTTATTTTGATTCAATGGTGGTTTGCAGTTTTACAGCTTTTTCAACGTAAAATAAAGCCACACTAGAGCGCCGCTTACTGTGCTCCATGGCTGCAAAACAACATGCGCCTGGTCGCTACAGAAACCAAAACTTGCGCATGTTAAATTGGGAAGGGATGATCGGATTTGAAACCAAATCCTCCAAACAATTCCAAAACGATTCCAATAAAGAAACGATTCCGATGGAATCGTAATTTTTGAAACGATTCCGATTAGGAATCGGTTCTCGATGCCCAACCCTAGCAGACATACAGAGTTTCTCAACAGTTATTTGTTTGGCTCCCTTCATACGTTTAGATAAAAAAAACTTAAATATTGTTTTCTTCAATGTTTGTTTTTAGCAACATTTAATGAACAACATTTCCCATAAGCCCACGGACTATCACAGGTTAAATGTCATGGTCAGGTCCATGAACAACTTGAGGAAATATACTTAGTTAGGGTTAGGGTTCATCAGGGAAGAGAACACCTCTCTAAAGTGCCAGACGCCATCGAATGTGAGCATTTGGTCGCTCAAGTCAAGACAAACTGGAGAGAGAGAGAGAGAGAGAGAGACCGACCGACCGACCGACCGACTTGGGATTTGCCCCCTGATGTTGGGCCATCAGTGTGTCATTGTGTTTGAATAATTATTTGACAACAAGTCTTGCATTGCCAGACCTTCCTCAAAAGTGCAGCGGAGGAAAACGTGCTTTGGTTAAAGGAGAACTCTGGGAAATTTTTACATTAATCTTGAAAAGGGCCAACAAGTGCTAAGCATCTCTGGGAACTCCTTCAAGACTGTTGGAAAACCATTTCAGGTGACTACCTCTTGAAGCTCATCAGGAGAATTTCAAGAGAATGCCAAGGGTGGCTACTTTGAATAAACTAGAATATATGACATGTTTTCAGTTATTTCACACTTTTTTGTTAAGTACATAATTCCACATGTGTTCATTCATAGTTTTGATGCCTTCAGTGATAATCTACAATGTAAATAGTCATGAAAATAAAGGAACCTCATTGAATGAGAAGGTGTGTCCAAACTTTTGGCCTGTACTGTACATACATACCCACATACATACATACATACATACATAAATACACAACTACATATACCCATTAAGGGTCAGTGCTTATATACATTACAATTGCCACCTAAAGGTAAATAATATCATACTTAATGATGACAACCATATTGATAATGATGTTTATCATCATCAACATGATTATCCACCTTCGCAAACAATATTACTCAATTTCTATACTTATCTAGTATCATGTCTTTGAACCCTTTTTTAGATTTAAAAACATTCCCAATATGTTTTAATTCCCTTGACAATGCGTTCCATAACTTCATGCCACAGACAGTACTGTCGATAGCAAAAACAAAAAAAAACGAGCCGAATCGGTGCTAGCAACACGGAGCTGCTGCAACTAATACCGAGAGCTCCCACTTCATCTCACACAAAATGGATATATGCCACAAATACACACAGAACTGCTGCGTGATGATTACTACCAAAGCCTGGCTGAACACACTCACTTATCCCAGATGGCAGCTAGCAGCTAACACAGTAGGTGAATTTAAACAATAGCTAAGTTGCTAAACACATCTTGGTGTCATGTAAGGGCCGTGTTCATGTTGCACAGACATTTTAAATGCATTTTGTGTCTGTTAAGAGGCACAAAGGCATTCTTTATCTTATATTCCTATAACTGCTGTTTTACCTGAGTGGGAGCTCTGGGCATTAGCTGTATTAGCTTCATGTTGCTAACACCGATTCGGCTCGTTTTTTTTTTTTGCTATTGACAGTACTCACATACGTATAGCCATCAAGATTAACGTAAAAATTGCCCGGAGTTCTCCTTTAATTTGCATTTCTATAAACCAATCACAATAATCTTGGGCGGTGCTAAGACACCGGACAGAGCCACGGTGCCTCTGCTAAATAGTCTCGGGAAGGAACTTGTTTTGGTGGAACATGTGTACGTTCAAAAGTAGTTTTAGTCGTGCAACAGAAAACTCTGATAGGACAGATAGTCTAGCTAGCTGTCTGGATTTACCCTGCAGAGATCTGAGGAGCAGTTAACCACAGCCACCCTGCAAATGAAACTTCGTAGATATAGATCTGATGAGCAGTTGTCATATTGTATGGCAGCCTTGGCCTCCAGTGTGTGAATGGCCATTTACATATTTATTTAGCCATGTAAACTGTGTCATTTTTGGAATTGGGACAAAAAAATGAATATTATGTTTCAATTAAACATAGTCAGTGTTTTGTCCTTTTGTACTTCTTCTTTTGTTCTTTTTATAGTAATAGTTAATTATTTTACCACATTTTTAGGAAATCCTCTTATTGTCCTTCTTAGAGTGACAACACAACATTGAAATGAGTCTCACTTTGTGTGTTTGGTACAGAGCTAGAAGTGGTTAGGTTAGCTTAGCTTAGCATAAAGAAATAAAGACCAGCTGTACCTCTGGTCCTGTTTGATTTGATCACTATTTGTCCATAACTGACGTCTTCTGTTCCTCTCACTGCTGAGTAGACTGTAGCTGGATCTCTCTCTGGAAAATCAAATGAAAATACACATTATATTACTGCAGGTACTGATACCACTGCTGCTGTGTTGCTACTAAAACACGTGTGTAATATAAAGAAGAATATTTATACTGCTGTAAGATTATTGTTAATGTAGAATTATAGAGTTGTATTGTAGAGTGGTTATAGACATGGCTGCAGGTTTTTAGACCTGGTCTGAACAAAGAAAGAGGGGATTTTTTTTCTGACAGGAAACTGGATGATAATAAAGCTGCACAAATGTTGTAGCCTACTTTTTACCACACGGTACACAGATTATTATCTCACTGCCAGCTAGAGCAGAGACTGTAGTTAGAAACCTCACCAGCGTCAGATCAGTTAAGGAGGAAGTTACTGCTATTGTTTCAGAGGCAGAGTGGAAAAAAACTATGTTGTATGCAATTATAAGTTGTATTAAAGGTCAGTTTGAGACACAGAAAACAAAGTATCCTTGTTCTGCTGAGTCTGAATCCAAACTGAAATCTTAACTTTGAGACAGGATATACAGTACATTCCTATTCTTTGTTTTCTTCTGAAGCATTATTTTGGTCTTATTTTATGTTACTGCTTGTCAATAACTCTCATGTTCAGACTCCAAACCAACAGCGAATGTATCTCAAAGTATTGTGTGTATATTAATATGATATATCTTCTTCCTCTGGGCCATAGAGCTTTTTTATTGGTAAAAATACGGGGGGGGGGGACACACACACCCAGTGACCTATATTAACTGTAAGTTGCTAATTATTCAACAGAATAAAATGAATTTCTTGCAAATAAAGGGTTTTAACTAAGTAACGGTTAATGCCGTACGAGGTGTCCGTTATCAGGAATAATGAACTGTCCGCAGCATCCTGCCGAAGTCCATTAGAGATGGACTCCGTCATCAAGAGATGCACGGCAAAAGAAAAGAAGAAACACAGCTACCTTTTCAAGAAGGTGGTTGAAGGAATAAAAGAGGGAATATTTTTACAGGTTAGCGTGATAGATTAAAACTACAATAAGCACCTGAATTCTTCTGTTCTCTAACAGATGTTTCTAGTGATGGAGACATAGAAGAGGAGCCGTACCTCTCTTCCTGTTTGATTTCTTGTCTTTGATCACTATTTGTCCGTAACAGACATCTTCTGTTCTCACTTCGGAGTAGATTGCAGCAGGATCACTCTCTGGAAAAGAAATGACATTGATTATTTAACTTTTACTACGATCTATAATATTTATTTTCCGAGTATTAAAAACTTAATAGACTTAATAGTTGATACATTAAAGTGTGGCCAGGTTGCTGCTAGAGTGAGTGGTGGAAATTAAAAATAAAATGTTGTCCGACAATGCCACCTTGTTTTGTAGAGTCTAGGAACTCTTGAAATGAAAAAAATGTTTTTCTTTGCTTTCCAATTACACTGAAACTAGAAAGCCAACCACTTATGTTTTCATAACAATTCATATCTTTCATCATTATGGTAAGATATTTGGGGGGATGGCACTTGCCAGTTTTGATTATTGGGGGGAGGGGGGTGGGGGGGGTTAACCACTACATGAAGCGCCTGTAGGTTTGCTGCTGCTCCTCAGTGACAGTCTGAAGGGATGGGGAGATGTCACTGTGGGGGCCGCATGGGATAAACTCCTCACTTATTCTAGACAGTAGGAACGTCTCTTTGAAAGTTGTTAGATTTGTTGCTAGTTTCTGTTTTAAATCTTCCCTGCTGCGTTACTGCTCTCTGTTGGTAGCAGAACTGTAACCCACAATCAATGAGCTGTCAAGGGATGTAGGCTACGCTGCTGTACTGTGCATGCAGAAGCCACACACAGCCACTTCTTGGTTATAAAATCGAAAAGAAAGAAGGCATTTTATTATTCAAAACGATAGTTCAATGGTTCCCTCCTTTATTTTAATTTTTTTTACCTTTATTTATCCAGGTAAGTCGATTGAGAACAAATTCTCCTTCGCAACGACCTGTCACATTCACACAGTTCCACATTCATACCTGGAAGCTGCCCAGTACAACCACAGTCTGATCTGCTGGCCACTGAGCAGCTCCACTGGAGCAGTTGGGGGTTAAGGGCCTTGCTCAAGGGCACCTCAGTGGTGGTAATGAGGGAGGGGCAAGGGCTGCTCTTTCACTTTCCCCACCCAGATTTTATCCTGTCAGTGTGGGGATTGAACCAGCGACCTCCTGGTCCCAAGGTTACTTCTTTAACCTTTAGGTCACCACTGCCCAAAGGTCCTATGGCATGTCAATTTCAGTTTATGAGGTTTTAACCTTAACCCCTTAACGTTAATATGAGCCCCCCCAACCTGCCTATGGTCCCCCAGTGGCTAGAAATGGCGAGAGGTGTAAACCAAACCCTGGGTATCCTGCTCTGCCTTTGAGAAAAGTAAGCTCAGACGAGCCAATCTGGAATCTTCCCTTTATGAGGTCATAATGGGAAAAGTTACCTCCCCTTTCTCTGCTTTGCCCGCCAAGAAAATTTGGCCCGCCCATGAGAAACAGAGAGATATCATGGCTTGCAAACAAGCAAAGCATGGCAGTTGGTCAAGGCCACTCCCCCACCCTCCACCTCCCCCCCCCCTCTCTCCTCCTCAATAGCTACAGACACAGAAATGGCACATCCTAAGGAAAGCTCATTGTGGGACTGGCTCTAGTGGCTGTAATTCTGCACCAAGGCTGAATTTCGGGAAAGAGACTTCAGATACAGTATTAGGGGACCACTAAGGTCTATATAAAAGAGACTTCAGATACAGTATTAGGGGACCACTAAGGTCTATATAAAAGAGACTTCAGATACAGTATTAGGGGGACCACTAAGGTCTATATAAAAGAGACTTCAGATACAGTATTAGGGGGACCACTAAGGTCTATATAAAAGAGACTTCAGATACAGTATTAGGGGGACCACTAAGGTCTATATAAAAGAGACTTCAGATACAGTATTAGGGGACCACTAAGGCCTATATAAAAGAGACTTCAGATACAGTATTAGGGGACCACTAAGGTCTATATAAAAGAGACTTCAGATACAGTATTAGGGGACCACTAAGGCCTATATAAAAGAGACTTCAGATACAGTATTAGGGGACCACTGAGATCTACGTATATAAAAGCATCCAAAAAGGAGCATGTCATAGGACCTTTTAAGAAGTTATTTTATGTGATCAGAACGTACAGAAATATGCACATTTATAATGTATATTATCTTTGTTTTATTAATAGTCCTGCAGTGTAAAGTGTGCAGAACCACACTCAGCTGAAGTGTTTGTATCAGAAACAGGAAGCTGGACGACCACAGAGCTGTAAGAGCTGATAACCACAGGGTACAAAACACCCAAACCCTCATGCAAAGCACAACCCACGCTATCATCTACTAAAATAGGTCATCTGAGTGACTGTTGTGAACTAAAAACAGTGATTTACTTTCGAAAATATCCTAATTTTATAAAATGGTCTATTCCCAAAACCTCCTCTCAAGACATTACATATACGCAAGACTCTTATGAAAGTCAATAAAAACATCTTTACCTCTGCTCCGTCTGATTGGCTTTTGCAGGTTATGTGATATTTGGACATCAGTGTATGTGACGTTGTCTGTGTTGTCATCATCTCCAGCATCCGCAGCTTCAGTGAACCAAAATAAACATAAATTGTAATCAGTTTATTCATTAAAGAGACATGCTTTAAGATTGAACATGAGGAGGATTAGGTGATATGATCAAAACCTCCAGAACATACTAAATGGATGTTTTATCAACAACATGAAAGTAATTAATGAGAGTCCTAACAGATGTTTGACCTAAAGAAACAGTTTGTAATTGGAGTTGAGAATGTCAACTAATTTGACATGCTTCGCTCCAATTCTGAAATAATATTAGAACATAACAGTAAAATGTTATTTTTAAATGTTAACTGCTGCATAATTTATGTCGTTCCGGCGTCCGTGTCTAACCTTTAGTTTTCCTACGGGTGCATCTTGTCACCAGTAGAGCCAGCACTATCAATAGAACTAGCACAACCAGGAGAACCAGCACAACTAGTAGAAACAGTAGAACCAGCCTAATCAGTACACTGCTTGAATCGGGCCACAACACGGAGGGAGGTGGGGAAGAATCAGGAGTAGAGGGAGATGAAGGAGGACTTGTAGTTGGGGGTTTCTCTAAAATGAACAAAAGAATATAATTAAAAGCATAGAAATAAAAATAATTAGATAACATGTTCGGCCATTTCACTATTCCTATTATATATGTGAAGCACTAAACTTTAAAGCTATAGTGCGTAGTCTGGCTGTGCGTGATCACAGAAGACTTGTATCATGTGGACGCACCGACAGTGTTGTCATTACTTTGAATTCCTTAATGTGGTCAACAGAAACTATGCACTACATCTTTAAACTTAATTGCTGTTTATTATTTGAGTGAATTCACACCTGAGCTTTTAGCAGATAGTCCGGTTGGGTGCTGTGAAAGCTCATTGTACTCTGGTGCGGACCAAACAACTAGGGCTGCAGCTATCGATTATTTTAGTAATCGAATATTCTACCGATTATTCCATCGATTAATTGAGTAATCGGATAAGAAACACTTAGTAAGAAATACTTAGTAAGCAGCAATAGTAAACATTTATTATTGCCGTTTACTAAAAAAAAGGAAACCTGTAGCTTGTGTATATATACAAAAGACAGGTTTCCTTTTTTAGAAAAAGCAAAAAAAAATGATTGCCAAATTCCAAGACCCTTAAAAAAACAAAAACATTACAATAGTACATTTTTGGTGGCCCAAATGTTAATATTTTTCACCCCATTCCCCTTCTTGCCTCTGGCTCTTTGCACTGGATATGCAAAAGAGCTGTTCACTGACCAGAGAAGCAGCAGGGCTACTCAACTACACTGTTCTGGGGACACATTTTCAGAAGCCTAATACACAGTGAGGAGCATTATAGATATATCTATGGTGAGGAGAAAGAATAAAGAATGCATGATGACGTCATTCACGTGCATATTAAGTGGCCATGCTGGGGGGAGGAGCCGCTGTGTCTCCGGCAGCGGCTACATTTCCAAACATTTAGAAGCAAACTAATAAACAGTTAGACTACAAATCGACAGCTTTCGTTTTAGCTTGTTGGTAAAACATGGCTGTTAGCAGAGTAGCATGCTGTAGGCTAGTTGTGTAAAACATGGCTATTAGCAGAGTAGCATGCTGTAGGCTAGTTGTGTAAACAGCGCGGTGGACGAGAGCAGCAGACGTTAGCTACCTTGTGTCGGGTTAGCTCCGTGGAATGGATGAGTACTCTGGAGGTTTGTTACAGAGGTGATGTAGCAGCATGTTTGCAGCTTAAAATGATCCCAAACTATCTGTGATTTTCTCTCGCCTGTCTCTCCTCTTAGACCCTCGCTATTTTCGTCTTCTTTCATTTGTAATCGGGGCCGTCTTGTGTTTATATACTGTCCGTGCTTGTGTTGTGTCCGCAGAAGTAATAATAGTAGTAATAATCCTCCGTGCGGAAACACAGTGAGCCGTACAACCTTAATTACATTGATTTTACGAAGCTTCGAGGCAAAGAATTTGCTTCCAACATTTTTTGTAATCGAATTATTCGAGTTATTCGAGGAATCGTTGCAGCCCTACAAACAACCAAACTCTGGTCCGCTTGGAAGCAGGTGTCTGCACACTTCTAAGTGCTCTAGAGTTTGGTTCACTTTAGGTGAGTATATGATCAGAACTAAATACAGGAAATTAACTAAAAAAATTGTATTTACAAGCGTACAGTTTAAACCTTGCACACAATTTACAGACTTCTATCTGATTAAAGGTACGATAACTTTCAAATCCATAAATTATGATTACACATCATCATAATCTCAAAGACAATGTTTGATGCTTTTGAAAAAGTGCTGTGTGAACACAAACCCAACCAAGTAAAATACGATACCCCCCCTGAGTCTACCAAACTCTAGTTGTGAAAGCGTCCCAAGTTGAAGAACGACCTTTAACCCTCCTGACCTGTGACAGAGACCCAGCTGGGTGGAGACTCTCCAACACTGCTGATGTAACACTTGTAGAGGCCTTCATCAGACCTGGAAACATGGTGGATGGTCATGGTCCATTGACCTTTAGGCCCTCTCCATATGGGGGAGCCATCTTTATAGAAATCAGCTGGGGAGTTGGAGTACTTCTTTGTTTTACAGGTCAGAGTGAGGTCTTCTCCCTCCATCACAGGGAGGACAGGACTCTGCAGGATCACTGGTCCACCTCAACACAGAGACAAACTACAGCATGTCACCCATTCACACACAGCTTCATCAATACTGACTCCACAGTCTGATCTTACCAGTGACAGTGATGTTGATGCTGTTACTGGTTGCTCCCTCTCTGGACTCACACCAGTAAACTCCACTGTACCATGGGACCATGTATTTGATGTTACAGGAAGAATTAGCAGGTATTCCCCAGTCCGGTCCACACTGAGTCCTGGTTTCTTCACTTGTGTTCCTCCTCAGAGTCCATCCAGCAGAGCTGTCGTCCTCCTCACAGCTCAGAGAGACAGACTGTCTTTGAAATATCTGAGAGCTGCTGGGACTCACAGTCAGAGAGGCTGGAGGGAGGAGGACAGAAAGAAGCAGTTATAGATATTTCGCATTTTGTCCCCATTCCTCATAATCTGTCTGTGAGTCTGTTCACTGCTGAATCATCTATGATTTTCCATTTCTGCATGTTTTCGAATTGACCTCTCAAAGTGACGAAATTAAACCGTTTTAGAACGTTGTAGAAAACGTTTCTGAACCGGTCCATCTCAGCTCAACTCAAACCAGCCGATGATATCACTGCAACTCAGCTGGTGGAGTCTCCAGAGGCTGGCTTTAGAACGTAAAAGACGTTTCCTGTTTCAACAGCCAATAGAGAAGTCAGCTGGTAAAGTCAGCTTTAAACTTTAGAAAGAAAACGATCCATAATGCATTTTATTTCCATGTTACAAACGGTCAGCTGGTGGAAATGGGTAGAGTTTTAGACGGAGGCTCAACGACCGCCCGCGAGCACGGTATGTGGTGGAGAGTGACTGAAGAGAGGGAGCGGCGATAGAAGAAAGCAGAGAATCAGAGAAGTAAAACGTTTTCTCTGTTTCATTTCTACTAGAAATGCAGGTGTAGTAAGCACCTCACTATCAATATCCGCATTCATAATGTAAGATGCTATACTTGGTTGGTTAAATTCTTACCTTTTTAACAGAACCTTCGTGGTCACTACAAATAGTCTTTAGTGTACCGGGTTCCATTTTGGGTCCAATTTTGGGTCACATTTTCTTCTCTATATGCTTCCACTCGGCCAAATTATCCAGTGGCTTAATGTTTCTTTTCATTGTTATGCTGATGACACACATACAGTACCTCCCGCTGTGACCCAACGATCTGAGTAGCCTGGCTGCTGTCTTAGACTGCCTCAAGGATGTAAACCACTGGATGGCCCATAACTTTCTCCAATTAAATAACCAGGGGCAGCGGGTAATGTAGGCTTGGGTAGGCTTCAGCCTAAATAAAGTTTTTTTTTTCCTTCTTTGGCAGCCAGTGCATCATGTACATCAACTGCATTAAGTGTTTAATTATATTTCTAAACTTTCCCTCCTCAACCACTGTCTTTTCAATCAAATGTGAAGGAGTTTACTGACCTTGGTTTGTTGTGCTGCTCAATACTGAGGTCAGAACTGAAGAGAAATTAACCTCAGGTTAGTTTGATATGCAACAAGACACAGAAACAGAACAACTCTGGTTATAGTGCACCAAAAAACAATTACCCATTGATATTAGATAGTAGATGGTCTATTTATTTATAAAAAATATATAAGTTTAAGTTCATGGGTAGCTCAGATAGATAGATAGATAGATACATTTTTTTATTGATGCCAAAAAAATGGGAAATTAAGTTGAATATATATATATATATATATATATATATATATATATATATATATTTATATAATTTAAGGACACATTTAATGTTTATTATTTTTTATTTTTTTCCCAATTTAGAGAGCAGTGAGTAATAGAAAAGCTGAGGGGCTGCTCAGTTTAGAAAAGTAAGAAAATTATCAATAATTTGAATTTCTGCGGACATGTAGGAACCAAAGTTAAAACGAACACTAAAAAAGGCTTTGCACATTGTAAACAATTAAGTTTGTAATAGTGTTATTGTGTGCCCTTCGCTGCTATATTACCAAACAGGGATTAATGAAGTTTAAACTGTCTTGTTTGAGCTGTATATGATCTCTTGTCCTTGTGTGGCTAAACTCAGTCTCTGCATACATCATTCACATTTTAACTCACTGCTGCTCTCAAAACAGCAGATATGTTTTCAATGTCTTACAGCTGTTTAGAACTAATCTTTGGAGACAAACGCACATTAAGTTGAACCTACCCAGCAGCAGCAGTAGAGATGATTCATCCATTTGAAATGTTGGTCATCTGAGATCATTAACGTCTTACCAGACACAATGAGTAAAGCCCACCTCCTTCCTGTTTCTGTGTCACTGATGAGGTTTTCTGACAAGCAGTTTGCAGGAAGTAGTTTTTTTTATATATTTGTTCGTCAGTAATACAGCGTAATGGAAAACTGATGGCCTTTAGAACATCACACCTCAAAATGAACAAAATAATTGTAGGAACACAAGACCTAAATGTGAAAATGTTCTAGAAATGTGGGAACATAGGGCTGTGGGAACATAGGGCCTAATTTTAAGAAAAATCTTAGAAATGTGGGAAGATAGGGCTGTGGGAACAAGTGAGGACTCCTGTACAACTAGGCCAGAAACACACTGCCGAGAAGATCAGAATAGCAGAGACATATTTCTAAGAATTATTTTTCACTGAAAATGAGGACCTATGTTCCCACAGCCCTATGTTCCCATATGTATTGTGTTCCTACATTTCCCTTCAAGGGATAGGGTTAGGGATTAGGCGAACATAGGAAAACATTCTTAGAAATGTGGGAACATTTGGGCTGTGGGAATATAGGCACACTACCACTCTGAGGGTACATCTGGACTGCTACGTTTTGGTTTAAAACAAATATCTTTAGCTACATTTAACCCTTGAGTCCACCATTTTGACATTTCCGAGCCCCTAAAACTTTAACACTGCCCCCGTTTTGGTTTGAAATCTCCAGGGTTGTTATGTAGTCTGGATGAGCACAAACGGAGACTTTTGGAGACGAAAACGCACATCATTCAGTCTATTCGGTTAGGTAGCTTCCAGACCTTTCAGTAACAGTACCACCTTATCGTCGCTCCAAGATGATGATAATAATAATAATAAATCCCTGCTCTTATTTTTCAACATTGTTGTTCTTCCTCCAAAGTAGTTTCTGTATTTTCAAAATATAGCCTACATCCATGATTTACAATTGCAGAGTAACGACAGACAAGATTAGGGATGTGTTGCTGTTGGAGATAAAACTCTTTTGTGGATGGAGAACCATTTTGTTTCAAAACGTTCCTTAAAAATGAAAACATAGTAGTGTAGATGTAGCCTCAGAGATTGTAGGCTTACTGTAAAGGGGTCAATATGAATAAATCTGTCACTGGCTCCAAATTTGGTTTGAAAAAACAAGTTTGTATGTTTATCTGCCATCTGTAGACATCTGGTTGGAATAAAGAGCCTGGAGGTGAGCAGGAACACTCTGAGTCCAGCAGAGGGCCACATGGACTGTAGAGAGGTTCATATCTGTTCACACCAGAGCCGGTTCTCTATCCATCCATCCATCCATCCATCTTCGTCCACTTATCCAGGGTTGGGTCGCGGGGACAGCAGCTCCAGCAGCTCCAGCAGCTCCAGCAGCTCCAGCAGGGGACCCCAAACTTCCCTTTCCCGAGCCACATTAACTAGCTCCGACTGGGGGATCCCGAGGCGTTCCCAGGCCAGGTTGGAGATATAATCCCTCCACCTAGTCCTGGGTCCCAGCTGGACGGGCCTGGAACACCTCCCTAGGGAGGCGCCCAGGGGGCATCCTTACCAGATACCTCACCCTATCTCTAAGGGAGAAGACAGCGACCCTCCTGAGGATTTGACCGGTAGATCGAGAGCTTTGCCTGGGCCGGTTCTAGCCTGCTATATTAGGGTGGGCTGGTAGAAAAAATAGGTGGGCAACTTGGGCGGTTGGTAGCACAGAGGTTTGAGAAGTGCATTAGTGGCCCAACAGGTGCCAGCTTTCAGGCCCTGGTGACATGGCACTAACATTTGACCTAATCCCAGCTGGCCAGTCAACCCAAAGGCATAGGATTTAGTTCATGATATGTGGGGAGGCATGTAATGTGGGGGGTCTGGGGGTTTGATCAAAACTTAATTTTCTGCATTCTGGTGAATTTTCATGCACCTATTTCTAACTTTTTCTGCATCAAATCGTGCTGGAAATGTCTTAGTTATGTAAAGGAAAACACAAGGAGCAATTGAAAATATAAAAACATAATGGAATAAAATGAAGGAAGGCTCTGAGTCATTCTGTATTTTTCTAATATGTATTCTCCTTTAGATCAACTTTTCTCATTTAATGTTATATCTGCTGAGTCAACACACATGTAGGCCTAGGCATGATCTACTCCTCCCTCCTCTTTTGCTCTTTAGTTGGAGATCTAACCTCTTTAAATGTGCATGTGGCACTTATTCATGTGAATGATAGGCTACATGAATTCATTTTAATTGATAAGCCCCTGGACTGTAATAGCTCAGATGTGTTTCAGTGTATTTTTGCTCATGTTCATAACTGTGTGCACATTCGAAATGTAACTCATCCCATCTTATTTTGAGAGAAAAGACATAATATTACAAGAATAAAGTCACAATAGTTCAAGATTAAATCCACCTGCCCTATAATCTGCTGTGCATTACGTTGTTATATGGCAGTATCTCATCTACACTGTCTGACAGACACAGAGATCCCCGCCAGGGTCTCTGGATGAGACAAAGTTACACCGGAGGTGGAAAACCGAACCTACGGCAAGAGGACAGACATCGCCACATGTCTGCAACACACACACACACACACACACACACACACACACACACACCATCCATTATAATCAGTGTTTGCCAAGTTACTTTTAAAAAGTAATTAGTTACAGTTACTAGTTACTTTTTCCAAAAAGTAACTAAATGAGTTACTCAGTTACAAATTATATAAGTAACTAGTTACTTCAGAAAGTAACTATTTCGTTACTTTCAAGTACATTTTTAAATGCTCAAATGTGACCCCACCTCGATCCCTCTTTAACAGAACTTAAAATACATGTGTATGTTCAATTATTTATGATAAATCTGAATATTATAATTAAAAGGACACTTAATACAAGACATTATTAACAGAGACAACGTACACATGTCCGACTATGCGTGCTTCCATTTAGAGAAGGCTAATTTTGGATTATTTGGGCTCGCCTTACCTGTCTCTTGTTGACCTACTCGCTTGTGTTGTTCATTGTGTGTCTGACTGTGCATGCTTTCGGACACCCGCCCAACTCTACGTCTGATTGGCTTACCATGAAATTTTACTCAACCTCAGCCAATCGTCAGCATTTATATGCTTGGGTCGTGCACTGACCACTAACCGAGGAAGAACAGTAAAAAAAAGTCTTTTACCTCTCGGCTCAGATCTAGTTGGTCTGATGAAAAAAACTACTTTTTGGCAGTAACGGTAACGGCATTATTAAGATGGGAAGAGTAATCAATTAGATTACTCGTTACTGAAAAAAGTAACGCCATTAGTAACGCCATTATTTATAACGCCGTTCTTCCCATCACTGACTATAATCAACTGGAGCTGTTACACTAATTGCGGAGTTAAGAGTCCCTAGAGAGGGCTGCATCTTCACTTTGTACAGCCTGCACTGCAGACAGGGTGCAAAGCCCTGGAGTGAGGGATTTCCTGTAAAGGCGCTGACACACCAACCCAATTATCGACTGTCGGACAGTCTGGCGAGGTCGGTGACTCGAGTCTGTTTGGTGTGTTCAGTGCCGTCGTCAGTCGGAGGAGCTGTCGGCTTTAATTTGAGCCGATTTGACTTGAATCGGCCGGTGGGCAGTCGGACTCAATGACCAATGTCATTGGTGGAGTGCTAGCCCTTGACTAGCAAATAAGTGCACTTGTGTTAAAATACTTACCGGAAATTACGAGCGGGATGAGCGTGAAGAACGCATCTCAAAATCTGACAAAAATCTTTCAAAAAAAGGGACAGATTCAGCAACCGAACGGCCTATTGCTCGCTTAAAATGTTTTCAGAAACACATTTCCATGAACTATATTTCGTAAAATATTAGATCGTATTCCAAACGAGCCGGCATTATGGTCAGATTTGAAATTCGGGAGAAGCCAGACACACGTGACGCGTTCGTCATTTCCATTATTTTGGCCGACAATACAGATTAGTGCCGCCTGCTGTTATGGAGACGTGCGCAAGTCGGCGACGCTTTGGTGTGTTCCGAGAAACTTTTTGGACCTCGGGGAGTCCGACTGGCTTTTCTGCCGACTGTCGGCCATCGGGTTGGTGTGTCAGGGGCTTTAACAGACCGTGCTGCACAGTGGAGTGCTGTGTAGATCCTCCCACTCTCACACACATAAAGCTGTTGTGTTTTCTATATTGTTGTAAAAAATATTTTTTGTGACTTTAAAAAGGCAAGGAGACTTGTGAATTCCTAAAAGTATTTATATGTTTTTATCCAGATAGTTCGAAGACTGTGATCATGTGATGTCATGGACTGTTTTAGTTTTTTTTACTGTTTTCTGATTGTTTATCTGATGTTATCCGATATTAGTTTCCAGAGAATGTGTTTTCAAAATTCCACAGAGAAGGCTGCACCTCCACTTTGTGCCAATCCTTAAAGCACTTGATGTCCTCAAACAGAATATGTCGTGTAGATCCACCCACTCACACAGCTATAAATCCTCAGACCGTACGGTATTCAGTTTCTCAAACAGGTATCATTCTGCACCGATCCTCAGACCGTACCGTACGCAACAACTAAAGTGCAGATCAAAGTAGGGCAATGGAGAAAAATCCCAGCAAAGTTCGCACGGCTATATTAATGCTCCTGTTGTTCCTTCCGTCTGAAGCAGCACCTGGTAAATATCTGCTTTTATTGTGAAAGGATACATGTAGACTTCATTTCTGACCTGTCCTATAGAATAATGTCATCTTGTTAAGAGAAACTGTAAATGTGTTTAAAACAGATAAATTGATGGATTAATGTTTACAATACATATCAGTTTATTTTGATAATGAGACTGGATTTATGAAACTGTGAATAATTTATGAACTGTAAAAGTTTGACTTTTATGTATTTAGCATGTTTACATGTATTAAACAGTATTGTTTTTGTTAATTACAAGGGTTGTGTTCAACTTTGTCAGTTAGCCTTCTTAAAATATGAGAGAGTTATCGTGCTGTTTCAGACTGTTTGACCAGCTCCGCAGTTTAGACAAAGGTTTGTCTCTGGGACAGAGAGAGAGAGAGGGAGGGGAATAGCCGGGGTAGGGGCCTGGGGGTGTGACGTGCATTGAGCTGTGCAGTGTTGTGATTGGCTAGATTAAACAGGAAGAAATACACCGCTGTGGTGCTGAAGTCTAGCCTGGGAAAACCCTGATGAACTACTGGCAAATGTGAGATTTGCTCTGCAAGTCAGTCTTGCCAAGAGCCCATTCTAACCCATTTCCAATTTTTCCAAATTGAGGCACCAATCACAACCGTTGAGGCGGGCTTTACACGATGACGATAGCGCTGATTGGTTTCAGGTCTATCCAATTGCGCCCAGAGGCATTTGAGCAGTGTCTGTTGGTGACACCCCCTTTGGGAAATGGGCTGTGAATGAACATTCCCCAGACCCACTCTCATTTACAACTGAGAAGGGTCTTGTGTCAACCAGGCTATCTGAAGTCAGTAGAGACAACAATCTGATGCAACAGTTCAACCTGTGCTAAAACACCAGCAACATTTCCTGCATCAGAAAGGGATCTGTGAAAGGGATCTGATCATAGCAAACAATGACATGCTTAGACTTGAGTTGGTTAGAAATGTATCAGCTTCATTGGTCTCAACAACAGCTTGTTGCTTGTAGGTCATATTATGTACATAAATATGCAGACTTGGTGAAATGTCCCATTTGAAACAGATTTATACTGATATATTTATATAGAGTTAGATTGTGACACATCGGTCCGACTGCTATCTATAAAATAATCTGCCAACATTTTTCCACGGCTCTGATTGGCTGCGTGAATGGTGCCATTTTCACATCACAGTCTTCAAAGAGTTGACCTAGTGGTAATAAAGTCCTGTGATATCTCTGCAGTTGTGACAGATCAGTGAACGTCTCCATCAGGTGAGACTCTACAGAGACCTTCTGCAGGGACACACCTGGAGACAACTGTTGAAACAACATGACTTTTATTATTAATAGTAGTTTATTATTGTTTTTCAGACCTACCTGTGGTAACAGTGCACCATGGACAGGATGCCATTCTGCCATGCCAGGCTGATGATCCCTCTATCATCATTGTAGAGTGGAGCAGAGATGAGCACATCCTCTTTTACAGCGATAAAGAAACAGATACAATCATCCACAATCCATCCTATAAGGGCAGGGTGGACCTGTCTGGCAATGAGCTGAAGGACGGAGACGCGTCTTTAATTCTGAAGAATGTGAGCAGCATCGACACTGGAACATACAAGTGTCGAGTAGTGTCAGGTGGTTTCAGACGTAAAAAGAGAGCCATCATAGACTCTGAGCCAATCGGAACCATCCATCTACAGGTTACAGAGCAAGGTGAGTTTTTCTGAGTATCAGGTTGTAGCTGTAGAGAGGATGAAGACTGCTCCACTATCACACATTTACTGACTCATACTTTTTTAACTTCAGGTTCCGATGATAGAAACTCCTCTCCCTGTAGGTCGATACCGTGGACTGGCAGCAGGTGCTCTCCTTCTTGTAGCTGCTGCAGTGGTTGGTGTCCTGATATATAAAAGACATAAGGACAAGAGCTGATTTTTTTCCTATACCTAAACGACTCGTTTTGGTGCCTAAACTTTACGGTCATTGTCGAATGATGCTTTAAGTCGTTTAAAATACATTATACATTAGGTATATATTATATATGATCTATTGGTGAAGTACTGTAGATGATAACTTTGAGGGGGAGATACGTTTTGTCCCCACAGGGATGAAAATAATTCAGCAGAGGCAGAGATATGTAGAACAGAAAAGGGGAAATATCTTATAAAAATATCTTACAACCAGGTGTAAAGAGGTCTTCAACCTCTCATCTGTGTGTTGATCATATTAATTGCACATTTTATATAGTGTTTATTTTGGTTTTCTGCTCAGCCATTTCAAGGTTCAGGGTGGCTGCTTAGAATTATATATTTCCAATTAATAATTACATTAACATTGTAAATATTGTTGTTATTGTAATTATAAAATCATCTAATGCAGCTCAGAATATCTCAGGGGAACATAGAGGACAAATCTGTCACAAAATAAGACATTAAACTGTATTTATTATCTACAAAGTAGAATTACATGATGTTTGCCAAAGGAAATGTTATGAAATGTGAACTATACCAAAGTGATGATCTTTGAAATCAGTTGATAATTATTTAATATGAATCAATGGATGAAATAATAATGATCAGAGACATGATGGAAGTTTATAACTCAGCTTTAACATTCAGATACCTTAATGCGCTTTAAACTTTTTTACTCTTTTATCTTATTATAATAAATACTTTATTTTTCTACATTTGGATCCTTAAGTTGGATCTTTTTATATATTCATTGTTGTGCATTTTTTATTCTTTGAACATAAATAAAGCCATTCCAATATCCAACATCATATTGTTTGTGTGTGTTATATTAATATTTTTAATGTGTAGAGGAAGATCAGAGCCTGGGGGGAGGATGTGATCCTGAGAGACTAAGATCTGAATCTGATGGAGGGTCTCTGGTCTCAGCTGAAGACACCTTTGTCTAACATTTTGGATTTTCACAAACACACTCTAACTTGTTTCATGCTTCTTGCAGTCAGCGGAGATGTGGTTGTCGATATATCCCAACTGTAGCCTGGGCAACTGTGAGCAGAGAGTCTGCAAGGTTTTGTAAAGACGCAGACTTAATACTACAGACCATAAGAGAAGAATTCAGTTCTCGGAGCTGCTCTACCTTTGACAGCAATCAACTGCAAGCTCACGCAAACCGCTGATTAGCTTATAAAGCTAGTAGTCGGGTCAGAGGATAAAGTAAAAAGAAATTGATATTTCTATACCACTAACGAGGGTCAAAATAGCACCACACTTCAATGTACATGTAAACCAAAGTATTGATAACTTTGTAAGTGCACAGACGAACGCCGTGCTGTTGGCTTTTTTAATCATGTGAAATGTTAGACTGGGAATAACTACAGCATCAGATAAATGTATGTGCAGTATGAAGTAACATCATGTAGAAATAGTTGAGTAAAGTATCTTAAGTACAGTACTTGAGGATAATTTCCCAGCAGTTGTTTACCAGATACCTGAGATGTTGATGCAGGTCTGATGCCGCTCAACCGGACCAACCACACAACACACCTGTGTTCCAGGCAACCGCCCAGGTAAAACCACACAAAGGGAATGTATTCCTGGTCAACATCTCTTTTTATAAGGAAGTTCAAAGTGAAGTCTGATTTGTCTCTCTTTATATCTATTATAAAACAAAGCTCATATCCATAAACCTTTATTTAAGGTTTTGTTGACTTTTGAACATCATCCTGCTTCTCAACAAGAAAAGAATTAAAGTCAATAAAACAGGATATTCAACCATTTTTTGAACTGACTACTATAGCTGACGGATGAGATTTAATCTGCATTGGTTGAAAGCACATTGAACTTTGCAAATCCCCCACCCTCTCAGTCTGAGTCAGGATGTACTCTGTTATCATCCAGTATATCTGAACAGACTATTGAGGTTTCACAGCAAACAACGACATTTAAAGTTCAGTTAAATATCTGACTGTTTCTGTCAGATGGTTAACTGAACTCAACAGTAAATATGATCTATAGAAGCAGATATTATGGCTATGATTCTTTCATTTGTGTCTCCCATGATACATAGTGGTATTTCCCCAGCAGAAGCATTAGAGTCATCACTACTAACATAAAATGTTCTACTGCTAGGTTTCCAGAAGAGGAAGGAGACCATGAGCAACTGAGAACGACCTCTATACGTTTTTAATTATTCATGTCCTGATCAATTATCAATTATATCAGCTGCGTTTGTTCTTCATCAAGACGAACACAGCAGCTGTTAACATGCAGCCTGTTACTCATCACTGTGCTGTGTTCTACAGGTTTGGGACAAAGGCCGTTCTGTGTAGATGTTTGGAGCCTTTTATCGCAGAGGTTTTTGTATCTCTGGTCAGTAGAGAAAAGCGTGTGCTGATTAAACTGTTGCATGACACCAGCGGTAAAATGTATTCATTATTGAGTCCATGCTGCCTTTTTCACCCAGGACAGAAACAGGTGATTTTCGGTTGTTGCACGATATGGAACTAGGCCTGATTCTTTTGCTGCGCCATAATATCATGTTAGAAAGAGACGCCATGGGGTCCTGACCAAGCATCAAGTACATGACGAGTTAGGAGTGAGAATGTGATAAGTAGGCAGGGACTTGATGGCGGCTGCATGTCTTCTCAGTTTAGTTTATTTTGTTATATTGCTTATGTGTTGTTAAAGATAAGTGTTGTTCATTACAATGTCATGCATGAAGTAAAACGTACAGAGTATTTCCCTCTGAGTAGAAGTACAAAGTGGCATGAAAAGAACATGTGTACATAACAGCACTTATTTCCTTATATTAATAACAGATTAGCTCTGTCTGGCTTTTCGGGTTTTTTAGCTTTCTGTTTCTGTTATGAATTATTGATGCGTGATGACAGCAAAGCTGCTGAGAATAGTGGTTGAAGCAGGTAGTGGTTTGTTTAGTGGAAAAATAAATCACAGACATGGCTGTCATCATGACTGCAAGCCAAGTTACACAACACTGAAATGTGGAATAAGTTTCATAAGTAATTCCACTGGAATGACTAACAGAGAACAAAACGGATAGTGTTTAAGTTCAGGGGTTTTTACTAAGAAGAATTGACTATAAAGAAGATGAGGCAGTAAGAGTTGAGTTAGAGCAGCAGAGGAAGCAGCAGCCATCTTTACTGATCAGACACACACACACACACAGAACACTGACTGACCTCTGTCTACTTTTTCCTCTCTGCACCGTCATACTATTTGTTCTCTTGTTACACTACAGAAACACTTTGACTTGTTTGATGGGCATTATTACTTTTTATGTGTTATATATGTGTTATATATATGCATATATATATATATATATATATATATATATATATATATATATGTATGTAGATCTCTGTGTTCAGCTTTATGTCTGATTCTGTCTTCCTGTAAGAGTTTGTGTTTCCTAGGATGGTGAAGACATGTCCCGCCTTACTCTGCCTCTGATTGGCTAACCCTGGTATTCTCTCTCTCTCTCTCTCTCTCTCTCTCTCTCTCTCTCTCTCTCTCTCTCTCTCTCTGTCTCTCTCTCTGTGGACAATTTGGACTAAACACAGTTTGGAATCAGCTGTCAGATCATCATTATTATGAAGCTGAAGTCTGTATTATGTATCTAGGTGTGTGTATGTGTGTGTACGTGTGTGTGTGTGTGTGTGTGTGTGTGTGTGTTTTAGTTTTATATATTTGTCTTGTTAGAATTAGTTCAGCTTCATGGGTGTGGCTGACATGTTTTGCATTCAGACAGAATAAAACAAACTGCTGATCTGATAGAAAACAGACGCACAAAACTGTATGTAACATATAAATGAACTCTTTTCACATATTGATGCATTAATGTTCTGTTTCTGTCTGTCCACTGGGCCTTTTGTCCCTCCAGTGGTGGAGCTGATTATTCTACAGACATAAATGAAAGCCTTTCCAGTAAAAGCTGCCTCCTGCTGGCTGGCTGACTGCATTACATCATGCTTTCTTTCTTCTAAAAGCCTCGGCACATGATCTGTTCAAAATCAACCACTGCTCTCAAATCAAAAACAAAGTGATCAAAATGATATACACTATAATGCAGTCAGTAAACAATAAACCAAATTTTTTTTTAAAACACATTGTTCAAAACATATAGTTATCAGGGAGTACATTTTTAATCGCAAAACAAATTCCATATTTTTACGTCATTGTCTTTTGATGAACAAAACCATATTCTATCATAGTACCTCAAAATTGATCAGCAATTACTACTCTGCTTTGGATTTGTTTTCGTCCTCCTCATTGTACCCCTTTTTTTACAGTACTGTACCCTGCATCTCATAGTATCTACAGTATACAGCCTACAATGCACTGTACTACAGTATACAATACTAAAAGGGACAAAAATCAAAGGAGTAAACATGAATGAATAATATATATATATATATATATATATATATATATATATATATATATATATATATATATATATAGCTGTTCAAACAGGGAGTGACCGGGATGGTATGTGTCCTGTATGATGTTCCGGGCTTTTTTGAGACAACGGGCACTGTGTAGCTCTTCCAATGTGGGAAGAGAGCAGCCCACGACCTTTTGGGCGGTGTTGATGACCCTCTGGAGCGCTTTCCTCTGTGCTGCTGTGCAGCTGGTGTAGCATACGCACATGCAGTATGTTAGTATGCTCTCAATGGAGGCACTGGTAAAAGGATACCAGCAGTCTTTGTGTGATGTTATTCCTCCTGAGCATTCTCAGGAAGTACAATCTCTGCTGGGCCTTTTTCAGCAGCTCAAAGGTGTTCACACTCCAGGATAGGTTCTCCTCGATGTGGACTCCCAGAAAGCGGAATTCTTCCACCCTCTCCACACAATCTCTGTTGATGATTAATGATGAGATTTCTGTATTCTTTCTCCTGTAGTCTATGATGAGTTCTTTGTTTTTTGAGGTGTTGAGGAGCAGGTTGTTGGCCCTGCACCATGTTGACAGCCGCTCCACCTCATCTCTGTAGGCAGACTCGCCCTGCCCCCTGGAGATTAGCCCCACAACTGTGGTGTCATCTACAAACTTCACCATGGTGTTGCTGTGGTGGACAGGGGAGCAGTCGTGTGTGTAGAGGGAGTAGAGCAAGGGACTCAACACACAGCCCTGGGGAGAGCCGGTACTGAGGCTTAGGGCCATGGATGTGTAGTGGCCCACTCTAACCCTCTGTCTGCAGTCAGAGGGGAAGCTATTTATCCAAATGGAGGTGGTGTCTGGAAGCCCCAGGTCCCCCAGTTTGACCACTAGCTTATGAGGGAGGATGGTGTTGAATGCAGAGCTATAATCCACAAAGAGCATCCGCACGTAGCTCCCCTGCTGCTCCAGGTGTGATAGTGCAGCATGGAGTGCTATGTGATCAATGTGCTTCTTCTTTTCTTTGGGCTGGGTCAGGCCAGAGCACTTCACCAACATCACAAGCAACATTGTCTCTGCTTGGCAATGGGGGAAGAAGCCTCTTGTGTGCCGTATCCAGCCCTGACACCTCTCATACGCACTCCTCCTCATCCTCTCACATTGTTTCTTCTATCCATTCTCAGACTTTTTCCTTCCCACCTTCAACAACCTGTTTGCTCTCTGAACTGGCTCATATTGGTTGTGTCACATCATTTTAAACAAGTGAAATCAATGTTTAGTGGTTGTGTTTAATCAATGACATGTGTTTTTTATTTGTATTTGATTGTGGCCACTTGTGTTTACCAGTATGGAAGACATGTGCATTAGAGTGCAGAATGTGTTCTGAGAATGAGAATGTGTTTAGAGTTTTGCTGAAAAGTCTAAGTGAGATCTGCAAATTGTGTTTTACCATGTGAAATGGTTTAAGGTACTGACAACAGACTGCACCCTTAGCTAAATGAGTTCAGAGAACTTTGTTCAGCCAATGGGTTTTAATGTTTTAGCAATTAAGAAAAACTGTAACACTGGACACTTTTATGTATATATGTACGTGTGAATGAAGGAGTGTAACACCTGAACTGATATGATGCTTTCATCCAAAGAGAGTGATGCTAAAGGAGGTTGACGTTGGAGGGTACCACTTTACAATAAGGTACACAAAAATGTAGGTACTGAGGAACAAATGATGTTCTGCAGCTGCACAGCATTGTGGGAGTGTTTTGTTTGGATCACTGAGCATGCTCAGTGTGGAGCTGTTGGAGACAAATCATCAGCACCAGATTGGTTGAGAGAGAGACAGTGATTCAGAGTGTTTCCTGTGAGGACAGTGGAGATGCAGTTCTGACAGAACACCACCAGGTGGTAGACCAGACCAGTCTGAAAACAAGGTGGAGGGGGTCTGAGGTTGGTCAGAGCAGTTCTAACACCCATTTCCTCTGTGTAGGGTGGTGTAGCAGCCGCGTGGTTTCTCCTTCTGCTGTTAACAGCTCAGTTAGTCTCTTGTTAGTTTATAATCACAGAAATGAATGTTGTTGATGAAATATTGGCATCAGTAAACTTAGGCCTGTCTGAGGCCTCAGGCCTGTCTGAGCAGCAGCAGCATGATCTCCTACTCCCTCTCTGTCCTTTTCCCTTTAAAGGGGTGATAGAATGATTATATAGGGTATTTTACACTGTTCCTTAAGGTCTCCTAATTGGGTATGTAACGTTGGTTGGGCTGAAAATTGCCCGAATGCTATTTTATTAGGCTCTTAACTACCCTGTGAATATGGCTCTATTTGGAACAAGAACTTTTCTTCCAAATATGGTATGCTAATGAATATTCAGAATGAGCTACGCGCTGATTGGTTTGAGCAAACTACATAGAAACACATGGGAGACTCGGCAGCAGGCCTCATATTTCAGACACTGCAAAGTTATACATTGTTTGTCGGGCTATTTCGTTATTAAATTCACTTCTGAGACTTTTTTAAGCGAGAAATCAACTATATAAAGCTCACATATGGGCCGTTTTACGAAAATTGATGGCTAATTGCAAATTTGGTAAGACTGTGTGTCGGAGTTCAGCTGCTGGTGCTGCCTCGCCGCCCAGCCTGCCTTCCTTCACAGACCCCGGCCTGCTATGAGGTACTTGGAGCTCCGTCACGGCTGGCAGCCCACAGCAGGGACTACCAACACCGCTGCCCTGACAAAGCTCCAGGGCCTTCAACTCCCCTCTTCCTGCTAGCTAAATGGCCCGTTGTGTGAGAGTGAGAGCGCCGTCAGCGAGCTTGTTACACCAGCAATCTTTTACCACATGTTACACATATGTCACGCCACTTATACAAAATCTAAGTAAAGGTCTTATAAAGCTAACAACGGTGTCCGATTTCAAGTTAATGAATATTTGTGAAGACAAAGTGTTTCGTTAGCTGCGACTGTCCCTTCAATCGTAGCTATGTGTACCTACAAACCATGGATAGTTAGCTTCCTTTTCGCCTTAATTCAAGCATATTTACAGTTGGAATTTTGTCACGCCACTTACACAACATCTAACTATATGTCTTATAAACCTAACAACGGTGTCCGATTTCAAGTTAATATTTGTGAAGACTAGCCAGGTGTTTCGTTAGCTGTGACTGTCCCTTCAATCCTAGCTACAAATCACGGATAGTTAGCTTCCTTTTCGCCTTAATTCGAGTATATTTACAGTTGGAATTTCATCACGCCACTTACACAACATCTAACTATATGTCTTATAAACCTAACAACGTTGTCAGATTTCAAGTTAATGTTTGTGAAGACTAGCTAGCTAGGTGTTTCGTTAGCTGTGACTGTCCCTTCAATCCTAGCTACAAATCACGGATAGTTAGCTTCCTTTTCGCCTTAATTAGAGTATATTTACAGTTTGAATTTCGTCACGCCACTTACACAACATCTAACTAAATGTCTTATAAACCTAACAACGGTGTCAGATTTCAAGTTAATGAATTTTTGTGAATTTCAGAGGAATTCTAAGAGGAGGCTAGCTAGCTCTCATTGATAGAGCTCCATCCAGCCGCAGGCTCTATCAATGAGACTCACGGACAAGCGGCGTTTATTTCCCCAATCGTTTGTTTAAATAACTCAACACATTATAATTACACACATTAAAAGAGTAACTTGAACCTGTGGTAACAGATTGCTGGCGTAACAAGCTCGCTGACTACGCTTTCACTCACATACACCGGGCATTTAGCTAGAAGGAAGAGGGTAGCTGCAGGCCCTGGAGCTCTGTCAGAGCAGCAGCGTTTCGTAGTCCATTAGCCCAAAACGGTGACTTTGCGCGGGTATGGAGTGCTGTGGGTTGCCAGCCGTGACTGAGCTCCATCTACCTCACAGCAGGCCGGGGTCTGTGAAGGGAGGCAGGCCGGGCGGCGAGGCAGCTACACAGGCAGCACCAGCCTCTGAACTCCGACATACAGTCGGACAAAATTTGCAATTAGACATCAATTTTCATAAATGGCCCGTATTTGACCTCTACATAGTTGATTTCTCGCATAAAAAAGTCTCAGAAGTGAATTTAATGGTAAAATAGCATATGAACAATGTATAAAATTTCTGAGATCTGCACGACCTAGAGTCAGAAGACTAACTGATCTCAGGTCAGTTGTGTAGCCTATGCAAATGTTGGGGCGTGACAAAGAGAAAGACTAGAGCCAAATGAGGAGGAGCCGCAATATTTGATGTCAACTATGGGGCTTGTTGAGATTCGCCTGTTTTCAGAGGCAGTTTCAAATAGTGAGATTTGCAGAGAAAAGAGGTGTCAATGAGATTTAGAGGTTCTATGTATGTCCTAGTTACCCACTAAACTGTCATTATTCAACTATGACAAGGTAAAAGCAGTTTTGCATTCTATCACCCCTTTAACACAATAATAGGACTGAATCATTGGAATTTCAAATATGGAGTCAAAGTTGTTCAGCTTGAACTCACAAGCATTGTGTGTGTGTGTGTGCGCGCATGCAGAGAGAGCGAGAGAGAGAGAAAGAGACAGAGAGAGAGAGATAAAGAGAGAGAGAGAGAGAGAGAGAGAGAGAGACGGTGTTGTCTCGTGTCGTATGATCGTTAACGAATTAAAGATTTCAGCAGAGGTGTTCATTTCCGTACAGGTTTAGTGGCTTGACTGTTAACAGTGAAGTATGGATTTGATTCATGGGGTATTTTGGCGGTGGTAATGTTATTAGTGTTGTAAGTTAGCAGTAGACTTAATTAACCCGACCCAGGGTGAGTCTGATGAAAACTGATGTGTCTGCCCGGTTCAACTGTGAGATTTTCTTGCTGTGAAGGAATAATCTCTGAGATTACGTTATAGCAGGAAAAGAGTCCCCCCACGCTGTTGTAAAGCGTTCTGCATGTGGCGTCTGCGTGTGATGTGTAGATTACCTTTCGAACACGGACACACATAGGTCTCGCTGCCACTTGTTGTAGCTGGTTGTGCTTTGCGTGTGTGGGATTCTGAAACGTCCTTAAATTTGGGAATCGTCGTTTGTTTATTCAAAGTCAAAGACAGTCCAAAGTAGGCCTAGTGCAACTTTGCACATTTATGTCACATTTTAGCTGCCAAAGCTCTGGTCCTGCTCACTAGCTCACTCAGTGTGAGAGGGGGAGGGACCAGCAGCTGGAGCAGCAAAAGCCAATGTGTGCTTCTTTTACCGACGATATCTTTTGAGTTTCTTATCCAAACAACGTCAAACTTGGCACTGTACTTACACATGCCCATAGCAAGACACCTGTCAAGTTTGAAATCCATCGGACTGACGGTTCGAAAGACACACACACACACACACACACACACACACACACACACACACACACACACACAGACAGACAGACGTTCCTGCAATTTATAGATGGATATATTTTTCTCGTTAGAATTAGTTCAGCTTCATGGGTGTGTCTTTGACTGACATGTTTTGCATTCAGAAAAAATAACTTGTTGGAAGTGATCCAAGATAAAACAGAAACATGTTTACTTGCAGACAAACTGCTGATCTGACAGGAAACAGACACACTGAACTGTATGTGACATATAAATGAACTCTTTTCACATATTGATGCATGAATGCAGTTCTGTTTCTGTCTGTCCACTGGGCCTTTTGTCCCTCCAGTGGTGGAGCTGATTATTCTGCAGACTTCCTGAAGTGAAAGACTACCCAGTGAAATGCTCCTCTGGAGAACAGAGTGAAAGCTGCCTCCTGCTGGCTGTCTGACTGCATTACATCATGCTTTCTTTCTTCTCAAAGCCTCAGCACATGATTGGCATCTTTCTTTATTAACATTGGACACTTTAATATATGTGTGTTTATGTGAGAGAATGAAAAGGTAACATCTACCTTCATTAGCCTGCCCCACCCGTCCAGCACACGGGGTGTAAGTGATGCAAAGTGATGCAAACACACCTGCTGCCATTCAGAAATATGAGGAATAAAAAATGCAGTTGATTCAAAACTTCCCAAAGTGATTTAGTAAATGTGTGATTTAATAAATATTGTGTAAAAGGAGTCAAGAAATGGGTGTTATCAAGTATTATTTTTGGAGTACTGTACACAGCCTAATATTAGATCAACCCTCCACACCAGATGGTCGCGGTATTTCACCAAGAAGAAGAAGAAAGGTTGTGGCTAACATGCTAAATGCTAACATGCTGATGGATGATCCTCCACTTTACGTTCAGACAGGTGAGTTCAACAACACGCTCTCTGGGATGGATGGTACTGTTCAGATGAAAGTTGATAGGAAACGTAGCGGTGTGTGTGTGTGTGTGTGTGTGTGTGTGTGTGTGTGTGTGTGTGTGTGTGTGTGTGTGTGTGTGTGCGCGCGCGTGCGTGTGCAATGCAGTGTCTCTTTCTTCTGTCCGTGTGTTTGTTTGTGTAGCCTACAAAGCTTAAAAAAGTGTCAACAATGTAAAATAAAAACTGTAAAGTTAATGGGAAACATAGCATTGTGTGTCTGCCCCTGTGCAATACAATACTACAATAATACACTTGTGCTGTGTGTCTGTGTGTCTGTGTGTCTGTGTGTCTGAAGCTGCTGTGAGTTGTCATGCATCTTAATAATGTTAATAATAATATTTGTTGCACCCACCACGGTGTCCGCGTCTTGTCGGTCATTGAAGTTTAACTGTCTGAGTTTTGTCTCTATTCTGTTTTCTGCTGCAGAGTGTTTCTAAAATGAATGTTATGGGTTTGGACACTTTCATGAGATGTCATGTGTCTGTTGACATGTTGATAATCTTTATTTTGTAGCCTAAATGTTCCTCTAATACAGTGATAATTGAATTAAAAATACATAACTTAAAGAGCTCTGAGCTGTTCCCTGCTGAACTGAACATGTTTTTTTCTATAGTAAGCTGAGACATGTGGCTATGGCCTGTGTGTATCTGTGTCTTACCAGATGTCTTACAGTAGTGTATTGTAATCATTTTACAGATGTATGATGTATGAAAAAACCCTCAATTCTAGCCTCTATAACTCTGCGTCAGTAAGGCATAGAATCACCCCTTGTAACAAAAACTTGAGTATTTCCTTTCCAGTGATGTCAGGCACACCCCAGAGTGTCAAAGTATGTGGGAGCTGTACCACTTTTAATTTGGATATGATGTTTAGACCAAGGTAGTTCAGACATGTCTTTAAAATGCTTACACATGACATATAGCATCAGTACTACAACTGATAATCCTAACTCTAACAGCGCAAACATAAGTAATTTAACCCAAACCCCAACCTTTACTAAACCTAACCATGTAACGTTAGTTTTGTGTGAATTCGCAACAGGACACCACAAATGCATTTTGGGATTGGAGAAAAAAACTTTAAACCAATCGTCTTGAGTTGTGCTAAGCTCAACTCAAGACGATGGAAATGTACCTCGGTTGATCTAGACTATTAACATGTAAGGAGTACACAGTTATTTGTTAACACTATTTACAATATACAGTATATAACACTGTGTGAAAACTGTGGAGTAAAAACATTGATTTACTTTAATGAACACACTTTTTTAAATATCTGCATTTAATAAGAACTATTTTTTTTCCAAAATGTCCTCATAATGATATTAAGTTCTGACTCAGGATGAAAGTCTGCACAGAAAGGGATTATGTAGCACAGAAATGGTCCTGATGGATTTAGAGAGGTTGGATCAGTAAGTCATCTCCACTGTATGTTCACAGATTGTTTAGTTTGTGTGATGTTATTGAAACTGTCAGTTCTGCATTCTCAGCTAATAAGTGGTGACTATCTTAACAGTGCACCGTATCACATGTTATTATCAGCAGTTTTATTGTTTAGGTTCAATGTGTTGATCAATCGTCAATTTCTTTCTGCCATGTTTGTTTTATGTTCAGTTATTAGATGAGTCGACAGGTTAAAGAACATGGAAGTGAACAGTTATCAGGAACACTCTGAGTCCAGCAGAGGGCCACATGGACCGTGAAGAGGATCATATCTGTTCACTGTGGAGGGGAAAGCACTGCAATGTTTCTGCCCATAAGACTCTTGTAAGATAGTTATGTTTTTCTCTTTATGGTGAAAATGATTCAAGTGCTCATATGCTTTTTGGCTTTTTCCCTTTCCTTTATTGTGTTATATAACTTTTTTGTGCACGTTATAGGTTTACAAAATGAAAAAGTCCAAAGTCCCCCCCAAAGGGACTCACCATCTCCAACAGAAAACACTGTTCACCAACTGCTCCAAACAGCTCTATTGTAGTCCAGCCTTTAATTCAGAGACAAATGTGGTCACTTTGTAACACACGTTATAATGCTCGCCTAGCTGCTAGCGTAGCACACCCTCATACTCTGCTTCTGACTGGCTAGTAGTCCTTACCTAGGTACTGTCAGGGCATGCCCTCATACTCTGCTTCTGACTGGCTAGTAGTCCTTACCTAGGTACTGTCAGGGCACGCCCTCATACTCTGCTTCTGACTGGCTAGTAGTCCTTACCTAGGTACTGTCAGGACACGCCCTCATACTCTGCTTCTGACTGGCTAGTAGTCCTTACCTAGGTACTGTCAGGGCATGGCCTCATACTCTGCTTCTGACTGGCTAGTAGTCCTTACCTAGGTACTGTCAGGGCACGCCCTCATACTCTGCTTCTGACTGGCTAGTAGTCCTTACCTAGGTACTGTCAGGGCATGGCCTCATACTCTGCTTCTGACTGGCTAGTAGTCCTTACCTAGGTACTGTCAGGGCACACCCTCATACTCTGCTTCTGACTGGCTAGTAGTCCTTACCTAGGTACTGTCAGGGCACGCCCTCATACTCTGCTTCTGACTGGCTAGTAGTCCTTACCTAGCTACTGAGCATGTGCGACTCCCAACAAAGACGGAACAGAACTGAGATGTCTCACTCTGTAGCTAAAACAGAGAGCTCAACACACAGGGTGAAAAGAGGAGTGGCAGCAATGTGCAATACAACAAAAATATGGTGTTTTGTAAAAATGAAACCATGTAAACATATTCTGGTACAACCTCTAAATACAATTATGAACCTGAAAATTAGCACAATATGAGCTACCCTAACCCTTTTAAGTACTTTACTTAACTTCACCTTCCCGTGGCACCATTTCTGTATCCGTGGCTCAGTGCCGCTCAAGGCTGTGATTTATTTAAAGAAATGCCAATAAACCAAAGGACGTATCCTGAACCCACAGTCCTCCCAACCCCCCTACACAACAGCAACCCTCTCTATTCAGGAAAGACAAGTCATCAGACTGTTAAAAAATAAAAAAATAAAGCCCTGCAAAGCTGCCTATGTCTGGTGTTCACAGACATCTTTAACACCTCACTGGAGACATGCCATGTACCAGCCTGCTTCAAGTCATCCACCATCATCCCCGTCCCCAAGAAAACAAGGATCACAGGACTGAATGACTACAGACCCCTTGCCCTGACCTCTGTGGTTATGAAGTCTTTTGAGAGCCTTGTTCTGGGTCACCTCAAAACCCTCACTGACCCCTCCTGGACCCCCTGCAGTTAGCCTACAGAGCCAACGGGTCTCTAAATGGCCTCTGGCACCTGGAGTCCTCAGGAACCTACGCCTTCAACACCATCCTCCATGCTCTGCCAGAGGACAAGCTGACCCAGCTGCACGTGACTGACTGCACTTACCAGTCCCTCCAGGATTTTTTGGCCTTTTTTTTAGATTGTTGCAAGCCAAAATGCCAGATTTTCGCGGGAGCTTTTGTAAAGAATTGCATTAAAAGTTGCAATGTCTCTTGTATTTTTGTTGCAATGAAGTTGTGAGAGACACACACGCACACACACACACAGTACTTCCTGTGACAGCTGAAAAAGTTCAACCTGTCAAAGACTGTGTTGATGCACTTCAACACTGCCATCATTGTGTCCATCCTTACCTGCAACATCACCATCTGGTATACTGCTGCCCCTGCTAAGGACAAGAGCAGACTGCAGCACATCATCCGCTCTGCTGAGAAGGTGATTGGCTGCAATCTGCCGTCCCTCCAGGAACTCTCTCAGCATCTCTGAGGCGGGCAGGAAAGATTGTAGCTGATCCATCTCACCCCGGACACAAACTGTTTGAACCAGTCCCAACTGGCAGGAGGCTGTGGTCCATCAGGACCAAAACCTCACGCCATAAAGTTTGCTTTCCCTCTGCAGTCAGCATCACCAACAAGGCCCCAGACCCCCACTGACTCTGAACCCCACCCCTGTTCCCTACCCTATTCACTACACTTTGCATTAACTTTGATCCTGGACTAAACTGGACTATCTGCCCATTGCACATATAATATATTCTTTGCAAATTCTGCACTCAACCCATTCAGCCTTTTTTGTTATGCCACAGTTATTTTGTATGTATTTATTTGTTTTTCTGTATTGATTGTTTATTTTATATTAATGTGTATTATGTTTGATTGTTAAGTATACTTATTGTGGCAAGAAAACCTTTTCTGATTCTTAAAAAAAAATTGACTGAATTTTCACTGACTACAAAATCAAACCTTAGACGCTGTACGCTGAAGCTGTTTGTGATTCGTGAAAAAGTTTCCAACCGCCGCTGTTTATATTCTGCGGTGTGTTTCTCAGTTATCTGCGCTGAAGAGAAGCGTAGATCGGTTAGCCACAACCAGAACAAATGTTCCATCTGTCAGAGATGTGAAACCCACAGAACCACACGAAGAAAACAACCGGGGACACCAGAGTTTATTGATCCTGCACAGAAACAAGCTCATAAATACAATATATAAATATCAGTACATAGTTATTATTATTAGACTCTGTTCAGTAAATATTTGTTGGTGTTGTGCATGTATGAAACACTTATAGAGGAAGAAATGTATGGTTTTATTTAACTAAACACATATAAAGAATGCAACATGCTCTAAATTGAGTTGAGTTGTTTGTCTCTTTGTAGCTGCATGAGTCTCATTTAACCTTAACATATATAGATAGGAAGTCAAACAGATGAATGTAGGGAGGTGTGAGGGTCTCTGGGGACCAGTAATTGGTCAGCTGGACTCCACTGGTTGGACTGGTGTGATGGTGTTCAGGTCTTCCTCAGTGAGGAGTAGAGGACCTCTGGCTCTGCTGGAGACTCTGAACACAAACAGTTCCAATTAAATGAGAAACTATCAGAGACAAACTTCATCAGCAGACATACAGCGTTTCTCAACAGTTAATTGTTTGGCTCCCTTCATACGTTTAGATAAAAAAAACTTAAATATTGTTTTTGCAGCATTTAATGAACAACATTTCCCATAAGCCCATGGACTATCATAGGTGAAACGTCATAGTCCAGTCCATGAACAAGTCGAGGAAATATACTTAGTTAGGGTTAGGGTTCATCAGTGAAGAAAACTCTCAAAAGTGCCAGACGCCATCGAATGTGAGCATTTGCCCTCAAGTCGGTTACAATGACAGAGAGACAGAGAGAGAGAGAGATATTTGGGATTTGCCCCCTGATGTTGGGACATCTGTGTGTCACAATGTTTTAATGATTATTTGATGAAATGTTTCACATTGTCAGACCTTCCTCCAAAGTGCGGTGGAGAAAACATGCTTTGGTTAATTTGCATTTCTATAAACCAATCACAATCATCTTGGGCGGTGCTAAGACACCGGATGGAGCCACGGTGCCTCTGCTAAATACCCTCAGGAAGGAACTTGTTTTGGTGGAACATGTGTACGTTCAAAGGTAGTTTTAGTCGTGCAACAGAAAACTCAGATTGGACAGATAGTCTAGCTAGCTGTCTGGATTTAGAAGTGGTTAGCTTAGCTTAGCATAAAGACTGGCTCAGTTTGAAGTTGAGAAATAAAGACCAGCTGTACCTCTGGTCCTCTTTGATTTGATCACTATTTGTCCATAACTGACGTCTTCTGTTCCTCTCACTGATGAGGAGACTGTAGCTGGATCTCTCTCTGGAAAATCAAATCAAATACACATTATATTACTGCAGGTACTGATACCACTGCTGCTGTGTTGCTACTAAAACATGTAATATAAAGAAGAATATTTATACTGCTGTAAGATTATTGTTAATGTAGAATTATGGAGTTGTTATGGACATGGCTTCAGGTTTCTAGACCTGGTCTGAACAAAGAGAGCAAATGTAACTGACATTTTTTCTGACACAGGCAACTGGACGACCACAAAGCTGCACTAAGGGTACTTTTTTTACCACAAGGTACGCAGACAAACGCCTCACTGCCAGATAGAGCAGAGACTGTAATGAGAAACCTCACCAGGGTCCGATGAGTTCACCGGAATCAACAGGAGGAAGTTACTGCTGTGGTTTCACACGTTGAGTGGAAATAAAGTAGACAATTATAAGTTGTATTAAAGGTCCGTTTGAGACGCTGCAAACAAAGTATCCGTGTTCTGCTGAACCTGAAACTAAACTTAAATCTTAACTTTGAAACACGCTCTACATTAAATTTCTTTGTTTGATTTTCTCAATTTTGATTTTTGCATTTATTCAGAAGGCCTTATGCACTGAGCATGGCTAGACACTAGACTTTAGGGACATGTTTGTTGTCCTCGGGAACAATGGTTGGGGGGAGACACCCAGTGACCTATATAAACTGTAAGTTGCTAAACATGAACGGAATTATTCAAAAGAATAACATGAATATCTGGCAAAAAAATGTTTTTAACTAAGTAACGGTTAATGCCGTACGACATGTCCATTATCAGGAATAATGAACGATGGTGAGGCCAGAACTGTCCCAGCGTCCTGCCGAAGTCCATTAGAGATGGACTCTGTCATCAAGAGATGCACGGCAAAAGAAAAGAAGAAACACAGCTACTTTTAAACATTATCAAAGATTTGGGTATTATCAGGTTTTTGGATATGAGCACACATCATAATGTCGACCTTTCCAAGAAGCTGGTTGAAGGAATGAAAGAGGGAATATTTTTACATGTAAACAGGATAGATGAAAACTACAGTGAGCAGCTGAATTCTTCTGTTCTCTAACAGATGTTTCTAGAGATGGAGACATAGAAGAGCAGCTGTACCTCTCTTCCTGTATTTTTTCTTGTCTTTGATCACTATTTGTCCGTAACTGACGTCTTCTGTTCTCACTCCGGAGTAGATTGCAGCAGGATCACTCTCTGGAAAAAGAAATGATATTGATTTGAACTTTTACTACGATCTATAATATTTATTTTCAGAGTATTACAAAAAGGACTTAATAGTAGATCATTTAGAGTGTGGCCAGGTTCCTGCTAGAGTGGCGGAAATTAATTATAAAATGTTGTCCGACAACGCCACCTAGTTTTGTAGAGTCTAGGAACTCTTAAAATGAAAATAAATTATGTACATGGTAGGCTTAGGTTCTTTTTTTCCAAGGGACAATAATACTTAGTAACCAAGGAACAAAAAAACAGAGCAGAGCATGATGACATGATTTATTTCATCACAGGAAGTCTTGTGCCTAATCAAGGACTAAAAACTATTAAAAATGATAAAATTATGTTTAGGGCAGTAATGTCCATATGAAAGAAAGGCAGCTGACCTTAAAATATAGCAAGGGTAAAAGGACTTAAGTGCCTTTATTTTCAGTAGACTTGACTACAGCAACGGTGTTTTTACAGGTATTCATAAAAAGTCTATTAAACAGCTGCAGCTGATTCAGAACGCTGCTGCACGAGTCCTCACCAACACCAAATAAATAGATCACATCACTCCAGTTCTGAAGTCCTTACACTGGCTTCTTGTGCATCAAAGAATAGATTTCAAAATACGCATGTTAGTTTATAAGTCACTAAACGGTTTAGGACCAATTTACCTTTCGAATCTGCTACTACACTATGAGCCGTTGAGATCCTTGAGATCATCAGGGACGGGTCTGCTCGCCATACCCAGAGTCGGAACAAAAAAGGGGGAAGCTGCGTTCAGCTTCTATGGTCCCTACATCTGGAACAAACTACCGCTAAACTGTAGGTCGGCACCTAATCTCAGCTCTTTTAAATCAAGGCTGAAGACCTTTCTTTCACTGCCTTTTCTTAATTCATTTTTGTATTTAAATTTAAAATTTTATTTTTTATTCATTCATTTCTTTTTATAACTGTTTCTTCATCTGTTACCAATTTGTATGATATTTTTAACTGTGTTTTTATGTTTTGTGTAAAGCACTTTGAATCGCATTGCTGCTGAATTGTGCTATACAAATAAAATTGCCTTGCCTTGATCTCTGAATGAGACGGTTTAGGGAAGTGGCTGTACGCTGCTCTACATTGGAGGTGGAAACACAAAACTACGCAGAAATAGGGACACATCTGCCGCAGCATGCCCACAGCAGAGCGCGTCCATTATAAACCTGAAGCTGACCAGACCAGGGAAGGGGCGCTGCAGCAGCTCCGTGTCTGTGCCGCTGCTCGTCTCTATTTCTACAGCGAGATTGGACACTAAGCGATGCTCAGCTCTGCTTCAGAGCTCCGTGTGTTTGAGTCTGACCCGTAGACTGGAAACGTTGTGTAATGAAAGGTTGACCAGTAAACGTGTGGCTGAGGGGGGACCCTAGGATGATCATGTTTAATAAACACGTTTTATTTCAGCTTGTCGTTCTAATTCTGTTATTAATGGGAAGTAGACCTAAGGGCGACACAGCGCCCCCAACACTTTTGACGCCCAAGGCAATCGCCTAACATCTATCCCAAAACGTCCTCTCAAGACATTAAAATATACCTAAAACTCTTATGAAAGTCAATAAAAATATATTAACCTCTTCTCCGTCTGATTGGCTGTTGCAGATTATGTGATATTTGGACATCAGTGTATGTGACATCGTCCTCTCCAGCGTCCGAAGCTTCAATGAACCAAAAGAAACATAACTTTTAATCAATGTATTCATTAAAGAGACATGCTTAAAGATGGAACATGAGGAGCATTATGTGGTACGATCAAAAGCTGCGAATTGCAGGCGGTTTGAACAACCCCATTAGACCCAAATTATATGATGATATCAGTTTTATCTCTCTCTCTCACTTTGCGTTCCTTCAAGCCCCTCTAAACAAGATGAACGAAAAGAGCAACATTATGTCCTCTGGAGTGCCGAAGCAGAGGAGGCATTTATCGCCTTTATCGCCTCTTAAAATGAAAATAAATAATGTACATGGTAGGCTCAGGTTCCTTTTTTCCAAGGCACAATAATGCTTAGTAACCAAGGAACAACAAAACAGAGCTGGGTATGATAAAACAATGATTTCATTTATCACAGGAAGTCTTATGCCTAATCAAGAACTAAAAACTATTATAAATGATAAAATATCCTAAAACTGTGTCATATTAAAAGTCTGGTAAAAACACATTTTAACAAAAATAACATTTAAAAGATTAGAAAAAATGTCTCAGTTGCTCTTTTCTCCTTTTTCTTTTCCTCCTCTTCTTTCTACCCATTGTGCATTTATTTCCCCAACATGCCTCCCTCTGTCTCTCAAAACTTGGCCCTCCTCACTGCCCCACAGGTGACTCGCATTACTCTCATTAAGCACAGTCAAACTATAACCAAACAAAAACACTGCCATGTACCTGAAGCAGCAAATATCAGGATATAGCTTAAAGACAGAAGTGTCAAAGTCCACTAGTTAAGTCGAAGTACAACTTAAATGTTTAGTTTTTGTTTTCCTCTTAACACTTCTGCGGATGTCAGGGCTTAAATAGAATCCCAATTCTTGTGAAATGGGGAAAGGGGTTGTTTGAACAAAGTGTTGTTCCTAACTTTCCAATTACACTAAATTTAGAAAGCCAACCACTTATATTTTAAAACACATCATATCTTACATTCATTATAATGGTAAGATATTTGGGGGGCTTGCACTGGCCACTACATGAAGCTCCTGTAGGTTCGCTGCTGCTCCTCAGTGACAGTCTGAAGGGACAGAGAGAAGTGACTGTGGCGGTTGCAAGAGACAAAGTCCTCACTTTTTCTAGACAGGAGATGTGTCTCTCTTCTACAGAAAGTTGCTAGATTTGTTGCTACTTTCTGTTTTAAGTCTGCCCCGCAAAGGCTCTCCTCCTTTAAGAAGTTATTTTATATGATCAGACCGTACAGAGATATGTAAATCATCTTTAAACTTTAAAATGATCCAGAATGCATTTTATTTCTATGTTACAAACTGTCAGCTGGTGGAAATAGCAGAGTTTTAGACGGAGGCTCAACGAACGCCTTCGCAAAGGCTCTCCTCCTTTAAGAAGTTATTTTATATGATCAGACCGTACAGAGATATGTAAATCAGCACATTTATAATGTATATCATCTTTGTTTTGTCCTGTGTCCTGCAGTGAAGTGCATGCAGACCCCCACTCAGCTCAAGTGTTTGTATAAGAAACAGGAAACTGGACGACCACAGAGCTGTAAGAGCTGTAAGAGCTGTTATCCACAGGGTACAAAACACCCGGACTCTCATGCAAAGCAAAACACATGCTATAATCTACTAAAATAGACCTTACTGAGTGAGTATTGTGAACTAAAAACAGTGATTTAGTTTCTAAAATATCCTAATTTTATAAAATGGTCTATTCCCAAAACGTCCTCTCAAGACATTACATATACGCAAGACTCTTATGAAAATCAATATAAACATATTTACCTCTGCTTGGTCTGATTGGCTGTTGCAGGTTATGTGATATTTGGACATCAGTGTATGTGACGTCGTCTGTGTTGTCATCATCTCCAGCATCCGCAGCTTCAACGAACCAAGAGAAACATAAATTGTAATCAGTTTATTCATTAAAGAGACATGCTTAAAGATGGAACATGAGTAGGATTATGTGATACGATCAAAAGCTCCAGAACATACTAAATGGATGTTTTATCAACAACATGAAAGTAATTAATGAGAGTCCTAACAGATGTTTGACCTAAAGAAACAGTTTAATTGTTGTAATTAGTTGTAATTAGAGTTGAAGATTTCAACTACTTCGACACGCTTCGCTCCAATTCTGAAATATTATTAGAACATAACAGTAAAACATGATTTTTAAGTGTTATCTGCAGCATAATTTATGTCATTCTGGAGTCCGTGTCTAACCTTTAGGTTTCCTACGGATGCAATGTCTCACCAGTAGAACCAGCACAACCAGTAGAAACAGTAGAACCAGTAGAACCAGTAGAACCAGCCCAATCAGAACACCCACTGAAACGGGCCACATCTTGGAGGGAGGTGGGAGAGAATCAGAAGTAGAGGGAGATGAAGGAGGACTTGTAGTTGGGGGTTTTTCTGAAATGAACAAAAGAATATAATTAAAATATATTTATATATACTTCAGAAGAGGTCATTATCTTTACTTGAGTTTCTGCGCGCGAAAGTCACCGGACGCCACAATCTTCTTAACATAGTCATACTGAGAAATACAGAGAGAGTTGTGTGTGGAGCTATTATGTGAGTGAATTGAGTAAAAAAGTAAAAAGATCAAATATCAGACTTTTATCTTAGCTTTGTGGACTCGTTGTGGAAGCTCATTGTACTCTGGTGCGGACCAAACAACCAAACTCTGGTCCGCTTGAAAACAGGTGTCTGCACGCTTCTAAGTGAGTATGTGATAGGAACTAAATACAGGAAATTAAATCAAAAAATGGAATTTACAAGCTTACAGTTTAAACCTTGCACACAATTCACCGACTTCTATCTGATTAAAGATGTGACACCTTTAAAATCCATAAGTTATTATGACTACACATCATCATAATCTCAAAGACAATGTTTGGTGTTTTTTAAAAAGTGCTGTGTGAACACAAACCCAACCAATTCAAAAATGATACCCCCCTGAGTCTACCGAAATCTAGTTGTAAAAGCACCCTAAGATGAATGATGACCTTTAACCTCCTCACCTGTGACAGAGACCCAGCTGGATGGAGACTTTCCAACACTGCTGATGGTGCACTTGTAGAGGCCTTCATCAGACCTGGAAACATGGTGGATGGTCATGTGACCTGCAGGCTCAGTCCTGATGAAGGAGCCATCTTTATAGAAACCAGCTGGGAGGTTGGAGGACGTCTTTGTTTTACAGGTCAGAGTGAGGTCTTCTCCCTCCATCACAGGGAGGACAGGACTCTGCAGGATCACTGGTCCACCTCAACACAGAGACAAACTACAGCATGTCATCCATTCACACACAGCTTCATCAATACTGACTCCACAGTCTGATCTTACCAGGGACAGTGATGTTGATGCTGTTACTGGTTGCTCCCTCTCTGGACTCACACCAGTAAACTCCACTGTGGGATGGGACCATGTAGCTGATGTTACAAGAAGAACCAGCAGGTCTTCCCCAGCCATCTCCACACTGAGTCCTGGTTTTATTACTTGTGTTCCTCCTCAGAGTCCATCCAGCAGAGCTGTCGTCCTCCTCACAGCTCAGAGAGACAGACTGTCCTATAAACATCTGTGAGCTGCTGGGACTCACAGTCAGAGAGACTGGAGGGAGGAAGGAAGAAAGATGCAGATAATTTGCTTTTTTTTTCATTTCACTGCTGAACAGAAATGGTGGTCTCTGTGTTTAGTAATGGAGGCAGGAGGTGAGCTGACAGACAAATTGAACTTTCAAAGGTATAGATGATAATTTGCATTTTGTCCACATTCCTTATAATCCTGTTCACTGCTGAATCCTCTCCTCTGCAATTCAATCAGTGAGCTAACAAACCATTTCTGCATGTTTTCAAATTGAACTCTCAAAGTTGCTATTAGACACAGCAGAATATCTATATCTGTCTACATGTGTCTAACTCCTTTAAGTTTCTGTGTTTATTAACAATTTGGCTCAATAACCCTCCTGACATTACCAGATTATTACCCATCCTTCAAAATAATCAGTTTTTCCTCTTTTTCTAGCAGTCGGTGCATCATTTGAAACGGCCCTGGTTTTGAAATATTTTTAAATTTTATCTTCAGTTTTATCTTCTCTCTCTTTTCTCTTTTAATGTATTGATAAACTTTCCCTCCTCAACCATTGTCTTGTCGATCAGATGTGACAGGAGGAGTTTACTGACCTTGGTTTGTTGGGATGGTCAGCAGTGAAGTCAGAACTAAAGAGAAATCAACCTCAGGTTAGTTTGAGCTTTTACGTGAAACAAGACATCAAAACAGCCACACATTGTATAAAAACTTGACACAAGTAAATTATGGAGGACCTCCAGGATCTTGGAAATTGAAATAGAGCAATTCATTATTTATTATTTAATTGTACTTTAAAACAGGAATTAATAAAGTGTAAAGTTTTCAAATGTATTAATTAATCCATTGTGTAATAAAAAAGAGTTTCAAAGTAAAACTTCAAAATTATGGAGCACGAAACATGAATTAAGTCTCAATAAATAAATAAATAAATACAGGAATAAAATAATAAAGGAATAATGCATAAATGCATAAATAAATATATAAATAAATACAGGAATAAACAAAAAATAAATAAACGCTGAACTAAATGTATAAGTAAATGAATAAAACAATGAATAAATTACTTAAGGTTTTAAATTTATTTCAACATTTTTTTTCCACTGTTTTATAAAAAAAAATATATATATATATATATATATATATATATATATATATATATATATATATATATATATATATATATATATATATATATATATAATATTATGTATTTCTGTGTCCATATGTTAATGAGGTAGGAGGTCCTACCCTCAGTTTAAAGCATGATTGGCTACAGGAGGGACGTTGCAGACTGCACAGAGGAGCTGGCAGCAGCTCTCCTCTGCCCCCTGCTATGTTCACAGTAGTATTTCCTCATTGATTATACGTTATTTCACCCTCAATCCAACATCCACTATTAATCAGAATGTTTCATGACTTGATCCACCGCTGATAATGTGTTAGTGGTTGCTATGGATTCTGCTATCGCTAGACCCAAGGTGCTAGCCTTTTTGTGTGTTTTTGGACATGAATGTTCCAGTTATGAGGCTTATCCCGTGTTTGACCATATTCGGTTCAGGATAAACTTGATCCATAGATGTAAAACCTATAAGCAATATTACACAAGAGAGTGTGATTTCACGTTTGCACGACAGTGATGCGGCTAGCACTGAGGTCCGTAGCGTTAGCTAAGTATCGCTGAAGTGCCAATGTCACTGTATAGTCAGTCAGCCATCTTAAACTAAGATTAGCTTTGTAGAGAATAGAGATCATAGTATTTCACAAACTGAATAAATACTGCACATATGAACACAAAAACTACTTTGCTAGCTCAATCGTGTTGTAACAAAGATATTTGCTGAAAATAATATTTTTTATATCGACAGATATATCTCCTGTACGTCCTCCACATGTAGCAACTGTTTTTAACATAGCGCCGTGTCACCCACACCTGTGTTGTGTCGAAGTCTGATCCCCATCTATAGGTTTCCCTACTGTTAGAATTCTACGAGGGTTTGATTCAGGTTTAGGTAGTGGGGATTTCGACGGGGAAACAAAGTTCGAAAAACACCGGCACAGCTGATGTAGCTAATGCAAACATTTTCATTTGGTGGCGACAGGTGTAATCCTGTAACGTTATGCGTTGTGTAAGAGCCATTTTCATTTGTTTTGGGTGTAGGACACAAATTGTCCACTGGTGTCACTAGTGTGCTTTTCAGTTCTTCTTCTGAGTGATGTCTATTTAGGTAGGAACCTTTCAATAGGTAACAGAGGGTGCTGTTAATTGGAGGAGCACAAAGAGGTTTTGACCCTATCAAATCGCTACACACCCCAACACAAAGGGATGTGTAAATGTTTGTTGATGGAGCTTAATGGACACATGGATTCTTGCACGTTCATTAGAAGAACATTGTGATCAATAAATCTCCTTCAAAATGCAACGATGACTGTTGGAGTCTGTGATTTCAACAGTAGCCTACGGAGCTAGCTACGGAGGTAGAAGAGAGCACTTCAGCTAGTTTACTAGCCATTTTTTTTTCAAGTCCGTATAGCAGCCATTCACTAGCTTTAAGTTTTAGGCTTAGCCATTATATGCTGTGTGCATTTTTTTCTGTGAGACATGCAGAGCATCTGCCTAAATGCACACAGAGTAGCAGCATCTGACAGCACCTCCGCTCTGTTCAATATTTCCCTCATTAATTATAGGTTACTTCACTCACAACAATCCATCCACTACGACTAATCAGAATGATCATTTTTATGACTCTGTTATAAACGGCTGGTTGCTATGGACGTTGCTGAGCCCACGGATGGAGCTAGCATGTTGTTTGAATCATGTGTGTAATGAATATTCTGAATATTAGGCTTATCCTGTTTTGGTCATATTCTGGATATGATGTTTAAATGGCAGAGAAATCTGGTTTTCATATCCTCGTACAGACTCTTCGTTGTCTGCTCTGAGAACATCCACCTCTATACCTCTCTCTCACACTCACACACACACACACACACACACAGTCCATTTCAACTGATGTCATCATTATGTCGAATTTAGCTAAAAAAAGACACAAATGTATTGACAGTAAACAAATATCAATACAAGAGGATTGATCCCTGGTCAGATCTACTGGCTGTAGGCCTATTTAAGGGCATTTTACATCCTGCAGCAGATCTGCCAGCGGACTGCTAGTCGTAGCCATTATGCTAACCTGAGATGGTTTTCATGCCTTATTATGGATCCCACGTAACTTCTAGGAAAGACCCGCCCTACGAAGCAGCTCAATTGGTTGGAGTTGCTCACTCCCTACACCCGGGCTTCTAGGTGCACAGGAAAAAAGAAGAGGAGATGGAAGACCGGATTAAAAAAATGGAACAAGTCTTAGAGGAGGAACTGGAACAGTTCAAGAACCTGCTAAAAAGCCCATGCCGTACCTTCTAGAGAAGGCAGCACCACCAAAAACAACCCCCTAATTTTATCAATAGAGGACGTAGATTTTTTGTATGGCCTCAAGAGTTTTTCTTGAAAGCAAGTGATGTATTAATTAGCAGCAACGTGTTGTTGCTGGTGACAAAACCACTGATTAAATATGTACATTGAAACGATACTTGCGTTAAAGACCTACTGATCGCTGTCACATTCTCTAATATGAATGCCCGCATTGCATTGTGGGATATGGGCTTTGATTGCGCCCAGCTCCGCAGCATACTGTAATATTTCACCCGTAATAAGACCAAAATAATATTATTAAAATAAAGAAATGAATACCATGATAACATCTAAATAAATGTTGATAGATTTAGTTGATAGCGTTATAGTTTTAAAAATTTCATTAAACAACAAAGAAATCCAGCTTCCCTGGTAATAAAACCAAACTAATAACATTAAAAGAAATGCATATGAACCATGATAAGATCTGGTGAATAAATGTTGATTAAAACAGCTGTCATTGGGCTAAAAATAGCAATAATATCAAAGCTGTATCCAGCTTCTCTGCTGCAGCCAACTGGTAGAAAGAATCATGCTGTGATCACCAAAGAGGCTTCCCATTGAAATACATTAGTTTAAAAAACATGCTGGCCATCAGGAAAAAAAACTGATAAACGTGTCTGTGTACACAAATCAATAGATTAAATTATGTAAACATTTCACGAATTGCTGTGAGAGTGAGTTGCTAATTTGCATTGTTTTACCAACAAGCACAATTTGAAGGCTTTTTTAATAGCAGTATTCTTAATTCAATTATGAATTAATTTAATAATTCCTGTTGTTTCAACTGACAAACCCTAAAACATTAAGTTGAACTTACCCAGCAGCAGCTGTAGAGATGATTCCTCCATCTGAAATGTTGATCATCTGAGATCAGCAAATTAACTTCTACCAGACACACAGAGTAAAGCCCTCCTCCTTCCTCTTCGTGTCACTGTTGACGTTTTCAGGAAATAGTTTTTTTCATTGTGTATTCGCACGTCAGAAAATATTAGGTCTATTAGGCCTTTGAAACAGCACACCTCAAAATGAACAAAATAACAGGTTGTGAACAGCTGTTATCATAATCTCAGTATCATCTAGCTCAGGGGTCCTTAACGTGTTTTAGACCAAGGACCCCTAACCTGAAAGAGACACGTGCAGGGACCCCCGACTACATGTATTGTATGGAGTTTTATACTAAATTAGGCCTACCGTAACGTGTAGTGTAACCTTTTATGGTGCCTGGCAATACTAAGCTACTATTTACATATTCATATATCATCATGTTTTAATGTTAAACATACAAGTGGAAGGCAAATTGTATCCATTAGCTTAACTGTATCTGTGGATGGCTACCATAGTGGCTATAGTTATCATATATCAGCTGTTTATTTTTACGAATAGGCCTATTTATCTTTTCCAATAATATGTTGGATTAATGTTAATGTATTTTTTCAGGCCTATTTTAATGTTGAGGAAAGGAATATTAAAGAGAAAGGTATTAAACAATAATTTGGTGGCCCTCCAGCAATGACTCTGAGGAACCCCTAGGGGTCGCCAACCCCCTGTTGAAGATCACTGATCTAGCTTATTGGGTGAGGAGTGGGGCACAGCTGGACAGCTACAGGATATATACCTATACATGCATCCACACATTTGAGAGTCTACTGAATCTGCAGGTCTTAGGACTTGAGTGTCATCAGTAATGCAACATTAGCATTGTTTGAGATGTTACTGTAAATGGACTGCATTTCTATAGTGCTTCTTTAATATTAATGACTACTCAAAGAGCTTAACACACTATTTACCAGCTTATTTGTGTTTTTCTAATATGGCAAAGGCATATCCCACCTTACTCTGCCACTGATTAGCTAATTCTTGGAATTCTTGGTATTTCCACCATTTGTCCCCTATGTCAAATTTGCTTCAAAATACCGGCGCACTTCCTGGGAGCCTGGGATGGATAAACAAACAGTCTCTCTTATCAGACCCTTTGCAGCGGGCAGGGCACAGTGGCTCAACAAATTGTAACCTGTTTAAAGGTGACCTTTATAATCCACTGCAGCACTCAGTGTCCAGTTTATTAGGTACAGCTAGAAGTGTTATACAACAGTAATGCGATGCATCCTCGAACATTATAACTTCATGAATAATGTTCAGTTTGTGTTAATTCAATATGTGTATTTCAGGTGTTTTTTTTTCTTTCTAATAAGTATCTTCTGTTAATAAGAAGTTGACCTTTTGTTGCCGCTCTTGCAAAATGTATTTGAGGTTTCAGAGTGCCAAGTCAGTCCTAAAGTTCTTTAGCTTTCGGTTCTCCTTCAGATTCAGCTGTCCTCCTGTAACCCGGGCTGTAACACCCGCCTCTAATGCAAAAGCAACCAGACTGGCTACCAACCACTTCCTAGCAGCGTTGGGGAAATTCTTCACACATCAAGACAAAAACACGACTGCAGATCACAGCCACCAACTGCTCCCTAGTCCTAGCGTCGAGAAAATTATTTGAAGATCTACAGACAGGGAGAACAGTATGGGAATACAAAGAAGACTGTCACATCTCATGGCTCCACCAATGCTCCTGTTGTTCCTTCTGTCTGAAGCAGCTTCTGGTAAACATCAGACTTTATGGTGAAAAGATTCATGTAGACTTTAAATGTTTTTGAAAATACAATGATGTCCTCTTGTTGAAAGGAAATGTGAATGTGTTTAAAACGATATAAATTATTTCATTATGATAATCTGTTTAATTTACAGTCAAGTTCAGTTTTTTGTAAGTGAATGTTTGACTAAAAATAATTGTCAAATTTAGGCTTATTTGTATTTAAGTATAAATAATGAACATTTAATTGTATTTCCTTACACAGTATTGGGTTTGTGATTCATAAGTGTTATGTTCAAGTTTGTCAGTAACTTAAAATATAAGAGAGTGATCGTGCTGTTCCAGACTGTTTTACCAACTGCGCAGTTTTGACAAAGGCTTGTTGCCGAAGGAAGGAGGAGGGGAGCAGGATGATAAAAGCCAGGGAGGGAGGGTGTGACATGTATTGGTCTGTGCAGTGTTGTGATTGGCTGAATTAATACAACCTCACCAGGTGCGTGTGAAGTGCTTTCTTTTTTTTTTTCTAAAAAAATCGTTATTGCAAATCAAGTACAATGACAAATTCCATAATACATATATACCAGGGGTTAGTATATACATAAAATATGAGTAAAAAACAAACAAAAATAACGAAAAACACACTAAATAATTTAGCAGTTTATGCAATTGAGAAATGTACAAATATCAAGAGTCTTTAAGGCTTTAGGGTTTTTAGCTTGCTGAATAGTTTGTACATATTGTAGCATTTAATTCATAAAGATTTTAAGATATAAGGTTTTCTGTTACAGAATTAAATTTAGAGAGTGTGAAGATAACAAAAGATTGATGTGTGAAGTGGAACATTGTGGATATAGACTACCGCAGATATATCTGGCAAAGTCTTTCCAAAAAGTAACAGTATAAGGACAGCTCCAAAATAAGGGTATGGTTGTTTCTCGATCAACTCCACAGAAAGAGCAGTCAATGTCATTTTTTATCTTTGCAAATAATGTTTTGCTGCATAGCACCAATGGAGAAGTTTCAAACAGACATCTTGATGATTGTTTCTGATTAAATATCATGAACGTAAGGTCCAAACATTACCAGATATTTGAAACCAATCTTCCCCACTGATGGATTACATACTGTATGGGATGGTGACAATGTCCTTTTTGAAAGAGGGATCTGATCCTTCTGTTTCAGGTTGAAAGGCTTGATAAAAGACATATTTTCCCTATTACTGTCAGACAAGAAGAACGAAGTGGTTCAGTGTTACTAAATAATATCATCACACCATTGGGAATGGCATCCATTATAATAGCAAACTCTTTTGGGGTGACAGGGATGTTATAGAAGGACACAAATTCAGAGTAATTCATTAGAAGACCATCTGCATTGAATAACTTTGACAAATAGAATATTATTGTTAAAACAACTCTGGAAAAATTAAGGATTTGTTTTTTAATAATATGTCTTTTAAACGTACAATATGTAATATTCTGCCGCTAGTTGTAGTTTTTCTGTAGTTTTCATTCTTTAACTCCATTACAGTTTTATCCACGTTACGTTTAGTGACGTTTATTCATGTCATTCTGATAAAATAGCTTTAGTTTCCCCCACATAATTAGCAGCTAAAACCACAATATCATAATTTATTTCACGTCAGTGTCACTTTTTGGATGTTTTCAGCACCGAAAGCGTTTGTTGTAACATGTTACTCAACACCACTGAGAGACTTACTTCGTGGCTGGGTCTGGCTGCTGAGTATCTCCGGTGCGTTGAGGCAGAAAAACCAGGGTGGGATAGCTAGCTAAATTAGCATTAGATTGGTCTTCTATACAGCTAATGTTAGCGCTAGCTGGTGAACGTAATTGCGGGTTAGCCCTGTGCTGTTTAACATTACCTTTACCTTGATCAAAACAATTATACCTAAAATAACTAAATATGTGTGAACAATGTTGTAACCTATTAAAAATAATAAAATAATAGCAGTATCATGAGCTAACATTACTTGTCAACATAGCATGTTAAGCTGGATCAATAGATATTGAAATGTACCAATAAATAAGATCTCTGCTGTATTACTGTGTGTAAGTGGCATGTAGTCAACAACAAAATGATGCTGTGTTGCAGAAAGCAAGCTGTTTTACAGTAATAGAGTATTATTCTTTCTGGGACATTGTATGATTTACAATCACTCTCGAACGTCCCATCTGGTTGCCCATGTTTTGACGGAAGTTAGAGTAACTAGAGGGGTCAAAGGTTATATGACGGCACTGACAGGCGACTAAATGAAACGACCCGTGTCATTAAAACAACATATTTATCTGTTACATATTATACCTTTTAGGGCTGATTTATGGTTCTGCGGAGGCTCCAAGCAGAGCTTTCTCTGTAGCTGTGTAAGTGAAATTTATACTTGTGCATTGATCTCTTTAAGAGAATAGTAGCGCCTGTGTGTGTGTGTGTGTGTGTGTGTGTGTGTGTGTGTGGTAGAGAGAGTGAGAGAGTGACGGTGATTATCTCTGGAGGGAGTACCGACTCTAGAGTCATAGTGAGAGAAACAAAGAGTCTCCCCTGTTGTTTCTGACCACTGTAAGACATCTGGACCAGGAAAAGTTAACCCTCTACTTGATCTCATGTTGTTCACGGAGAAGGAGAACCAGGAAATGAGTCGGGGGAAATGCAACGATACCAAGCCACGGCCGAGCGCTGTAACCTGTAGTTACATTTTTGGAGAGCTTACGTCAGGCTCGGCGTAGTCTCGGTATCTCCACCTACCTCCGTACGTAGCCACGGCATAGAGATCAGATCTAATATAAAACAACATTTACTGAAGGATTAGACTTGAACTATTGATGAGTCATGTCAACACGTATCTCAGTGAGGAACTTCTTCATGTATCTCAACAACAGCTGTTGACCTTGTGGTAATAAAGTCCTGTGTTATCTCTGTTAATTAACATCCCTTCTGTAGTATTACACCTGATGGAATTCTTTATAAATACCATGACGTTACTGATTACTATTGTTTATTATTGTTTTTCAGAACTGGCTGTGGTAACAGTGCATCCTGGAGATGATGTAATTCTGCCGTGTAAGGCTGCAGATTCCTTCATCAGAGCTGTAGAGTGGAGCAGACCTGACCTGAAGCCAGTTGACATCCTCTTTTACAGCGATGGGCACTTGGATCCAACCCACCAGCATCCATCCTTTAAGGACAGGGTGGAGCTGGTGGACAGAGATCTGAAAGACGGGAACGTGTCTTTAACTCTGAAGAATGTGAACAGCAACGACAACGGAACATACGAGTGTCGAGTTGCCACAGCTGGTTTAAGACGTAAGAAGAGAGCCTTAATACACTCTGAGCCAACCAGAACCATCCGTCTGCAGGTTACAGAGCCAGCAGGTGAGTCTCTCTCAGAGAGTTTTTCTGAGTATCAGGTTGTAGCTGCAGTTTCTAACATCAGAGAGGATGAAGACTGCTCCACTATCACACATTTACTGACTCATAGGTTTTATTTTTCTTCAGATTCAAACAGTGGACACCCCAAGGATGAAAACTCAATGAATGATGTCCCTGAGGATGGAAACTCCTCTCCTGTAGGCCGATACCGTGGACTGGCAGCAGGTGTTGCAGGTGGACCGATTCTTGTAGCTGTTGCTGCAGTGGTTGGTGTCCTGATGTATAAAAGACGTAAGGACAAGACATCAGGACCACCTGCTGCTGCTGATGATGATGATAATGAAGCATCAGCCGTTAAGTTCATCTGACAACTCCCAGAAATCTTTACACCTGAATAAGCTGTATATACAACATGATTTTTCTTATGTCATCTGTAAAGTGTCTTGAGATAACCTATGTTATGATTTGATACTATAAATAAAATTGAATTAAATTGAATTGAATTTTCACACCTGTGGGTGTGAGGTCATGTGCAGATCTGCTATTTGGTTTGTCTGCCCCCCACCCCCACACCCTCCATCGTGGTGAAGGGGGTCTTCCAGGAAATACAGGAAATTAACACTGGTATACAGTACAAACCGCTATACCGCCCAGCACTACTTCAGTGGGTCGAGTATTTGTTAAGTTCTGTACTTTCTGGGCCATAGACTAGTTATTCTTAAGGCAAGGCAAGGCAAGGCAGCTTTATTTGTATAGCACATTTCAGCAACAGGGCAATTCAAAGTGCTTTACATAAAACATTAAAGAGCAGTTATAAAACAATTTAAAAACATTAATAAACAAATTAAAACAAGAATAAAATTGATAGTGCAGTATAAGAATAAAAGTTACAGTGCAGTATAAGAAATTAAAGTTAATAAAATAGATTATTTAAAGAAAAGCAACATCAAAAAGATAGGTCTTTAGCTTAGATTTAAAAGAACTGAGAGTTGCAGCGGACCTGCAGGTGTTCTGGGAGTTTGTTCCAGATATGTGGAGCATAAAAAACTGAACGCTGCTTCCCCCTGTTTAGTTCTGACTCTGGGGACAACAAGTAGACCTGTCCCAGACGATCTGAGAGGTCTGGGTGGGTCATAATGTAGTAGCAGATCAGAAATGTATTTTGGCCCTAAACCGTTTAGTGATTTATAAACCAGTAAAAGTATTTTGAAATCAATTCTTTGAGGCACTGGAAGCCAGTGTAGAGACTTCAGTACTGGAGTGATGTGATCCACTTTCCTGGTTTTAGTGAGGACTCGAGCAGCAGCGTTCTGAATCAGCTGCAGCTGTCTGATTGATTTTTTTAGGGAGACCTGTAAAGACACCGTTACAGTAGTAAAGTCTACTGAAGATAAAAGCATGGACAAGTTTTTCCAGATCCTGCTGAGACATAAGTCCTCTAACCCTTGATATATTTTTTAAGGTGATAATAGGCTGATTTTTTTAATTATGTTAATGTGGCTGTTAAAATTTAGGTCTGAGTCCATGACTACACCAAGATTTCTGGCTTTGTCTGTTGTTTTTTAACATTGTCATTTGAAGCTGAGCGCTGACTTTCAATCGTTCCTCTTTTGCTCCAAAAACAACCACCTCCGTTTTTTTCTTCATTTAATTTAAGAAAGTTCTGGCACATCCAATCATTAATTTGTTCAATGCACATATTTAATTGTTGTATTGGGCTATAGTTCCCTGGCGATAAGGTTATGTAAATTTGTGTGTCATCTGCATAACTATGGTAAGTTATTTTGTTGTTTTCCATAATCTGAGCCAGTGGAAGCATGTAGATGTTGAACAGAAGAGGGCCCAGAACTGAGCCTTGGGGAACTCCACACGTCATGTTTGTATGCTCAGATGTATAATTACCTATAGACACAAAGTAGTCCCTATTCTTTAAATAGGATTCAAACCACTTTAGTACTGAGCCAGAAAGACCAACCCAGTTTTCCAATCGGTCAAGCAATATGTCATGGTCTACCGTATCAAATGCAGCACTGAGATCAAGTAATACTAAGACTGAAATTTTGCCACTATCTGTGTTTAAGTGGATGTCATTAAAGACTTTAACAAGAGCCGTCTCGGTGCTGTGGTGTGGTCGAAAACCTGACTGGAAGGCATCAAAACTGTTGTTTAGCAATAAGAAAAGGTTGAGTTGTTGAAAAACCACTTTTTCTATGATTTTACTTAAAAAATGGAAGGTTTGATATTGGCCTATAGTTGCTCATTAGTGTCGTGTCTAGATTGTTCTTTTTTAGGAGTGGCTTGATGACTGCAGTTTTTAGGGCCTGTGGAAAGATACCTGAGAGCAGAGACTTGTTTACAATCTGTAGAAGATCTGAAGCCAAACAGTTCGAAACATTTTTGAAAACACCCGTTGGTAGAATATCAAGGCAACAGGAGGAGGTTTTCAGATGCTGTATAATGTCCTCCAGGTTTTTAAGGTTGATCGTATGAAATTGTGTCATGTTGGAATTTGTTTTGCGTGCACAGTGTGACAACACATATCCTGTACTTGATAAGGAGGCACTGACTGTTTGTCTAATTTTCTGAATTTTGTCTGTGAAGAAGGAGGCAAAGTCGTTGCAAGCCTTGGTAGACAACAGTTCAGATGCGACCGGTACTGGAGGGTTAGTTAATCTATCAACAGTAGCAAACAAAGCACGTGAATTATTATTGTTTCTGGCGATAATGTCAGAGAAAAAGGACCGTCTTGCATTTCTTAGTTCCAGATTATAAATGCGAAGTCTCTCTTTATAAGTGTTATAATGGACCTGGAGATTAGATTTTCGCCAACTGCGTTCAGCTTTTCGACACTCTCTTTTTTCTGTTCTCACACCTATAAAATTTCTCCATGGAGATCTTTTCTTACCAGAGACAGCTTTGACCTTAGTGGGAGCAATAGCATCAATAACAGTTGTAATTTTACAGTTGAAATTATCTACAAGCTCAGTGACTGAGGCCCCAGTGAGGGTGGGTGTAGAGGAGAAAAGCTGAATGAATGATTCACTGGTGTTTTCAGTAATATACCGTTTTCTGATTAACTTTGTTTGAACACTTTTGGGCACAGAGATAGTGCCGTTAAAGAAAACACAGGAATGATCAGAGAGAGCAACATCAGTGACCACAACCTTGGGAATGTTCAGACCCTTGGAGATAATCAAGTCCAGAGTGTGCCCCTTATTGTGTGTGGGCTGTGTCACATGCTGAGTCAGTCCATAGCTTTCAAAAACACAACACAGTTCTTTGGTCCCTCGGTCCTGGGGGGTTGTCAACATGAATGTTAAAATCACCAGCAATAATTACACGGTCAAAGTTAATACAGATTATAGACAGCAGTTCATTAAAATTGTCAAAGAAGGATGCACAGTATTTAGGTGGCCTGTAGATATTTAGAAGTAGAGCTTGAGGGGAGGATCTTAGCTGAAGAGCCACATATTCAAAAAGAAGCAAAAATTTCCGTAAGATATTTGCGTACATTGGAATGAGTCATTAAACAAAATGGCGACTCCACCTCCTTTCTTATTCACTCTATTCTCACTCATAAAAACTAAAGTTAGGGGGGTGACTCAATGAGAACAGCAGCACTGTTATTATGGTCCAACCAGGTTTCAGTTAAAAACATAAAATCAAGATTGTTCTTGATAATAAAATCATTGATTAAAAATGATTTTCCCGCCAAAGACCTAACGTTTAGTAGGGCTAATGTTAGTGCGTTTTCATTTTTTGGGACAGACTGTGGCTGACGAGGAATGGATGCTAAATTTGCAAAGTTTGCAGTTACGTGCTTATTTGCCATTCTTTTTCTATTACCTATCACAACATAAATTGTGGAAGAACCTAATACGCAGGGCCCAGGCTTGTCTTGGAAAGAGTCATGAGTGCTACTATGCATGCAGCCTGGACCCGGCCCATATCAGTTAATGCTTACTGCATTTTGCACACAAGCATCCTTATCAGTTTGGGGAGAAGGAGTTAGCTGCCGTCCTTGAGGGGGCAGAGGTGCCTGGCGTTTTACGATGGGAGAAGGAAGGGGGGGGCATACTTGGTTCCAGCATTTACCAGCTGCTTCATCTGGTCAGTGAACTCCAACATGGGGATGTGGGAAAGAGGGGAGAGCGACATATCCTTAAAGAGGTCCTCATAGCTGTCGTGGTTGTCACAGGGGCTTGAGGAGTGTTGCACGGGTGAGAAGGGGGGGTTGAGATTTCTCATCTCTGCTCTTTGGTCTCCCATGGTCAAATCTTTGCTCAGGTGGGGGGGGCTGTGGTGGCTCACTGCCGCACTTTGTTGTTGTGTCTTCCTCTTGTTTTGGTACATCTTGTCTCGTGTCCTTGGCCAAGGGAGCAGATGTGTGGCGCAGAAAGTAAAGTAGGCTAGAGGTGAACAGCTTTACTCCTGGCTTGTTAAGGAATAGTCCATCTGCTTTAAAAAGATGTCTGCAGCCCCAGAAAATGTTAAAATTGTCAATGAACTGCAGAGAATGGTTGGTCCATGCATTTGAAAGCCATCTGTTCAGTGCCAACAGTCTGCTGAATCTCTCAGCTCCTCCTCTGACTGGCGGTATAGGGCCACTGATAAACACCTTTGCGTTTACAGAGCTGACTGCGTTCAGCAGATTCATAAAGTCACGATTCAGCACTTCAGACTCTTGCTTTACAACATCATTTGACCCTATGTGCAGTACAATGTTCTTCACAGTTGGGTGTGCTGCTACGATATCTGGGATTCTTTGGGCCAAGTCAGACACCATGTCTTTGGGAAAACAGAGTATTTTGGTGTTTTTTACTGCTTTTTATATCTTTCACAGCAGAGTCACCCACAATCAGAGTTTGGGGGCCCAGTCGTTAGCTTTCCATGTAGCTTTTTACTTTTAGAATTGCTCTCAGTCCTTACCCTGCTGTGTGACGATGAGACGTAATCCAGGTCATGTCCAGGGTCCTGTAGCAGAGGAGCAAATCTGTTCTCCACCTGCACACTCAGTTGTTGGGGAGGCATTTTGTTGCTGATTTTCCCTTTAGCAGCTGTCCACGGCTGTGTCCTACTAAGTACAGGGGTTGAAGAGGCACTCTGCCTGGGTGGTAATGCAGGCCAGCCGGTCATATCACAAATCTCAGGGCGCTAAGAAAGAATATTTAGATTTTATTCATTGCATTGATTCAATTCAAATTGATGTGCAGATTAATGTAGATGATTATTACTCAATTATATATCATTGATATGTAGAATTAAATTAATTTTTATTAGTACTATTTACACATTAGGGAGTTTATCAAATCAACACAATATTTTTGTTTAGGTTATAATTATTTCTGTAATGTTTTCTGTTTGAATCTACTCATATTAAATGGATAACTATTAATGGTCTCATTTAATTAATATTTACTCAATACCAAACCATGTGAAATTTAATTAATAATATTGCTTGTAATCTGTTGCCTCATTTTTATTGAGTAGATATGGTGTATTTTTTCTTACAGTGGAAGTTGATAACTCAGTTTTAACATTCAGATACATTAATGCACTTTAACCTGTTTTACTTTTTATCTTATTTTAATAAATACTTTATTTTGCTACATTTGGATTCCAAGTTGTTACTTTTATGTATTTCATTTTTGTGTGTTTTCTATACTTTGAACCCAAATAAAGCCGCTCCAAATATCAACCTCATATTGTGTGTGTGTGTGTGTATTGTATTAATATATTAAATGTGTCGAGGAGGATCAGAGACTGGGGGGAGGATGTGATCCTGAGAGACTAAGATCTGGATCTGATGGAGGGTCTCTGGTCTCAGCTGAAGACACCTTTGTCCAACATGTCTCCAGGATTGTTTTAATGCTTCTCTCAGTCAGCGCGGTCGGGGCGATACGGACGGCGATATTACCCTGCGGCCTGGGAAACTGTGAGCAGAGAGTCTGCAAGATTGTGTAAAGTCGCAGAGTTAATACTACAGACTGTAAGAGAAGAATTCAGTTCTCGGGGTGCTCAACTTTGACAGCAATCAGTGTAAACGACCAGACGTTTAATGGCGACTATGTGTGCTGACCATAAGAAACATGAAACTCGGCTTAAAGGTTGCTCAGCTCTCCCAACTATACTTTATAAAACAATCTGGTGATGCTTTGTCACCTTATGGTGGACCTGATTTAGAATGTGAAGAGGATTCAGGTAGAGGAAGTTTCGTTTCTGTAGAAGTGAAGCTGTTGAACCTGTTAATACACGTACTGTTGATCTAGAAACATACACCACACCTGTGCTCCAGGGTAACCAACTGACACAGACCAACTGACTCACCTGGACCATGTCCAAGTCCTCTGGGTGTCTTTGTGTTTCTCATGTTCCTCTTTAAGGCCTTTGTTAAAAACAGGGAGCTAACCATTACAGTGTGTTTCTCTGCTAACATTCAAGAGTTAATAATAAAAGAAAAGATGATTTAATATAATTTATTCTGAGATTTGTATAGTGCAAAGGATGAAGTAAACATGCAATCGAGAACTGAAGAACTGATCATTTCAGCATGTAATGATTATTTATATATATATATATTTATAGTAGAGGGTGGTACAGTGTAGTAGAGGGTGGTACAGTGTAGTAGAGGGAGGTACAGTGTAGTAGAGGGAGGTACAGTGTAGTAGAGGGAGGTACAGTGTAGTAGAGGGTGGTACAGTGTAGTAGAGGGAGGTACAGTGTAGTAGAGGGAGGTACAGTGTAGTAGAGGGAGGTACAGTGTAGTAGAGGGAGGTACAGTGTAGTAGAGGGAGGTACAGTGTAGTAGAGGGAGGTACAGTGTAGTAGAGGGTGGTACAGTGTAGTAGAGGGAGGTACAGTGTAGTAGAGGGAGGTACAGTGTAGTAGAGGGAGGTACAGTGTAGTAGAGGGAGGTACAGTGTAGTAGAGGGAGGTACAGTAGGCCTTTGCTTCAGTTAGAGTTTTGCTGAGGAGGGAAATGAAGTCTGTACGGCTCCATTTTGCCTGTCTGGGCATGTTACTTTAATCAGAGAACAAAATGGAGGATGCTTAGTGGGTGGATCACGTGGTATTAAAAGACTCCTCATTTTAAATGTGCACCCCCCCCTCCCTCAGTGTCAGGATGTGATGTCAGTTCCTCTTTAATGTTGGTAGAGAGAAACTGCAGCTCTTTATCATCCAGTATATCTGAACAGACTGGTGAAGTTTGACAGCAAACATCTACATTTACAGTTCAGGTAAATATCTGACTGTTTCTGTCAGATATTTAACTGAACTCAACACTAAGGGGCCGTCCACACGGAAACGTTTTTTTGTGCAAATACACATGTTTTGCATCGTTTGGGCCGACCGTCCAGACGAATCCTCCAAACGCACCGCCTGAAAACGCACTTTTTTTAAACCAGGTCTCAGGGTGAAAAAATCCGAAAACGGCTCTCGTTTGGCTTTGTATGGATGGTGAATACGGATCCATATCGATGATGTCATCACCACACCCCTCTTTTACACCCTCTCCCACGGCCGGTGACGCACACAACTGCGGTGAAGCTAAGCGAGCATGTCCCATCTCCATGGTTACACCAGCTCACTTCATCTTAACACTGTGTCTCTGCTCCCTGACCCTTCCCTCTGGATTCTACACAAGATATATTGCTAACGTTATGTAGTCAACGTTAAACATCGCTAAAGTAGCTGACCGCTAAAGTAGCTGACCGCTCCAGCAGTGAAGTAACGTTAACGTTAGCTGCTATGGCTATCTGTTTATAAAGTGGAAGTAGACAATTTATCAACTAGCTAGCTAATCTGTCTGCTTATCAACTCCTTGAACGGATTATAGTACCTTTTACCACGGCTTATTGTAGAAAGGCTACTGCAAGAAAAACATAGATTATTAAAAAGACATCATTCATGGATCATTGATGTTTGTTTGACTGCCGATGTTAGAGCTAGCGAACGTTAGCGCGCTAACGTTAGCTCGCTACTAGCGCGCTGCAATCTTGCAAAATAAAAAGCAATCCAACAGCACATTATACAATATAAACAAAGGCCTTTATAAAATGAGCAGTGGTGAAAGTTATTATAGTCCACGGATGTATTAAGAGAACGTTATAACCTAGCTAGTCATGTTGATGATGGGAAGTGGACGTGACTATGCTCTTCTTCTCCGTTTTTTGGTGAATTGCTGTAGCAGAAACAGCGCCGCCTATAGGCCTGGCATATGAAGTAGCGTATTGAGTCATTTACAAGTGGATTTGTTTGGACGCAACTATTCTTGAAACGAATCCAGGGAAGACGGGTAAAAAAAAGATCGTTTTGGTACGTGCGGACGGGGCCTAAATATGATCTATAGAAGCAGATATTATGGCCCTGATTCTCTCCTTTGTGTATGTGGTTAAAACAACACGAGAGCTCCCATGACACTATAAGTCTTGAGTGGTATTTCCCCACCATTAGTCATCACTACTAAAATAAAATGTTCCACTGATGAATTTTTCCAGAAGAGGATGGAGATAATGAGCAACCGAGAATGACTTTTATACATTCTTAATTATTCATGTCCTGATCAATTATCAATTTCCAAAAATAAATAAGGCGGCCACTAAATTTAGCCGGGAAAAAGTGACTGTAAGCCGGGTAAAGAGTAAAGACACAGCCTTTAAAGGCGGACGTTTCAGTTCAGTTATGTGTCATGTGGCCACACAACTTAAATGAGTAGTTAAGATTAGAAAAAAAGATAGTGGTTTGGGTTAAAACACTCCCCTGTTTCATTTCTTTGTTGTGTTCTCCTTAACTTCTTTTTCTTTTTCCTGTTTAGGAGCCAAACATCATTCCCCTACCTCCCTACGAGGATCTTTACACTCTTAAGGCCATGTTATGGTTGTGCCTAGAATCGACGGCATAGGGTCTGGCGTAGACGCAAACCCCTCTGCATCTGCCGTGTCTTGGTAGTGTTGCATTCCCCCCCCTCCGAGATCAAGGAGAGGGTTAACTTCTCCTGCTCCTGATCTCCCACCGTGGTCAGAAAGAACAGAGGAGACACTTTGGTTCTCTCACTAGGACTCTAGAGTCACTACTCACTCTGAAGCTAATCGCTGTCCCTCTCTCACTTCTCCCTCGCTCTACCACACACTCCCCACACACACACACATGCTCGACGCACACACCGACGCACAAGTATAAACATCAGGCCACTTACATAGGCTACGGCGAAAGCTCTGCGTGGAGCCTCTGCACAACTGTAAAACAGGCTTTATACAGCAGCAGTCAATGTGCTGCTGACCGCAATAACTATGTGGAATACATACCAATTACAGAGCTCTACTTTTCACAGATATATGTACCAATGCTTCATGAGAACAGGCTGCCTGGCTCCACAACGGAAGAATAAGCTCCCTAGCGGTGTTTGCCTCCGCTGCGTTTCCCTTTGCAGTGTTTTTCTTGTTTCTAGCTATTTATTGCAGATGCTTTTGCATTTCGGGTCGGTAACGAGAACCATGTTCTGAATAAACTGTTGCATGACGCCGACGTGCTTCCTTTTTTATCCAAGACAGAAACAGGTGACTTTGGAGCTGGGCTTGATTTCTGTGCGGCGCCACATTTGTTAAATCTATATTGCGTAGTTTCTGTCTCCCCCACGAGGAATTCTAAGTAATGACAACAACACCGTGGGAGCGTCCACATGATACAAGCCTTCCGTGATCACCCTCCCCCCCCCACCCTCCTTCACACAGTTGCTAGTAGCCAAGGAGGACATGGAGGATTGAAAAAACATGATGGACTCTTCAGAAGAGGTCATTATCTTCACTTGAGCATCTAAGCGGGAAAGTCACCGGACGCCACAATCTTCTGAACATAGTCCTACTGAGAGATCCAGAGAGAGTTGTGTGGAGCTGATAGTCTTAATTAGCTTTGTAGAAACTCATTTGGTAACGGACGTTCCTTAAAGGTATAGTGGAGGATTTTCCCGAATTTTAGAAAAGAACCACCCTGTCCACTTTTTGAAAAAATGCACCTGCGCAACACTCTGCCTGCTCCCGAGACATAACACTTATTAAACGTGTGCATGAGAGTGCACTGTTTACAAGTTGCTGTCGGCATGGCTCATACAAGCCTACTTTCCAAAAGAAGATTTGCACTTTTTCACAAATTGAGATGTTTACCGTGTCTGTGCGGTGCGTGATTTGTGCCAGGGCTAGCATCGCTAATCATAGCTTACATCAATTTTTACTAGCAGTGATTTTAAATGGATTTTATAGCATGCCAAACTTTACCTGTGGAGTAGAAACTGACTGAGGCATCAGTGGGAAGCCCAACCTCTGCTTTTAGCGCACGCCAGCGTGTGAAATATTCTCCCCGAAACACTGGTCTTGTTTCTTTCTTCAGAAAGAGATTGGGGGCTGGTAAAGTGCATTGTCCCTGTAGCGATGCGCCCTGCGTTGCCATTTTGATGCCGTGGTTATGATTTGGGGCAACAACCTGGCGGGGCGTGCTGTGGGGGCTGGTGCCTTGCCCCAACAGACACCTGTGGTCGTGTCCAGGCAGCTAGCGTTCCTAGAGCAGAAGGAGAGTGACCTGGGATTTCTGGATGGTTTTTCGGTCTGTCCCATTGTGCTTCTTCCAGACCTGTTTGATCCAGGTGTTTCCTAAGCCTGTAACATCTACACGGAGCTGTTCGGGGGTGTAGGATAGTTGGGGTGCCTGCAGAACAAGTTGTTCACTGTCACTTTAGAGCTTCTCCAGGCACAGGGGTTGCTGGGCTCCAGGGTGGAGATTGGCTGACTAGCTGACTTTACCTCATCATTTGATCTGTTTATCATATCAACAATGTTTCAAAGGCCACTGGTTCTTGCTGACTGTCCTTGTTTCAGTGTCAACGGTCAGTCCAGTTTGTTGTGGAAACAAGAGTCATCCAGCCGAATCAAAAGTCTTGGAATTCTTTCTTTGTCCTGTAAGCTGTATTAATGCTTTTATAAATATACAACGGCATCACAATCACCCAGAGCCCAGAGGGACACCTTCACAATTTAATACACGTAACAAAGCAAAAAGTACATACAGAGTATTTCCCTCTGAGTAGATGTAGAAAGTGGCATCAAAAGAACATTAGTACATAATATTAATTGAGTACTTATACATCACATTGTGATCTCTTACAGGCTGTCTGGGGGGTTTTCCAGGAAGCTGCCAAGCTGCTGAGAATAGTGATTGAAACAGAGGAAGTGGTTGGTTTAGGGGGAACAAAAAACCGACAAACAGCACCAATGTCACAGTCACAGTAACTCAGTTTAGACTGCACATAAGATCATTTATTCAGTGTGAAGTGAGTCAAACATGAACTAATCTTTTAAATATCTGTCCAGTGCAACAGTCCGGCCCTGAACAGGGTGTATAACCCTAACCCCAAACACAGTTTGAGCTCCTAACTATATGTGCGTCATTGAGCAGCAGCTGCACCATCAACCCCCCCTCTCTAACTGATAAACGCTGCTTATCTTTTCCCTGTACCTCGATGATAAAACCTTTTTAACTTCTAAATATTGAGGCAAAGTATTTCAACCCTAAACTCAGATCTGATCAGGAGATTCTAATAATGACTGTGCTGTTGCTTTAAGAGAGAGAGACACGTGATGTTGTTCTTAATTTAGTTTCCTGTTTCAGGGCGTCTGCCTGCCGCAGCACCAAGGTCTGCTGGTGCATGGCACACAGTACGTGCAGTTTTTTCCATGAGTTCACTGCACAAATCAATAGAGAAGTCTGCCACAATACAACTCCCATCCTCCAATAAAATCCTTCATAATAAAAACCTAAGCAGTGTGTTTTTTGGGTAGGACTGTTTAATGTGTAAAGTAGGAGGAAAGGTCCCCTTTGAGTGTGTTAACCCATGAAACACATAGACATCAGGCCTGTCTCTGAGTAGCAGCAGCATGATGAACTCCTCCTCCTCCTCCTGCTCCTCCTCCTCCTCCTCCCTCTGATAAACACTGCATGTTCTGTCTCTGTGACACAACGATAAGATGTTTTTAATTCCAAATCATTTTCAGCTTGAACTCCGATCTGATCAGGAGATTCAAATACTGACTGTGTCGTTGCTTTAAGAAAAAAAAATGATGTTCAAACTTTACCCTCCTGCTTTAGGAGTTAGTTACACAAAACTCAGTTTGGTCACTGAACTGTAACAGGAAACAAGTTGCATTAGTAACTCACTGGAATGATTAACAGAATACAGAACTAAGAGGGTGTTTTAGTTCAGGGGGTTTCACCAGAAGTTATTCTGCTGTTTGAATAAAAAGCTGTGACTATAAAGAAGGTGAAGCAGGAAAGAGGAAGCAGTAGCCATCTTTACTGATCAGATAAACACAGACACAGATCACCTACTGACCTCAGTCTACTTTATTAACTCTTTCCTATCTGCAACGTCACACTATTTATACCCTTGTTAAGTTACAGAAACACTTTGACTTGTTCATTCACTGGTTTGGTCATTGTTACTTTTTTTAATATTTCATATATCCAGCTATATTAGATTCAGGATAGTTAAATGTGTGTGTAGACCTCTCTGTGTTCAGCTTTATGTCTGATTCTGTCTTAAGAGTTTGTGGTTCGTAGGGGGTTGATGACATGTCCCGCCTTACTCTGCCCCTGATTGGCTTATCCTGCAATGTTTACCCTAACCTTAACCAATCTCACTCCTCATGCCCTAATCCAACCAATCCTACCGACGACGGCAACGAGTATTAGCCAATCAGAGGCAGAGTGTGGCTGAGCACGGGACTTTCCTTTGCCTTTCTAGGAAATACAGTCTTGCTTCCCGGAAAGGTGTGTGTGTGTGTGTGTGTGTGTGTGTGTGTGTGTGTGTGTGTGTGTGTGTGTGTGTGTGTGTGTGTGTGTGTGTGTGTGTGTGTGTGTGTGTGAGTGTGTGTGTGTGTGTGTGTGTGTGTGTGAGTATGTGTGTGGGTGTGTGTGTGTGTCCGTCAGCAGAGGGAAGGCCTGGTATTTCTCAGCTTTAGCCTCAGGAGAACTAGTCCTCTTGTGTTTTCATTTCAAAGTTGATATCTGTCTGATCTGCTGCACACAGAGATGAGTCTTCAACAGATAAATCTCCCAACGTCCAATCAAATCCTTCATAATAAATACCTGACCTATGTGTTTTGGGGTTAGAATGCCATTTGACAGTTTACCCTGACTTCAGGCATCAGTAACCCTCGTCAGACAAACCAGGCCTGCTTCTGAGCAGCAGCAGCATGATTATCTCCTCCTCCCTCACTGATAAACACTGCAGGTCCTCTCAGATTTAAACATTGACAGTCTGGTTGCTGTAACACATGACGTTGTTCACAGTTTAGTGTATTGCTTCAGAACATCTCTGGCTGTGAGCCAAGTTACACAACACTGAACAAAGACACAAGTAATGTCACTGGTATGATTCACAGAAAACAAAACTGAAAGTGTGTTTTAGTTCAGGAGCTTTAGTTAAATATTATTTTATTTTAGGGGATTTTACTCAAAGTCATTCTGCAGTTTGAATAAAAGCTGTGACTATAAAGAAGATGAAGCAGGACAGAGGAAGCAGCAGCCATCTTTACTGATCAGATAAACACACTTTCCTCTCTGCACCGTCACACTATGTGTTCTCTTGTTAGGTTACATAAAAACTTTGACTTGTTTGGTCATTTTTATATTCTATATTTCTTATATATGCAGCTATATTTGGTTCCTAATAGATAGATGTGTATGTAGATGTCTCTGTGTTCAGCTTTATGTCTGATTCTGTCTTCCTGTAAGAGTTTGTGTTTCCTAGCATGGTGAAGACATGTCCCGCCTTACTCTGCCTCTGATTAGCTTACCCTGGTATGTTTACCATAACCCTAACCAATCTCACTCCTCATGCCTAAATCTAACCAATCCAACCGATGAAGTAATAGCCACTCAGAGGCAGAGTGGGGCGGGCCATTCCTTAACCGTCCTAGGAAACCATTTTGCTTCCTGTAAAGTGTTCTGTGTGTGAGTCAGTGTTTTTATACGTATGTGCATTCACATGTTTTAAAAAGAATCTAGTCTCAGTGACTCACTCTACAAACATGCAGTTGTGACCTTCATGACTTCAGTCTCCTCTTCTCTCTCTGTGGACCATCTTGATAAAACAGTTGGAATCAGCTCTCAGATCATCTTTATTTTATTTCTTTATTATGAAGCTGAAGACTGTATTATGTATATAGGTGTATCTGAATGGATGTGGATGTTTTAGTTTAATATATTTGTCTTGTTAGAACCAGTTCAGCTTCATGGGTGAGTCTTTGGCAGAAGAACCTAAATGTGACGTAATGTAACATGTTTTGCATTCAGACAGAATAACTTGTTGGAAGTGATCCAAGAAACACAGAAACATGTTTACTTGCAGAAAAATGGCTAATCTGACAGGAAACAGACGCACTCAACTGTATGTAACATATAAATGAACTCTTTGAACATATTGATGCATGAATGCAGTTCTGTTTCTGTCTGTCCACTGGGCCTTTTGTCCCTCCAGTGGTGGAGCTGATTTGATTACCCTGCTGACTTCCCGTAAATGAAAGCCTTTCCAGTGAAATGCTCCTCTGGGGAGAACAGAGTGAAAGCTGCCTCCTGCTGGCTGTCTGACTGCATTACATCATGCTTTCTTTGTTCTCTAAGTCTCAGCACATGATTGGCTCAATGTAAACTGGCTTAATGCATCATCAGGTCATCTTTAGTTATTAACACTGGACACTTTATTGTACAGTATATGTGTTTTCTAGACACTTTATAAAGGTATGTATGTGATGGTATGTGACTGTCCCAGGGGTGTAAAGGTAACATCTACCCTAACCCTCCTGTTATCCTCAAATGTACTAACATCTGTTAGTAACAGGTGTGTTAATTAGCTCAGGCCCCACCCACCCAGCAAGCTAGGTGACACAAATCAAAGACACCTGCTGCCATGTTACTTCACCAACAGGTGCATGCTGGTTGTGGCTAACATGCTAAATGCTAACATGCTGATGGATGATCCTCCACTTCAGGTTCAGACAGGTGCGTTCAACAACGTGCTCTCTGGGATGGATGGTACTGTTCAGAGGAAGGTTGCTAGGAAACGTAGCTGTGTGTGTTCATATGCACTAAGAACAGACACTCTTTGTGCTGTGTGGCTGAAGCTGCTGTGGAGTTTATATTGTTTATATATCTATGTTGTCATGTGGCTTAATAATGTTAATAATAGTGTTTGTAGCACCTGCTGTGTGTGTCATTTTAGTTTAACTGTTTGAGTTTTGTCTCTTTTCTGTTTTCTGCTACAGAGTGTTTCTGAAATTTATTAACTGTTGATTTGGACACTCTGTGGTGTGATGTTATGTGTGTGTGTTGACATGTTAAAGCACTTTATTTTGTCCCCCAAACATTACTGTAATATAGTGACGGTTACATTTTAAAAATACATAAATGAAAGAGTGAGCCAATAGAGTGAACTGTGAGCTGAACTGAACATGTGTAAAGAAAGAGAAGGTGCTGTGCTGCCACCTGCTGGCTGGCTCAACTGATATGATGCTTTCATCCAAAGAGATTTTTACAATGAGCGTCTCATTCCCACTCACAGCTGTGATAGGGAGCTGATGTTAACCGTATGTATGAAGCTAACATCATGCATTCATGGTAAAATAGATTGTAGACGTACAGAAGCACAGCTAGCTTCTGGCCTGGGACTGAAAGAGTTAATAAAACATGTAGTTTTGTTTCTGTGGTGATCTGAGGCCTGTACTATGAATCCAGATCAACATGCCCTGGATTTCATTCCACTAACCTGGCTTCACTAAACCTAACAACCGCGGTCCTGCATGAGGTGTGTCACGACGGTGGTTATCAACTAGTTCAGTCAACCCAGGGTTACCCAATCTAGAGACGCACGTGTTCACATAAAAGGGGGGGTCGAAACTAAGAGAACTGCATGTTTTACCCAAGAGGAGCAGACAATAATGTTACAAACCTGAGGAATACAGACATATGATCCAGTCAAAAAACAACACAGTCGCTGCTGCCAAATCAAAGAGGGAAATCTGGCAGAAAATAGCAGCAACGTAAGTTACATAACTTATAGTTATCACTGCCCCAGGAGAAAGATCTGACCATAATTACACCTGTGCATTCTGTAACGTTAAACTTTTGTTGCTGTATTATTTCAGTTGCAACTGTAGCAGTGGCAAAAGATCATGGGATCAAATAAAAAATAACTATAAAAACATAATTCATAAGTAGCAGTAGACAATACTTTAACATATTTTAAGGCCAACAAGTATGAGGCTGAATTGCATGAGTCAGTCCCTTTTTGTAGGATATTGGTATACATAGGGGCTATAGAACAATGAAATAGCTTGCAGCCAACAGGAAGGAAATGAGGCAGAAGAAGACTAGAGGGGGCCCTCCTCCACAGGACTTCACTCCTGCTGAGGAGCTGGCCCTCTCCACCAATCAGGGTCGCCCCCTGATGGAAGGGGTGGAGGGGGGCATTTCGTCAGACCCTGGTGGCAACAGCTTGGAAACCAAGGCATATGTACAGGGTATGTTTCAAGTGATCTATGTGGCCATGTTCATTCAACAATTATTTATGAATATTGTAGGAGTGAAATGTATTACTGTTCTCTACAGTGACAGGAGATACAGTGGTGTTGGTGCCACCACCCACTGTCGTCCCACTGTGCCCTACAGAGGTAACAGTGAAACTAATAGTCATACACCAGTATGTTTGCTATATGTGGTTGCTGACCATGGATCAAATATGACATATACTTTCTCGGGTGGAGGTCCTAGATGATCACACTGTGTCTGCCTGCTCAGAGAGCGCTTTGGTGGTACACTTTTAAGTTTTATTTATTTTTAATTTTTTTTATCATTTTTTTTTTTACCACTTGTAACACAGATGGTGAGAGTGTGTGAACATGTGGCTGTGATTGAAGTGTCTGTAATGACTTGCTAATGGTGGTGGTCTGAACATGAGACCCAAGTCCTTAAAGTGCTCTTTTCAAATATGACTTAATTGATAAAATTTCTATGGTGTTAAACTCAGCAGGAAGAGGAACTTCTTCCTCCCCCTGAGCCTGGGGCCTCCACTTCAAGGCCAAGACAAAGACACGTGGTAAGCAATGGACCTTTAAACACCGTAGTCAAATGGACACCTTCAACTTCCTCCAAGTGTGCCTTGCAAAGGGACAATGGGCCTCATTCACGAACCGTTCTTATGAAGAAATGTGTTCTTAAACCCTTCTTACGAACTTTTTACGAAGATTCTGACATTCACTAATGTTTTCTTAACTTGGATTTGTTCTTAGCTAAGAACAAAATCTACGAACACTGAAAAGCACTCTTAGGCACATTTGAGTGATGACAATTTGCTCCAAATGATTGGTTACTGCATTTTATTCAATTCTACAGTCGTTTACAATGATATTATTGTACTGTAATGTATTTCTGATCATTTGTTGAAAACAAAATCAGATTATGAAAAAAAAACACTAACACTGCAATTTACAACAGCAATTAAACTGATTAAATCCTGCCTTATTTGTTGATTGATCGCTATTTATAGGGCCAAAATGCAGTGGTAGAATGTAACAAAGTACAAATTCTTCGTAACTGTACTTAAGTACATTTTTCACGTATCTGTTCTTTACTTAAGTAGACTCAATAGTGCATGGCCTACTTTTGACTTTTACTTTGTTACATTTTGCAGCAATTATCTATACTTTCTACTCCACTACATTTCTACAACATTCCGTCTTCCTGACCGTCACACGTTTGTCTCACCAGTAAAGTTTGGTTGCCATAGATACTGCTCCTAAACTAAGAATTATGGATTTGATCAACCGGTCTCTCAGAGCAATTGACACCATCTTCTCGACGAGAAGCCTGGGTTCGGGGGAACCTGACTGCCCTGCCGGAACGTTCGCAGCTGGCTACACGATGGGCGCGTGGGAGAGGTGGCGGGTCGTGTGTCTGGCGGTTCTTTCCGTGGAGGACATAGAAGATATCTACCTATTCGGAACCATGATAACAGGTCTTTTGGTGATTGGCTCAGGCATTGCCCTGGTTTGTCGAGAAATTAAAAAGAAGACGGGAACCGAGCAAAATACCAGGCTGCCCGTCATGGTTGAAGCTGTGGGCAGAGCTGTCGGAACTCAAATTGTGACTCTGAACTCCATGAGCCACAAATTGGATACTGTGATTACCATGGGCCCAAAACTGGATACCATCTTGGAGAGACTGTCAGCGCTGGACAAGCTGGACAACATCTTGGGGAAACTCACGGTTTTGGCAAGGAAATTTGATCGATATGGAGACCAGAGGGGACACTTCAGACAAGTCGAGAGTGACTAACTGCGGCTCCTCGCCCCAAGACAAAACAAATTCCAATCTTATATTTTCGGCTCCCTAAACCAGCGCTGGCCTTGGCAGAGGCCGGTGTTGAATACTCACTCCCCCTGGAGCACTACAGCGAGGAACACTCTTGCGTTCCCCACCCGACTCCCACTGACACCTGTTGATTGTTGACTCGGACTGGGTCCTGTTTCAAGGCTGACTCAATGGCAACCGGCTGTGTATCGCAATGACAATCGTGCGGACTGAGTAAACCAGATTACGGGGGCCAGACGTAGCTTGACTACTCAGGCCTACACACACACGAACTCTTACATATATACAGATATGCAACCACCCCCCACCCCCCTATCCAGCGCCTTCACCGCTTCTACCCCCAGTCAGGTGGGCAGGTCTGGGACCAGCGCCTTTGTTTGGCTGCAGGACCAGATGTCTGCTTGCCTGTGCTGGACTACCTCAACCCCAACACCCCCATCCCCATGCACCCAACACCCCCCTCCCCCATTGCGTGTCTTGTGTGCCCTTGTATTGGTTATGTGCTTATATCATGTTGCTGAGGTGTTTTTTTCCTGTTCCCACACTGTACTCCTACTGGGAGCATAGTCTGGGAGTTGCCTTTTTCTCCTCGTCTCTCCTCATGTCATGCTGTATTTTCTTTACCCCATATTTGTTTGTATGTACCTTGTGAATCGCTTTGTTGATTTGTTTACCTGTGAAATGCGCTATATAAATAAAATTGGATTGGATTGGATTGGATACTGTATATATGGGACACCGCTGATCCAAAATCAAAGTTGCCATCTATTTCTCTCCACAGCGTCGTTAATTCCTCCGCCAGGCTGCGTAAGACGCGTTCATATCTTATTTATTTGGCTGGACCTATTCAAATCTCCCCATGTCCTGTGCTTCACACACTTTATTTGCTTACTTGCATGGTTAAAGAAAATAAATACATCCATGAATAAAACAAACCGCATTCCGATTCTAACAACACATTTCCGTTTTATGCTGGTTAGGACAGGAACTTCTTTTAAAAGCCAGGCCTTGTTTGTGGTAGTGGACATCTTCTACTTTTACTAAAGTAAATATGTCTCTGGATATTTGTACTTTTATTTAAGTACTGAGATTCAGTAGGCTACTTCCTCCACCGTGGCTCCAACAATCTCCGAAAACCTGTCTCCCAGGAGGTGCACAGGAAGTATCATGTCCTCATATGGGAATTTGCGGGGCGTTTTCTTATGCTAATTAGGAACAACTGGCACGCGCTTTCAGTTAGGAAGACGTGGGATTCATCAATCCTAAGAACACAGGTGCGAACAAATCTGCTGTTTAAGAACACGTCATGAATCCGACGTAGACTTTTCTTAGGAACCTTCTTAAGAACATATTTAAGAGAAAACTTAGGAAGATATTGGTGAATGTGGCCCAATGTTCTTTATTTGTTTCAGGTTGGAGCAGACAATATGAGGGCCCTGTATAAGAGAACCCTGGAGCTGGACATAGAATATAAGAAGCTTTTAATAAAGAAAACTAGGCTGGAGATAGAAAAGCTTGAATTTGAAAAGAAGGTAGTACATGACTGAATGTATATGAATGAATTAATGAATGACCCAAAACTTAGTTACACTGGCATTCTTTTTCTGTGTTCCTAAGAAAGAAAGAAACCATGAGGATATATATATATATATATATATATATATATATATATATATATATATATATATATATATATATATATATATATATATATATATATATATATATATATATATATATATATATATATATATATATATATTGTTTACTTTTTTCTACGTTATGGTCTTTTTCCAATTTTTTTGTGGCTTTTCTCAAAGATTTTTTGTTGTTCCTTTTGAGTCTTTTGTGGCGTTTTTCACCAGTTTTTTTCTTTCAATGTCCTTTTTATTGTTTTTTGAAACTGTTATATAAGTGAATAAAACATCCAAATTCAATGAAAGTAGTGAAATGATCATTTATTTAACTTGTGAAGAGTATTGTAGGGTACCATCCACGTTGCTGTTTTTGGTTGACATTTTTTGGTTGTGAGAAACCCAAATATCTGATATGGAAATTATTTAAAAATGGATCAAATCGACCCAAGGAAATTATATATTAAGTTGTAAAATATGATTTTTAATTTGCATACGTTTCCAGCATGGAAATCAGAAACATTGGTTTAAGACAGAATATTTTTAGTCAAGTGTGATGGGGTCTACCACATCTGGGGGTTGTTGGCTGACCGGTGGGACTCTCTCCTTCCTTATCGAGGCCACATTGTGGAGCAAGACACCGGCTGTCACTATTTGACAACCCGTCTGGGGCCAATCAGGCAGTTAAAGCGGGCTGTAAGGATGCCAAAAGTCATCTCTATCCTGACCCTTGTTCTGGTAAGGGCCCACATTAAAGGCATTCTGTGGCCCTGTGATTGGGTCAGGAGAGGGGGTCATCAAAAAGGGCTGGCAGGCGTACACTCGGTCCACTACCAGCAATCCACTGAAGAGCCCTGAAGATGAAAATTAATGTTAGCATAATAAGTATTACAAAATGCAAAACCAAATGTTACTTACAATTACCGTACCTTACTTGAATCTGTGGCACAGTGCAGACTCCCTAAAGATCCGGGAGTCATGGACTGAACCAGGCCACTTTGACTCAATGCTGGTGACCAAGCAGTGATGGTCACAAGTCATCTGCAAAAGCATCTTGTGTTTAAAAATCCATCCACATGACAGCATTAATGTGAAGGAAACATTAATGTGCATTAGAAGGACTCCTCCTTTACCAGTATGACCAAAACATGTGTAGCCTATCCTTTATGCTTTACCTGAATGTTGAAGCTGTGGAATGACTTGCGATTAATATAATGATGAATTTCATATGCAACAGTGAACATCATGATGCCTAGATTATTTATAGATGAAGTTTCAATTTAAGTTATTATTTACCTGCTAGTTCATAAAAGCCCTCGTTGATGGAATGAGTGGGCAAGTGCCCTGGGAACACAACAACTGTATTCAGTTGGACTGTTAAGGCAAGCACCGCTTGGCAAATTGCACGGCAGACCGCGTTCTTACTCAGGTTCTCCACATCACCCACAGTACACATAAAAGTACCTGTAGCAAAATAACGCAACACTATACATACAGTCCGTGGGACTGAGAGCGCATGGCTTCGATGTGTCGCATTGGCAACATACGGCTCAAGAAGCTGACAAATGACAAATACATATAGATATAATATGTGATTAATGCTTGTCACATGTTGTTTGTTCTTACGTTTCTATCTGTGTTGATAGTATTGTCTGTATTGTCTATATTGTCCTTCTATCTCCCTTGCCCAGGGACCACAGATGTAAATTAGCTGTATAGCTAACTCTGGGACAGGGCCTGAACTGTGCATGGTCTCTGACAAATAAACTAATAAAATAAATAAATAATTCCCTCTGCTTAGAATCTATATCGTTCATAAAAATACTCATCGGGGAATGCCTAAGGGTTCATTCTCTGTATGCATTTGCATCATTTGTCTTTGAGCATTAAGATTTACAGTAATGTAGAAAATATTTTAAAACCTGAAAAACAGTCGGTGTTCTGCAGCTGCACAGCATTGTGGGAGTTTTTGATTTGGATCATTGAGCATGCTCAGTGTGGAGCTGTTGGAAACAAACCATCAGCAACAGACTGGTAGAGAGAGAGTGATTCATTGTTGAGTGTGTGTAAGGTCAGTGATTGAGAGTGTTTCCTGTGAGGACAGTGGAGATGCAGTACTGACAGACCACCACCAGGTGGTAGACCAGACCAGTCTCAACACAAGGTGGAGGGGGTCTGAGTTGGTCAGAGCAGTTCTACCACCCATGTCCTCTATGTAGGGTGATGTAGCAGCCGCGTGGTTTCTCCTCCTGCAGTTAGCAGCTCAGTTAGACTCTTGTCAACACAGTCTCACTCCCTACTCGTCAAATGTCTGACGCATGGCCAAGCACCCCTGGCGTGAGATAGAGGCCCATCAGATAAACATTCATGTTAATCCATCACCCTTCGATAGAGACGAAAGAACCCCCCCCCCTCCCCCCAACTCAAAATCTGTGGCATTTTTATTAGTAGTATTTTTAACTCAATAACCGCTGTTTTAATCAACATTTATTCACCAGATCTTATCATGGTTTATATGTATTTCTTTTAAGGTTATTATTTCGGTCTATTTCAGCCAGGGAAGATGGGTTGCTTTTTTGTTTATTGATATTTTTAAAACTGTAACGCTACATCTATCAACGTTTATTTACATGTTATCATGGTATTCATTTCTTTATTTTAATAATATTATTTCAGTCTTATTACCGGTGAAATATTACAGTATGCTGTAATAAAACTTCACCATATGATCCGAGCTGAGCGCTTTCAAAGCAATGCGGGCATTCATTCAGAGAATCTGACAGGAACAAAACAAAGCAAGGTGTTGTTGCTGGTGAGAAAACCACTGATTAAATATGTACATTGAAAGCGACACTGGCGTTAAAGACCCGCTGATCGCAGAATCACACCTCAGACCCTCTGCTCTGTAGCTGTTTGTGATTGGTGTAAAGTTTCCAACCGCTGGCTGATGCTGCAGCTGTTTATAGTCTGCCGTGTGTTTATTCTCAGTTCTACGGCGAGGCTGTGGTCACTGAGCCTGTACTTGTACCTGTCTTTCTCTACGGCGAGGCTGTGGTCACTGAGCCTGTACTTGTAGCGGTCTTTCTCTACGGCGAGGCTGTGGTCACTGAGCCTGTACTTGTAGCGGTCTTTCTCTACGGCGAGGCTGTGGTCACTGAGCCTGTACTTGTAGCGGTCTTTCTCTACGGCGAGGCTGTGGTCACTGAGCCTGTACTTGTACCTGTCTTTCTCTGCGGCGAGGCTGTGGTCACTGAGCCTGTACTTGTACCTGTCTTTCTCTACGGCGAGGCTGTGGTCACTGAGCCTGTACTTGTACCTGTCTTTCTCTACGGCGAGGCTGTGGTCACTGAGCCTGTACTTGTACCTGTCTTTCTCTACGGCGAGGCTGTGGTCACTGAGCCTGTACTTGTACCTGTCTTTCTCTGCGGCGAGGCTGTGGTCACTGAGCCTGTACTTGTACCTGTCTTTCTCTGCGGCGAGGCTGTGGTCACTGAGCCTGTACTTGTACCTGTCTTTCTCTGCGGCGAGGCTGTGGTCACTGAGCCTGTACTTGTACCTGTCTTTCTCTGCGGCGAGGCTGTGGTCACGGAGCCTGTACTTGTACCTGTCTTTCTCTGCGGCGAGGCTGTGGTCACTGAGCCTGTACTTGTAGCGGTATTTTTTCTTACTTTGATTCATAAATGGTTTGACTTTGATCTGATTTTAGAAAGCAGTGCTGGTCTGAGATGGATGGGTTAGTGTATTAGTTCAGAACCAGCTGACAGGGGGGACTGGTTTCAGGGCTGACCTCTTGGCTTTTGATTGCTTGAAACGTTAAGATATTTTCTGCACTGGATTTCAAATCGGTCTATAATTTTAATGATCTTTTTTGTACATTTAAAGCCAATGGGAATCTGTCTCATTCTGCCCTTGAGAATATTTCTGCATGCAGGGATTCTATGGGGTGTTTATACTATCTAGTGTAGTCGAGCTTTCTGAGTGGACCCCATATCTCACATCCATACAGTGAAGTTGGCATGATGACACTGTCAAATATTTAGCACCAGATGTTAATTGGAATTTGTATTTTACTTAAATTCCTTTTGATGGCATCTCTCATTGATCTCTCTCTCGTTCTCTCTGTCTTTCTGTCTTTAGCTCTTTACTCTCTATCTCTCTTATTCTCTCTCTGTCTCTCTGTCTGTCTTTTTCTCTCTCTCTCTGTCTCTCTCGCTCTCCCTCTTTCTCTCTCTGTCTCTCTCTCTCTGTCTTTCGGTCTCTCTCGCTCTCCCGCTTTCTCTATCTGTCTGTCTCTCTGTCCTTCTCCCTCTGTCTCTCTCTCTGTCACTCCCTCTGTCTCTCTCTCTCTGTCACTCTCTCTGTCACTCTCTCTGTCACTCTCTCTCTGTCTCTCCGTCTGTCTTTCTCTCTCTCTCTCTCTCTCTCTCTCTCTCTCTCTCTCTCTCTCTCTCTCTCCCCCTCTCTCCCCTCTGTCACACATACCCATGACTGACTCTCTGATTTACACCTCCCATTCTGAATATAGTTCATTTGGATATTTTAATTTGGTTCAACCTGATTAAATAAAGTCTTGTTTAAAGATTGAATATGGTGTCTTCCCTCTTTGTTGTGACTTCCTGACCCAGGTCATGAGAAGTGTGTGTGTGTGGGGGGGGTCTTGTTATATCAAGTCATATTAGTAGTAGGTTGTGTGTTTTAGTGTTGATTAGTCGGTCCAGCTGTTGTCTGTCTAAGTGTTGGTTTTGACTCTGCTCTGTAGCCAGCCCTGGTTTTGTCTTTGGCACGGCTCCATGTAAACAGGAATATTAGTGTGATATTCATTTTCATTAGACATGGAAACAGCTTAGTCAGAATATTGTGTTTTTCAGAATAAGGGCCAAAAAAACAGAATACTTTGCATGTTAAGATGGTCATTGTTGCACTGGATAACATGTTTCTTCATCACCATGAACACACACTGTAGTTAATTCACAAATACTAACTGGAGCAGCAGAAAAAAATAGTCCCTAATAAGGTCACTATTTCCTTATGTGTGTTTGATAGAAAGTGAGCAGCTGAACTGTTGTGTGTTCTCCTCTAACAGATGTTTCTAGTGATGGAGACATAGAAGAGCAGCCGTACCTCTCTTCCTGTTTGTCTTCTTGTCTTTGATCACTATTTGTCCATAACTGACGTCTCCTGTTCTCACTCAGGAGTAGATTGCAACTGAATCACTCTCTGGAAAAGAAATTATATTGACTATTTAACTTTTACTACAATCATTAATACTTATTTTATATGGTAGAAATATCTTATGGTAGAAAAGGACAAAATAAATAGTTGATAAATGATGGCAGCAAATATCCCTTATAACCCTAAAACAGGAGTGGCAACGTCTACTAGTTAAGGGGAAGTAAAACTTAAAATGTCACAGTTTTATTTTCTTAACACTTGTTCCTGATGTCAGGGCTTAAATGGAAACCCAGTTCATGTGAAATGGACTTCACACTAACAGAGCTGTTCTTCTTTAGAGACATGTTGACCACAGGAGGAACAAGTCACCATGACAACATGTCTGGCTGTCGCAAAAACAACACTTGGTTATTAACACACAAAATAATGTATAAATGTGCCTGTTTCTTAGAGAGACTGAATTACATTTAGTGGAGTATCTTTGTTATGGCGCCATCAATATATTTGCAGAACACAAACTTGACAGCTTGATTGAGAGATATACGGTATGACTCTTGCACCCTGTTTCTAACTGGCTTTAAGACATGTTTTCTATGCTACTAGTTTCAATAAATTATATATTTAGAAGAACTGACTGCACCAAGGAGAGGGACATACTTTTAACAATAATTTGTCTATTCTGCACATGGCAATATATAATTTTAATTGAATTAATTAATTTCTGATGATCTGTGTCAGCTTCTAAAGCCTGGTCCTGTCTTCCAGTTGTAGCTGGTGAGATCTCTGCTGCTCTCTCAGGTGGAGCTCTAACACTTTGTCTCCTGTCTCCTGTATGTTGCTGCTGGTACCTGGTGTTAACCATGCATTAAGATTTGATCTTGGCTGTTTCCTGGCGCTCCTCGTCCTTCCTTCTAAATCCTCCTTTCTTTTTTGGAATTGTGTTGGGTGCGGCAGGCATGAAGTTGTTTAAATACTTTTTGTTTCACAAGCAAGATAACCTTCAGCTTCACACAGCCAGAATACTGAATTACCTGAAGACATTAATGTATTAATCAAAATTATTATTACAGAGAGAGAGAGAGAGAGAGAGAGAGAGAGAGGGGAAAAAGAGAGGGAGAGAGAGGTAGAGGTAAAGGGAGAGAGGGAAAGAGACAGAGAAAGAGACAGGGGAGAGAGAGAGAAAGAGGGAAAGAGATGGAGATAGAGAGGCAGAGAAATGGAGAGAGACACAGGGAAAGAGAGCTAGACAGAGAGAGGGATAGAGAGAGAGGGAGTTAGAGAGAGAGAGGGAAAGAGAGAGGGGTAGAGGGAAAGAGAGAGGGAGAGAGAGACAGAGAGAGATGGAAAGAAGGAAAGACAGAGGGGGAGAGGGGAACAGAGAGTGAGAAAGAGGGAGAGAGGGAAACAGAGAAGGGGGAAAGAGAGAGAGGAAAAGAAAGAGAGAGGGGGGAGAGGGAAGCCAGCCAGCATTGGAATTTGGGAAATCTCCGGACCTGATATTTAAATTTTTTTTCAATAAATATATTTGTTTGACAATAAAGCTGTGCACAAACAGGAATATAAATGCCTTTATTCATTTATTTAAAATTAAAAACATCCTGGAAACAGGCCCTTTCTCTGTAGGAAGATAAAGGAAGTTGCTCAAGCCCTTTCTGATGTCTATGTGTGTTTAAACGGAAATTATGTGTTTATTTGCATATAGAGCGGAGAAGTGAGATCAATCAGGAAGCATGTGGAGAAAGATTTTGCTGCCAGCTGGGAACACACCCACCTAGAGCTGTCTACTAGTGACCAGATCACTCAGACCAGATTATAAAGGTCAGAACAAGACCTTAGAGACTCACAGACCCTCATAGGTGTATTGTAAGTGATCATAACATACAAAGGTATGTACATCTGCAAATTTAGTTTTATGAACAGTCCTGCAGTGACGTCTGTGCAGAGCTGAAGGGTTGCTATTAGAAAGAGGAAACTGGACGACCACAGAACTGTTAGAGCTGTTAGAGCTGTTAGAGCTGTTTAACCACAGGGTACAAAACACCCAGACTCTCATGACAAGCACAACACACCCTATTATCTACTAAAATAGACCTTACAGTGTGACTGTTGTGGACTAAAGACATTGATTTAGTTTTTAAAATATCCCTTTTTTATAAAATGCTCTTTTCCCAAAATGTCCTCTCAAGACATTAAAACAAGAACACACACGGTTTTCTTCTGAAAATCAATAAAAACATTTTTACCTCTGCTCCGTCTGATTGGCTGCTGCAGGTTACGTGATATTGTGACATCACTGTATGTGACGTCATCATCTCCAGCTTTTACTTCAGCAGCTGAAATAAACCAAAGTTAATATCAATTTCAATCCATTTAATCATTACAGAGACATCCATAAAGATGGAAATATGAGGAAGCTTATGTGATTGGATCAAAAGCTCCGGAGCATGCTAAAAGGCCCTCATGGTGAGGCTGGTTGGTCAACAACAGACTCATTCATGAGAATCCTGAGAGACGTTTGACTTGAAGAAACAGGAATTGAATTGAAAATATCAACAGTAAATTTTTATTTTGAACTGCAGCGCAATATGAGTCTTATTGAGACTAACCTTTAGGTTTCCTACAGATGTGTCTCACAAGGAGAACCAGGAGAACCAGGAGAACCAGGACACTGACTGAAACAGCAGACCACAACACAAGGGGAAGAGTATAGGAGCCGGGGGGAGGAGGAGAGGGTATGGAGCTAGAACAGTCTCAATAAAGATAAATGCACACACAACATTCACATATGCACAAACAGGATTCATACATGCACACACATGATTCATACATGCACACACATGATTCATACATGCACACACAGGATACCTTTGTGCAGTTATTGGCCCGGGAGCTGTCCTCGGCCCCAAACGCACCGAGAGAGAGTACAGCAGTCAGGGCTGGAGGCAGTGCTCCTCTGCCGGTTAACGATGCTAGGGTGAGACAGGCTATGAGAAGGTGATACATTTAACTTATTTCTACATTTGCTAGTAAAGTATAAAGAGATGCCATAGTCCCCCATCTAACTGTTCTTATTACCCTCTGCCTTGTAGGGTTTGGAATCTGAACTGCAAAACTAATTTTATTCTGGGTTGGGGCGGGGGGTTGTTCCATGCAGGTGCTGGGCTTGTCCCAAACTTTTCATTTCAATTAGCTTAACTGGCATGAATTTTTAGGTGAAGAATGTTGCTAAAGCAGAAATTCACATAAAAATGGACTTTGATGCTTAAGAAAAGATTAATCAGTCCACCAAAGTTTTTGGTACATAGATAAAGCGTCATGTATTGTCTATTAAGTGACACATGTTCACTTTACTGACAGTGAGTAATATTCTTCTGACACATTTAATATTGGTGTCTGGAACAGTAATGAATAGCGTTAGTGTATTTTATACTTTTATTGAGACATTATTTAAGTTATTGAAAAGTAGGTAAATGAAACAAAAAATATCTGGTTTCCCTACAAATCTTTTTGTCTTTCCCACATCAGGCAGTTCCCGAGTATGTTTAATACTGATCAGCCAAGAGGAAAACGACGATTCTCGACCCCTGCCCCTTGCATTGTGAAAAGGACAGACTTTCATATGTATGTCCTTTCGGAACCCAGTCAGTTCACACCAAAGGCCTCAGAAGAGCTAGAACTTGCCCATGCTGGCCTTGGGAAGAGGATGTTAAGTATACCAGACCACTTGAAACACGATGAGGTAATCATATAGTATATAATATTGTAAAATGGCTAAAATGATTAAAAATGTTAATCATTTGCAGAATAGTGAATCCTTTCATTTTTTAAAGATTGTAGCTCTACTTGAGGAGGAATTTCCTAAACTGAAGACCTTACAAGGAGGTTGGATGTTTTTCAAGTCTACAGGTAGAATTTTTCTAAATCTCCAATTATGAAAAATATAGTTAATGTTTTTTCAAATTCAAAACCTCAGATATGTCATGTGATGTCTGGCGATGAATTCACACCACTATTCGAGTTGTATAGGGCAGTACTATGACTTGTTTGCCTGACAAAATATTACTTTTAATATTAATGATTGTGAGACTGCAAGGTTTTAAAAACTCTTACTACTTTCCATTTTAAAATAGGTGGTAGCGGACGTCGCAAGCTGTCCACAATTCCAACTGACGCTGAAGGTTACTCCACAAGGCTTCTTAAATCAGCATCTAACAATGGGAAAAACATAGTATTTGTAGTTCCACTACAGGAGAAGCTTTCTACTGAACCACTTTCCTATGATTCAGTAGAGTTCGCCAAGATGCCACAGTCAAAATGCATTACATGTGGCAGTCAAATGCCTTTGCAGCTGTTGCCGTTGCATGTGGAGGAATGCAATGGCACATTGACTGTAAGCTGTATTACAACATGTCTCTCATTTCTCTTTTAGTTTGTTCAAATTACTGTTTCAAAGTATTAAGTAGTTGTTTATTATATATATATTTTTTTATTTATTTTATTTATTTAGGAGAGTGAATCTGGGACATGTCTTGATGAAGATTGTTCAGTTCTTGAGCAGCCAGTCCCATCTACCATAGGCATGGATGAATCCTTGGCGGTAATAGATGTTGTCTTTTCTGTTGCTTTGGAATTTAGTAAGAAAGCATTATTTTTTTTATTCATCACATAAAGTAAGTAAGCAAAGGTTTTAGTACAGAATAATGTAATGCTTGCAGATATATAAATAGATTGGGCATAACACATCTCAAACTGAATTTTTTTACTCTGACACATACGTACACATTTTTTATCATAGCATATTTCCTGTCGCTAGTGAATATAACATGGTTGTAAGATGCAGAAAACATGACACTATTCTTATAATAATTTCATGTATGAAAAGTATTGACTTTGCAGGTCTGCCCAATCTGTCTTGCATCGTACCCAGCTGATGTTCTCCCATCTCATGCAAGCACATGTGGTGACAGGTAGGAAGTTTATGTCTGATAGATTCAGGTAACTGATAGTCAGACATTATCAGAATATAATGACATGTTCTAAATATGAGGAATGACATGTGTAAAGAGTGTCATTTCATTAGAGTATCACGTTAAGAATTATCAGAGGAATACCTTTCTGCATGAATGGGGGGAAAAAACAGTGTTCTGGAGCTACTGGTTTTTGGCTGCTTCTGAGGGAATGTTAGCTTGCTAATAGTGACAACACCTTTGTCCCTACCTAATGTCTGTGGTGATATTGAAACATAACTGGTCATTAAAATAATGCACCCCAATTACCAAATTCTTTTATTCATATTAATTCTGTATCACATTTAGTTAACCTAGTTTTCTATATTAACTCCATGTCTTAATTTTAATATGAACATTTGGCACCACTGACCAACTAGATGGTAAATGATTAAAATAATCACCACTCATGATTTGGCTGTTTCCCATTCTTCCAAGAAATGTTTTTTTATTATAATTTGTTTGATCTGTTCTAAGAATGAACTGTGCTCAACCCAGCGTAGCAGCCAGTCCCCCAAGGGGAGAAGAATTGCCAGGACCCTCAGTTCCACAATCGTCACTTCAACAATCGTCAGCAGGTAATTTATGCACAATTACTGCTTTAGTGTTGCATTGTTGAAAATGATGTCAAAATAACTTTTGTCAAGTGATTTTAAAAAAGGAATATTGATTTCAAATACTTGGCCATGATATATTACATTAACCTGCGGGGATTTCAGAATGTCACTGCTGAAACAAATTTATTCTTGCTTTGGCAATAAGTTGATATTAGATATACCAATATCAACTTTGCATCAACAACTTTTTTTGTGGTAAATTACAGCTTCAACCTGGGCCACTGAAGTCGACCCCCAAAAAGCATGCCAGTTGTTCAGAGAAGATTTACTGAACTGTTACTCTGAAAGTCCACGCCTCTCTCTATCACTCGACATGTTTGACGCAGAAGAAGAACAGGACAGTGCATTAATTTCATTCTATAAGCAGAATAATTCCTCGAATAACTCGAATAATTCGATTACAAAAAATGCTCGAAGCAAATTCTTTGCCTCGAAGCTTCGTAAAATCAATGTAATTAAGGTTGTACGGCTCACTGTGTTTCCGCACGGAGGATTATTACTAGCGCACATGAGGTTTGCGCTTCTGCGGACACAACACAAGCACGGACAGTATATAAACACAAGACGGCCCCGATTACAAATGAAAGAAGACGAAAATAGCGAGGGTCTAAGAGGAGAGAAAGGGGAGAGAAAATCACAGATAGTTTGGGATCATTTTAAGCTGCAAACATGCTGCTACATCACCTCTGTAACAAACCTCCAGTGTAGGCTACTCATCCATTCCACGGAGCCAACCCGACACAAGGTAGCTAACGTCTGCTGCTCTCGTCCACCGCGCTGTTTACACAACTAGCCTACAGCATGCTACTCTGCTAATAGCCATGTTTTACACAACTAGCCTACAGCATGCTACTCTGCTAATAGCCATGTTTTACACAACTAGCCTACAGCATGCTACTCTGCTAATAGCCATGTTTTACACAACTAGCCTACAGCATGCTACTCTGCTAATAGCCATGTTTTACACAACTAGCCTACAGCATGCTACTCTGCTAATAGCCATGTTTTACACAACTAGCCTACAGCATGCTACTCTGCTAATAGCCATGTTTTACACAACTAGCCTACAGCATGCTACTCTGCTAATAGCCATGTTTTACCAACAAGCTAAAACGAAAGCTGTCGGTTTGTAGTCTAACTGTTTATTTGTTTGCTTCTAAATGTTTGGAAACTTAGCCGCTGCCGGAGACAAACCGGCTCCTCCCCCCAGCATGGCCACTTAATATGCACGTGAATGACGTCATCATGCATTCTTTATTCTTTCTACTCACCATAGATATATCTATAATGCTCATCACTGTGTATTAGGCTTCTGAAAATGTGTCCCCAGAACAGTGTAGTTGAGTAGCCCTGCTGTAAACCCTCTGGTCAGTGAACAGCTCTTTTGCATATCCAGTGCAAAGAGCCAGAGGCAAGAAGGGGAATGGGGTGAAAAATATTAACATTTGGGCCACCAAAAATGTACTATTGTAATGTTTTTTGTTTTTTTAAGGGTCTTGGAATTTGGCAATCATTTTTTTTTGCTTTTTCTAAAAAAGGAAACCTGTCTTTTGTATATATACACAAGCTACAGGTTTCCTTTTTTTTAGTAAACGGCAATAATAAATATTTACTATTGCTGCTTACTAAGTATTTCTTACTAAGTGTTTCTTATCCGATTACTCAATTAATCGATGGAATAATCGGTAGAATATTCGATTACTAAAATAATCGATAGCTGCAGCCCTAGCTGAGAGGTATTAATAAAGCATGTAACTTCTTTTTCCATTATAGGTAGTTATTCTCTGAATTGAATTGAGTCCATGGCCCTTAACCCCCCTGTATTTATTGTTGTAGAAGCTTTTAGCACAATAGCCATGCTCTGTTTACTTGACATAATCTGGTCGATTGTCCTTTTCACCTCAAATATGTTCCCCCAAGGAGATGCAGCAGTGGGTGATGGTGTCAACAGACATGTTTTGTCAATGACCATGCAGAAATTGAAAACTGGCTTCAGAATAAATTTAGGTTTATATATATGTGTGTGTGTGTGTAATCTATGTTTTCATGTTAAAACTTTTTTAATTGCAGTACCTTTTCTAGCCTATTCATTGGACACTAATGCCATCAAATGAGGGAATAGTATTGACATGTAAACTCTACTTTAAATAAACGATATGTTCTAAATGAACCTCCGAAGACAGATTTGGGTCTAACTGTGATCAAGCATATTTTTAAACATAATTCTCAATGTTTCTTGACTTTTTTTAAAAAAAAATTTTATATTAAGGCTCTGCTACTTCTACAACCCTTTTTGAGGGGGAAAAAGAACATCGGGTTCCCTCTGCAGCTGTTATCCTGCGGGAAAGCAACCTCTTTGAGATGGCAGGTCGTATGATGGGTCATTCTTTCCTGCATAGTGGGTTCGGCTTCTCTGGACTCAGTTTGCCTGTGGTGACCCTATTGACTGGTGAGAGCATTGACACTGCAGCAGCAGCTCTGACACTGGAGGACTGTCCTGATATTGACCATCGTGAAACAATTGGTTTGGTGAGTAACTTGGTTACGCATTGCATTTATATGAATTACTACATTTTTGTTCATGTCACACACGTGTCTGTGCCGAGAAATTTTGTGATTTCCAAAGCTTTTGGTGTCTGTTATTTACTCCAGATGTTATTTATTTTTATTGTACACTTTGCCTTTTTGTGGATTGCCTGGTGACAACTGTAATTATTAAATGCTTTTACCTTTTGTGAATGTGTACCTGCTTTAGCTGAAGAATGGTGAACTTACTGCAGAAGAAAACACCAAAGTGACTGATCTTTGCCTGTCCTGGGATCTTCCATTTCCAACCTCCACCAATCGTGCCTGGCTGTTCCAGGAACTGCTTTCACATGCAGTAATTATTTTATAAATTACCTTGTTAGTATTTATATTGGAGGTTGGCCATGTAACTCATCTGTGCCTACGCTACGGTCTCTTTCCTATAAAATAGTGCCTCTGTGTAAATGTTACCTTCTGTCCTGTCAATTCTGTCTGCAGGTACTTCACCGTGTTAAACAGCCAATTAAACAAATACGGAAAGGCCTTAAACAAACAGGAATCTGGCCACTTCTTTCTGATAGGCCAGATGTCCACCCCTTCATTTTCCCAAGGGAGTCAAGTGAGGAGCTTGACCCACAGGTAAAGCCTAGTTCACACTACATAATTTTTAGCCCAATTTGCCGCTCGTCTATCGTCAGTGATCAATCGGCGGTTGGCAGTTATGTGTGAACTACTCAAGGACTCATCAAAACGGCGCCCCGACACAGCCAACACCAGCCAGATATCTAGCATGAGAAATATCTGGAGAAGTTGGCCAACTCGACATCCACATCCAGCCATTGAGAGCAGGCAGCTACTTTTTCACTGCAAAACACTTTTTACTCCCCTCCAGCGCTCTGTAGCTCAGACAATCCCTGCTACCTGCATGTGCTAATCCATTCTTTCACCCAGATTCTTTGGCTTTATAACTGCTATCTTTATAATAACAAACCGCTGTTTTGTGTGTAGGTTTGCGTCATTTCCCGCTTCACATTTCACATGTTTTCTTGACAATGTGGTTTGGAGACCTGTGTCGGCTGTCAGCGCGTGCAGTGTTTGACCCCGTCACCGATCAGTCACGTAGTGTGAACGCCACGACAACTTCAATACGTCCCGTTGGGGGGGGGGATTTACTTATTTATTTTTGCAAAGACTGTGTTTTGTGACAGTTTTGTTTGGTGTCACAGAGGTGTGTTTACTTCTAAAATGAAAGGTTTATTTTAGTCATATGTTAAAGTTGTTACTTATGTGACAGAAATAGATTGTTCATTCATAAAAAGATCACTACAATTTTGAGATCACTTTGCAACATTTAATAAAAGTTTCAATCCTGACATGATAGGTTTATATTTGATCCCTTGTAGACCGTGATCCAGAACATTACCTGGCCACAACCTAACTTTGACAGCGACGAGGATGAGGACGACACTGTTCCATTGGAGAAAATCAGTCTTGTCACTGGATTTTTGAGAAAATTCATAGAGGAAGGTAATACTGTAAATGGTCTTTATTTCCTTATTTTTCATTCTCCTCTTAATTCACACAATTGTTTCCTCATAACAATCCCAGTTGCTACAATAATAAAGTGGTTCTTCATATTTACCACGTTTTATGTACATTTGTTTCATTTTATCTCAGTGTGAGCTAGTTTACTGTTTTATTGTCAAATGGTCGTTTCTCTCCCTCCTCCTTTGTCCTCTGCTGTGTGCTTTACAACAGCACAGGGATAGAAGACATAAATGTGAATGTTTGACAGAAACAGTAAAGCCCAGCTCACACTGAGATGAAAAGAAACAAATGCACATAAAATTGGTAAATTAAACGTCATACTTTGTTTACATTCCACAGTATTTACAGTAGCATTTGAAGTAATCCTTTTGATGTTCTAAACTAGGAGAGGAAGAGACTACAAGGATTTTACTTTTGTAAAGTTTGTACTGTTTAAGTTCAGCACTGATATTTTGAAGTGTACAATTTTCTCTTCCATAGCGTCACCAGATGTGCTGCGTCACCTGATGAAGTTTTGGGTGGGGTGGGAACTGCCAACAACAAAACTCAATGTTGAGGTTGTAACCTCAACTTATCCAGTGGCTCTCACCTGCTTCTTCAAGTTGAAGCTCCCCAGCCACTACCAGACCTACAAGATGTTTCACCAGGACTTGATGATGGCCCTCAGTTCCATAAGTTCTGGCTTTGGACTTGTGTAGGTGTAAATGTCATCAACTTCTTGCACTCAGTCACTCTTTTGAAATGGAGTCACTTAAAAGGGCAAATCCTGCTAATTTATGCACCATTAACGTTATAAAGTTTGACTATTCTACCTGTCAAATACTTTGGAGTTGGTTTGGTGATTGGCTTTAGCCTGTTTTTTTCATTTTTCTAAAGTTCTTTTTAGTTATTTTTTTGTTCTTAATCTAGCTGCTAGTGTACTTTTGTGATGTCCTCTGCAGTGCAATGAGCTTGGATCAGATAAAGATAATCTCTTTGAGAGCTGTGGCAGCTTTCTTGGCCTCTCTAGTTCATTAAGCTCAGACTTCCATAGACATTTAGTTGTAATTATTGAACAGTTTATACAGCTAGTACATGTTTAATACATTCAGATGTTGAGGTAGATACCAGTTTCTCCAATATTACTGTTGCCCTTTTACAGTAATGTTCTAATGACTGTGTACACCTAACACTGGTTTTGTAAAGCAGATTTGTCTAAATTTGTTACCCCTTTACAGTGATGTGTTGTAAATACGACTGTACTGCTACATTTGATGAAAATACACAAATTTTATGTTCCCTTGAACAACATTAAAGGTGTTAAACAAGCATTTTTATGGTCTTATTCTTTATGCCCTGGTTCATGTAGCCATTTAAATTGCCTTCTCACTCAATATTGGACCAATTCCCAAAATGTTTTCACCACCGTTACAGGGACAAAGTTTAAAAAATACAGGAACTTTTAAAGCAATAAACCAGTTCTTTATTAACATGTCTTATTTACATATATAATGCTAAGCGCAAGTAAAAAAAGTACATTTCATACTATTAAGTTAACGCTCCATGAATGTTGGGGGAAAAAAAAAACCAGCAACAAGACCTAAAAGAACCTGGTGCCAACATTCCAGTACCACCTCAACGGTCCTGAATCCATGCCCCAATTGTGTCTGGGCGGTTTTGGCAGCACAAGGGGGACCGAAATAATATGGCAGGTTGGTTTTAATGTTTTTGCTGAAAGGTATCTACTAACTCTGGAAAGTGCCAAGAGAGCCACATGCTCTTATAAGGGCTGTCCTCGACTAAAGAAATTCTTAGACGACTAACACTTATAGGATTTAGTCGACTAATCGATTAGTTGATTTAATTGACAGAGCTGTGTGCTTTGAGAGGTGGTTAAGACTAGAAAAGCACAATAAAAATGTAGTTAATTAACCATCTGTAAAACTGAGTTTCTCCCCAATCCTGCAAAAGCACCACTTTAAATCTTTTGTTTACCATAAATGTGCTCAGAAGTTTCTTGGAAATAAGTAATTAAGCATGAATAAGCATAAAAAATGACTAATGGACTAAAGAAATCTTAGTCGACTAAGACCAAAACTACCGATTAGTCGACTAATCGACTAAGAGGTGGCAGCCCTAGCTCTTATCTTGCCTCAATTAAGTTCTCAACGTATTGGACAGTGTTGAGGTATATATCCGCCCCGAAACAGTCAGATTGCTGCAATGGATCCATGTTGTCTCGCAGTGCCATCATTTCCAGATCCAAAAGAGGACTGTCCAGTTCAGGGATATTGACCCCGGAATGATGCTCATTTGTGTAGCCACTCTCCTCCCATTGAATCTCTGGGATGGGTATTCCCTGACAAAGACGTGTGTATAAAAATTAGGCATATTAAATTTTATTGAACAAATTTACACTTGTGCCCATATCACTACTTATTACAAAACAGGTAATCATTTCAGACCATATAGAAAAATGGATTCATTTATGTAAATAAATGAATCACTGTTAAAATGTGAAGGTAATTACATATTCAAGACCAAAAAAAGACCTGAGCCCTGTTTCAGAAAGCGGGTTTAGTGAAAACCTTCAGCCTGAGATGAGGGGAAACTGGGTTTTCAGTTTCAGAGAGCAAGATCAGATAAACTCTAGATCAGTAACCCTCGCAACTTACGCTGTGAATAAACGCAGTTTTCCTCATTCATAATGTCGCTATCAAAGCACATATCTGAATGCATTTACGTCTTTAGAAACATTGAAATCCTGGTTAGTTTTTTTTTTACCCAAACATGATCTTGAGCATGACCGCTTTATGATTAATAAAGCGGTAACACGTCATCGATGACAGAGAATCTCCAGACAACGTGGATTTCTCTTCAGCACAGAATAAAATCGTTAGGCTACACTGTCCTTTATAACACTGACTATGTGGACATTAAGGCAGCTGTCAGGTTGGCAACAGTTGCACTGAAACACAGCAAAATTAGGCCTACTGTAGTAGCCTAATCACTAAACTAATCTGTATAAAACCAATGAACAAATCTTTCTTTATGGTAGTTGCACTGATTGGAACATCTATATGGTAGTTATGTTGGATAGGCTATGATGTGAATATTTCTGAGTGAGGATGACTGTGGTGTAGCTGAAACAAAGAAATGTAGTTTAAAAGTGAGTTTTTTCGTCTGTTTTTACATAATTTCATTAAACACACTATGAACTCAGAGCTCAGGGATAAGCTCAGTTTGTTAAGCCTGCTTTCTGAAACAGGGCTCTGGCTATGCTCAGATTCTTGTCACTTCACTAGAGGTGCACACAAACAATCCTATTCTTGCTTGCACCAAGCCATGGCTTTTTTGTATCCCAAGAAAGGGACTTCAATTAATAAGGGTCAAGACTCAGAACAACCTTCATTTTTTTGCATTTGTCTTTTTTGATTTAGGCTCAACATTACTAAGCATTATTTACCTCAGAATCAGGATCTGCAACAGGGTTAAGGGCCTGGCCCACCTGCCACAACTGATTTGGTGTCAGGTTCTGCTCAGTCCTGATGGGATGGTTGTCCCACGCATCACTGAAGACATCTAGGCTTGCCTGAATGCGCGGTAGGAAAACATAGTGGCAGCAGAATATGTGTAGGACGTTGCTGATGTCAAGAAGGTGTTCGTCCTCAAGAGAGTGCAGGATATTGTAATACACTCCTGTAACACTCATGAACAAATCACGCCAGAGGCGCTCAATCCTGTATTTAAAAAGGGGAAAATACATTTTTCATAACGTGTCCTTTAAGATCCTTTGAATAACTTAACTTTTCCCCAGCCACTGAATAAATGGCCATGTTTCAAATTGATTATTGTATACATTTGAATAGAAATCAACGGACATGGGAGTTAATACTATAAATTAAATTCTAAGAGTTTTTTATTTTTTATATTTGCGATCATGGCCAGTAGATTTTTTTGGTGAGGCTATTGTCTGTTCTTACAATTGCATATGGTAGGCATCTTAATAAATACTACCTTTAGGCTTCCAAAATTAAGTTTAACTCACCGCTGATTGTGTACGCTTTTCCCCGCAATGAAGCTGTTAATGTCAGTTCCACGAACTGAGAACATTAATTCCGCTATTCCCACATTTTCTCCTCCGTGATCTCCTCTCACTCTGAAAATAAAACATGAATTTTAGATGTCATCAAGGACACAATTATGCAGAAGTGCCAACAAATAATACGTGAATCCTTTAAATTTCCCTGCATTTTTGCATAATTTAGGAATACAAAATGGTCTGACAGGTCTATGTACTGTATGTAGTATAATTGATCTGTAGGTGCTCACAAAGTATAATGAGAAATACAAGTAACTTCAATTGTTTCTTTCTTAAACTGGTAAATAAGCAAGATTACTGGGCCCCGTTTCAGAAAGCAGGCTTAAAAAACTGAGTGATATGTGAAACTCCAAGTTCCAGAACAGATGATCAGAATTAGTTCAGTCAACTCTTAGTATGTTGAACCTGATGGAAACGTGTGTGGGGATAACAAAAAAAAACATCATCACTGGAGCTCCGATACTACGATTCACCATGGCAATGGGTAAATAAAGGCAGAGCCTCCATTTTAAATTGGGTGGAGTGGGAAAAAAATGAATGTGTGCCAACGCGGACCATGATAGGCTATTCACGTTAAAATGCAGGAGTGAAGGATCAATACGTTAACATTAGTAGTTTTTAATACAGCGTTGCTCATTCATCATTTACCAGACTGGACTTTCCTTAATGAATGATAAAGTGCTGGAATTTTCCTAGAGCCCATTACATTTATTTTAAAAAGGCTACAGGCCTGTTTATTAAATTTGTAATATGACGGGACAAAATGCAGGTGGCAATAATTGAACATAAAAAAGACTAATCAAACACATTAGACATAGTTTAGCCTACTCATAGACAGATTGTAAAGTAACAGTCCGCCCCAGTAGGTTAGCCTATTAATGATTTTTGTTTGCAGTGGAAGAGGTGTCTAGGTTCAAACTGACTGTAAAGTTCTATTTTAAATTTATAAAAATTTTTGTATTTTATGAAATGCTGTCAACACATTCAGGCTATGCAGCTAAGAATGAAAATCTCACTTTTAAACTACTTTTATTTGTTTCTGCTGCACCACTGCCAGCCTCACTCAGAAATGTCACATGTATCATATCCAACATGATAACTATGATAGGAATGTTCCAATCAGTGCATCTACAATATGAAAGATTACTGTTCATTGATTAGTTTTATAGAGATTAGTTTAACAGGGATTAGGCTGCTGCAGTAATGTAGCTCACAGTAAGCGTCTCAGTGCAACTGTTGACCTGACAGCTGCCTTAATGTCCACAGAGTCAGTGTTATAAAGAATTAGGGCAGCTTTGTTTAAAAAAAATAAATAAAAGAAAATAGACAAAAAAAGGAAATATGAGACAACTGCTTCAGGCTGTGCAGGAGGAGAGAAACCCCTAGGGTTTATCTGATCTCGGTCTCTGAAACTGAAAACCCAGAGTTTCCCTCATCTCTGGCTTAACTTACTCTGAGTTTTCACTATAGGGCTTTGGTTTGTTACTCTTTATATTAACAAATACAAATGAAAATTGTAACTGTCATTTTTATTTCTTAAACCAGTAGTTTTAAAGGGGAGAATTTTGAATGAATGTTCTGAATTATGTTTATTATTTAGTGTAGCTTTCCTTAAATTGTCCAATGTAGCAAACATTTCAAAATAGTTAAATGCTCAACTTTGAAGGTCAGCTGATTTGTTTTCGATTCTCAACTTTTTCTATTTCCATTGTACAAGTTAGATTATGGAACAATTGACAATTGTTGTAGCTTTTCTGATAACTGATTTAAGAAAGAAAAATACTGTCATGGAGGCCTATGTGTGAGGTTACAACATACTGTAGTTGATTCATGTTAGAGACAACAATTTAAAAAGTAGCCCATGTCATGTGAAAGAGTAAGACCATTGAGAATTCTGTAATATCATCTTTAACACATACATAGTTAGTACATAGATGTGCTAATGAGCTTATACAAGTTAATGAGCTTATACAAGTTTTAGATGCAATTTAGTGACCTGGAGGTGTTTCTGATGCTGATTATGTCCACTTGTAGGTCCAAGCATGTGTTCAGAATATGCTACTTTGAACCAACTGCAAAGCACTACTATATCTGCAATAATAAGTTTGAGTGTTTTTTTTTTTTTCTTCATCTGATGGAGCCGTTCGAGGGTAGCCTCAAATTTACGCAATAACAATAATAATTACAATTAAATAACATCACTACCTCAGAGGAAACCCATGCTCATTCACAGCTTCATTGAAGAATGCCAGGTGTGTATCAGATCGGTTGTTGTCTGCTACCTTGAGGTACATCATCTACACATACAATAACAAATAGAATAATACATCAATACTGTCAAGAATTTATTTTCCCCTGTAAAATAAGTCAGCTGACAAAGTTCTGAAGGGGTAAAACAATGCTTAAATGACAGGTGGAACAGTAAGAACTATTGACTCATTCAATTTATAATGGGATCTCATGACATGAGAAATCATCAAAACAGTTAATTTTAGTTCAGTTTATAATAAAGAGTTCAGCACTGATAAAACTGCATTGGCATGAGGAATAGTTTTCTGAATGGGACAGATGTAAACTTGACAGGAAAATTGTTAAAGGTTAAAAGTACACCCTCAAAGTTAACAGAATAATACGTAATAGGTTCAATACGACTTTGCAAAGTCAAGTTCATGTAATTGACTTTCCTGAAACCATTCAAGTGAAAAGGCTATTTAAATCTACAGGACTTTAGGAATATGCTGTGTATGCCAAGGCTAACCAGTTGCTTATTTTTTTACATTTGTCATGAACATCCAAGAGACCATAAGGACATTTGCTACATGTATTTGCAAAGACCGGCTAATTCTGACTTTTTCAAATTATGAATTGGGAGGTTCCTGAGTTGTTATGGAATGACCCTAGGGGTAGGCTACACTGCTGGATGACAGAAAACCATAGAAGTCAAATATATTTGTTTCTAAGGAACACCACCTGTTTGTACAGAAAATAAACTAAAAACGTATGAGAATAAAAAATCTTCCATGCTTAAAATGGGGTCAGTCAGTAACATTTTGCAGTTCTTTGTCCTTGAAAGGAATTCTTACCTTTCTTGAATAACCATCTATTCCCCCAAAGATAACAAAGTTGTACCTAGATTAAAATAAATCAGACAAGTAGTAAGTCCAAAACACACTACATAACTCTGTCTATCTATTACTCTGGTTGATGTGATACAATATACACAATGCCAGATACACAACTAGAAACAAAAACGAACTAAACAGATACAGATAGTGTACAGACTAACCTGATGAGCTTGTGATTGGTGTCAATGTGCACCATGTACTTTGGGTAAGGAACCGTGTACGTCCTCCTCACCACACATCTCAGACGAGTCATCCTGGAAAGCACACCTACACTGTCCACGCGATGCATGGAAGCATACACTCTGTCCCATTGCACTCTGTGTCCCTGTGCAAGTAGAGCACCTTTGACTACTCTGCACCCAGCATCTGGCATTGTGCTCTTAATTCCTGTGATCAATGAGTCCAATTCATCGTCACTGCAGCCACTGTACGAGGCAGATATAGATAGATTATTTTCAGCCATCCGCCTAAAAAGTGTAGCTCTCGACACACCAAGGAGTCTAGCGATGCATTTTGATGGCAGCCCAAGTTCTAGAAGATGTGTGAGGGTCTCTACTGACGTCGTCAATCGTGGACGCCCACGAAAGCCCTTCTGCAAATCCAGTGTTATAAATGTCTGCTCATTCTCCATCTCCTGTTGGATAACAGTACTTAAATTTGTAAGTGCAGACAGTAATTCTTCTCGTACATTCACTGCGTCATCCAGAGCACTTAATAAAACTAAATTCTGATGGCAAACAAAATGTAACCCTTCCATGTCGAGAGGCTGCCTCTCCAAGATGTGTAGCAGTCGGTCATGCAATCTCTGAAGGATTTCACGCTTCAGTGATTCCTAAAGGATAGAGAGAAATAGATATTTAATTTTATTCACTTGCTGTCTGTAAACGTTTTCTTAGCTTTCCCCTTAAATACAGAATCACAAGCTGTGAATTGGAGGCCAACTTCAGCTTCGTCTTATGCCGGTTTCACATACAACGTAGCTCCCGGGCCAATGGACCTTTTTCACAGCAGACATTTTGACTTGTCATAGTAGGAAAAGCACAGCTGAAATTGATAACCTTAACGATGGCTCAATTTCATCAAGTGTAAGTGTAAGCTATTTCAATGAGTCAGCATGCACAACACCAGGGCCTCTCCTAAGTGGAAAGCAGCCATCATTAATGGTTTTGAATACACCTGTGCTTCCTACTATGACATGTCAACATGTCTGCCGTGAAAAAGGTCAATAACTGCACAAAAGCCCGAGCTGCTACCTCGGCTTGGGGCGACAGACCCTGTCAAACAGTCACTTAATTCATAAAAATGTCAACTTTATGGAAAGATACTAGCCTGACCCTATTAGCATGCAGATGCGCTAGCGTAGCTCGCTAGCTCAGCTCGCTAGCTTATGTTGATAGCTGCACAATTAAACCGGTTAACATTAACAATTAAACAACATCTCATAACAAGGAGCTAACTAACTAAACACGTTAAGTTATACTTACCGCTCCCCTGTCGTTGCCAGAAGCCATGTTGAGGGCTCAACCAACTGACTGACTGAACTCCACCGTGACCGCGCTAGCCCGCACCACAGCCACAGGCACGTAGCGCTGTGCGAACGCGTTCGTGATTGGCTTATGAGTAAACAATCCCCCACGTGGGGTGCGTTCTTGTGATTGGCTAAAATAAGGGAGCTATCTGATTGGTTGCAGATCTGTTTAAAAAAAGGCATTTGTGTGTGAGTCGAGCCACGTCAGGGGAGTCTCAAAATTCACACACAAATGCAGGGAAGTTAACAGACCGCAAGCAGTTTGTAAATCAAGATATATTTGTGTGTGCATCAGAAATACATTTGTGAATCTTGTCCTGTGCATTTGTGAATCATGTGTGCATTCATGAATTTTGTGTGCATTTCTGAATTTTCTGTGCATTTGTGAATCTTCTGTGCTTTTTAAATTTTGTGTGTGTATTTGTGAATTTTGTGCGCATTTGTGTATCCTGTGTGTGCATGTATGAATCATGTGTGTGCATGTATGAATCATGTGTGTGCATGTATGAATCCTGTTTGTGCATATGTGAATGTTGTGTGTGCATTTATCTTTATTGAGACTGTTCTAGCTCCATAATAAACCCTTTTCTGATTCTTTAAAAAAATTGACTGAATTTTCACTGACCACAAAATCAAACCTTAGACGCTCTGTGCTGAAGCTGTTTGTGATTTGTGTAAAAGTTTCCAACCGCTGCTGTTGTGTGTTTGTTCTCTGTTCTTTGTTATATGCGCTGAAGAGAAGCGTCGATCGGTTAGCCACAAACAGGACAACGTGTTCCATCTGTCAGAGATGTGAAACCCACAGAATCACACAAGGAAAACACCCGGGGACACCAGAGTTTATTGATCCTGCACAGAAACAAGCTCATAAATTAAATATATTACTATCAGTAAATAGTTATTATCATTAGACTCAGTTCAGTAGATATTTATCGGTGTTGTGCATGTATGAAACACTTATAGAGGAAGAAATGTATGGTTTTATTTAACGAAACACATAAAGAATGCAACATGCTCTAAATTGAGTTGAGTTATTTGTCTCTTTGTAGCTGCATGAGTCTCATTTAACCTTAACATATATAGATAGGAAGTCAAACAGATGAATGTAGGGAGGTGTGAGGGTCTCTGGGGACCAGTAATTGGTCAGCTGGACTCCACTGGTTGGACTGGTGTGATGGTGTTCAGGTCTTCCTCAGTGAGGAGTAGAGGACCTCTGGCTCTGCTGGAGACTCTGAACACAAACAGTTCCAATTAAATGAGAAACTATCAGAGACAAACTTCATCAGCAGACATACAGCGTTTCTCAACAGTTAATTGTTTGGCTCCCTTCATACGTTTAGATAAAAAAAACTTAAATATTGTTTTCTTCAATGTTTTATTTTTTTTTTTTGCAGCATTTAATGAACAACATTTCCCATAAGCCCATGGACTATCATAGGTGAAACGTCATAGTCCAGTCCATGAACAAGTCGAGGAAATATACTTAGTTAGGGTTAGGGTTCATCAGTGAAGAAAACTCTCAAAAGTGCCAGACGCCATCGAATGTGAGCATTTGCCCTCAAGTCGGTTACAATGACAGAGAGACAGAGAGAGAGAGAGATATTTGGGATTCGCCCCCTGATGTTGGGACATCTGTGTGTCACAATGTTTTAATGATTATTTGATGAAATGTTTCACATTGTCAGACCTTCCTCCAAAGTGCGGTGGAGAAAACATGCTTTGGTTAATTTGCATTTCTATAAACCAATCACAATCATCTTGGGCGGTGCTAAGACACCGGATGGAGCCACGGTGCCTCTGCTAAATACCCTCAGGAAGGAACTAGTTTTGGTGGAACATGTGTACGTTCAAAGGTAGTTTTAGTCGTGCAACAGAAAACTCAGATTGGACAGATAGTCTAGCTAGCTGTCTGGATTTACCCTGCAGAGATCTGAGGAGCAGTTAACCATAGCCACCCGCAGATGAAACTTCGTAGATATAGATCTGATGAGCAGTTGTCATCTTGTATGGCAGCCTTGGCCTCCAGTGTGTGAATGACGACTTACATGTTTATTTAGCCATGTAAACAGCTTACTCAGAATTATGTCTTTTTCGGAATGAGGACAAAAAAAATTAATATAATGTGCAATTAAACATAGTCAGTGTTTTGTCCTTTTGTACTTGTATCTTTTTATAGGAATAGTTCATTATTAAACCACATTTTTAGGAAATCCTATTGCCCTCTTTCTGAGAGTGACAACACAACATTGAAATGAGTCTCACTTTGTGTGTTTGGTACAGAGCTAGAAGTGGTTAGCTTAGCTTAGCATAAAGACTGGCTCAGTTTGAAGTTGAGAAATAAAGACCAGCTGTACCTCTGGTCCTCTTTGATTTGATCACTATTTGTCCATAAATGACGTCTTCTGTTCCTCTCACTGATGAGGAGACTGTAGCTGGATCTCTCTCTGGAAAATCAAATCAAATACACATTATATTACTGCAGGTACTGATACCACTGCTGCTGTGTTGCTACTAAAACATGTAATATAAAGAAGAATATTTATACTGCTGTAAGATTATTGTTAATGTAGAATTATGGAGTTGTTATGGACATGGCTTCAGGTTTCTAGACCTGGTCTGAACAAAGAGAGCAAATGTAACTGACATTTTTTTCTGACACAGGCAACTGGACGACCACAAAGCTGCACTAAGGGTACTTTTTTTTACCACAAGGTACGCAGACAAACGCCTCACTGCCAGATAGAGCAGAGACTGTAATGAGAAACCTCACCAGGGTCCGATGAGTTCACCGGAATCAACAGGAGGAAGTTACTGCTGTGGTTTCACACGTTGAGTGGAAATAAAGTAGACAATTATAAGTTGTATTAAAGGTCCGTTTGAGACGCTGCAAACAAAGTATCCGTGTTCTGCTGAACCTGAAACTAAACTTAAATCTTAACTTTGAAACACGCTCTACATTAAATTTCTTTGTTTGATTTTCTCAATTTTGATTTTGCATTTATTCAGAAGGCCTTATGCACTGAGCATGGCTAGACACTAGACTTTAGGGACATGTTTGTTGTCCTCGGGAACAATGGTTGGGGGGAGACACCCAGTGACCTATATAAACTGTAAGTTGCTAAACATGAACGGAATTATTCAAAAGAATAACATGAATATCTGGCAAAAAAATGTTTTTAACTAAGTAACGGTTAATGCCGTACGACATGTCCATTATCAGGAATAATGAACGATGGTGAGGCCAGAACTGTCCCAGCGTCCTGCCGAAGTCCATTAGAGATGGACTCTGTCATCAAGAGATGCACGGCAAAAGAAAAGAAGAAACACAGCTACTTTTAAACATTATCAAAGATTTGGGTATTATCAGGTTTTTGGATATGAGCACACATCATAATGTCGACCTTTCCAAGAAGCTGGTTGAAGGAATGAAAGAGGGAATATTTTTACATGTAAACAGGATAGATGAAAACTACAGTGAGCAGCTGAATTCTTCTGTTCTCTAACAGATGTTTCTAGAGATGGAGACATAGAAGAGCAGCTGTACCTCTCTTCCTGTATTTTTTCTTGTCTTTGATCACTATTTGTCCGTAACTGACGTCTTCTGTTCTCACTCCGGAGTAGATTGCAGCAGGATCACTCTCTGGAAAAGAAATGATATTGATTTGAACTTTTACTACGATCTATAATATTTATTTTCAGAGTATTACAAAAGGACTTAATAGTAGATCATTTAGAGTGTGGCCAGGTTCCTGCTAGAGTGGCGGAAATTAATTATAAAATGTTGTCCGACAACGCCACCTAGTTTTGTAGAGTCTAGGAACTCTTAAAATGAAAATAAATTATGTACATGGTAGGCTTAGGTTCTTTTTTTCCAAGGGACAATAATACTTAGTAACCAAGGAACAAAAAAACAGAGCAGAGCATGATGACATGATTTATTTCATCACAGGAAGTCTTGTGCCTAATCAAGGACTAAAAACTATTAAAAATGATAAAATTATGTTTAGGGCAGTAATGTCCATATGAAAGAAAGGCAGCTGACCTTAAAAATATAGCAAGGGTAAAAGGACTTAAGTGCCTTTATTTTCAGTAGACTTGACTACAGCAACGGTGTTTTTACAGGTATTCATAAAAAGTCTATTAAACAGCTGCAGCTGATTCAGAACGCTGCTGCACGAGTCCTCACCAACACCAAATAAATAGATCACATCACTCCAGTTCTGAAGTCCTTACACTGGCTTCTTGTGCATCAAAGAATAGATTTCAAAATACGCATGTTAGTTTATAAGTCACTAAACGGTTTAGGACCAATTTACCTTTCGAATCTGCTACTACACTATGAGCCGTTGAGATCCTTGAGATCATCAGGGACGGGTCTGCTCGCCATACCCAGAGTCGGAACAAAAAAGGGGGAAGCTGCGTTCAGCTTCTATGGTCCCTACATCTGGAACAAACTACCGCTAAACTGTAGGTCGGCACCTAATCTCAGCTCTTTTAAATCAAGGCTGAAGACCTTTCTTTCACTGCCTTTTCTTAATTCATTTTTTGTATTTAAATTTAAAATTTTATTTTTTTATTCATTCATTTCTTTTTATAACTGTTTCTTCATCTGTTACCAATTTGTATGATATTTTTAACTGTGTTTTTATGTTTTGTGTAAAGCACTTTGAATCGCATTGCTGCTGAATTGTGCTATACAAATAAAATTGCCTTGCCTTGATCTCTGAATGAGACGGTTTAGGGAAGTGGCTGTACGCTGCTCTACATTGGAGGTGGAAACACAAAACTACGCAGAAATAGGGACACATCTGCCGCAGCATGCCCACAGCAGAGCGCGTCCATTATAAACCTGAAGCTGACCAGACCAGGGAAGGGGCGCTGCAGCAGCTCCGTGTCTGTGCCGCTGCTCGTCTCTATTTCTACAGCGAGATTGGACACTAAGCGATGCTCAGCTCTGCTTCAGAGCTCCGTGTGTTTGAGTCTGACCCGTAGACTGGAAACGTTGTGTAATGAAAGGTTGACCAGTAAACGTGTGGCTGAGGGGGGACCCTAGGATGATCATGTTTAATAAACACGTTTTATTTCGCTTGTCGTTCTAATTCTGTTATTAATGGGAAGTAGACCTAAGGGCGACACAGCGCCCCCAACACTTTTGACGCCCAAGGCAATCGCCTAACATCTATCCCAAAACGTCCTCTCAAGACATTAAAATATACCTAAAACTCTTATGAAAGTCAATAAAAATATATTAACCTCTGCTCCGTCTGATTGGCTGTTGCAGATTATGTGATATTTGGACATCAGTGTATGTGACATCGTCCTCTCCAGCGTCCGAAGCTTCAATGAACCAAAAGAAACTTAGAACTTTTAATCAATGTATTCATTAAAGAGACATGCTTAAAGATGGAACATGAGGAGCATTATGTGGTACGATCAAAAGCTGCGAATTGCAGGCGGTTTGAACAACCCCATTAGACCCAAATTATATGATGATATCAGTTTTATCTCTCTCTCTCACTTTGCGTTCCTTCAAGCCCCTCTAAACAAGATGAACGAAAAGAGCAACATTATGTCCTCTGGAGTGCCGAAGCAGAGGAGGCATTTATCGCCTTTATCGCCTCTTAAAATGAAAATAAATAATGTACATGGTAGGCTCAGGTTCCTTTTTCCAAGGCACAATAATGCTTAGTAACCAAGGAACAACAAAACAGAGCTGGGTATGATAAAACAATGATTTCATTTATCACAGGAAGTCTTATGCCTAATCAAGAACTAAAAACTATTATAAATGATAAAATATCCTAAAACTGTGTCATATTAAAAGTCTGGTAAAAACACATTTTAACAAAAATAACATTTAAAAGATTAGAAAAAATGTCTCAGTTGCTCTTTTCTCCTTTTTCTTTTCCTCCTCTTCTTTCTACCCATTGTGCATTTATTTCCCCAACATGCCTCCCTCTGTCTCTCAAAACTTGGCCCTCCTCACTGCCCCACAGGTGACTCGCATTACTCTCATTAAGCACAGTCAAACTATAACCAAACAAAAACACTGCCATGTACCTGAAGCAGCAAATATCAGGATATAGCTTAAAGACAGAAGTGTCAAAGTCCACTAGTTAAGTCGAAGTACAACTTAAATGTTTAGTTTTTGTTTTCCTCTTATCACTTCTGCGGATGTCAGGGCTTTAAATAGAATCCCAATTCTTGTGAAATGGGGAAAGGGGGTTGTTTGAACAAAGTGTTGTTCCTAACTTTCCAATTACACTAAATTTAGAAAGCCAACCACTTATATTTTTAAAACACATCATATCTTACATTCATTATAATGGTAAGATATTTGGGGGGACTTGCACTGGCCACTACATGAAGCTCCTGTAGGTTCGCTGCTGCTCCTCAGTGACAGTCTGAAGGGACAGAGAGAAGTGACTGTGGCGGTTGCAAGAGACAAAGTCCTCACTTTTTCTAGACAGGAGATGTGTCTCTCTTCTACAGAAAGTTGCTAGATTTGTTGCTACTTTCTGTTTTAAGTCTGCCCCGCAAAGGCTCTCCTCCTTTAAGAAGTTATTTTATATGATCAGACCGTACAGAGATATGTAAATCAGCACATTTATAATGTATATCATCTTTGTTTTGTCCTGTGTCCTGCAGTGAAGTGCATGCAGACCCCCACTCAGCTCAAGTGTTTGTATAAGAAACAGGAAACTGGACGACCACAGAGCTGTAAGAGCTGTAAGAGCTGTTATCCACAGGGTACAAAACACCCGGACTCTCATGCAAAGCAAAACACATGCTATAATCTACTAAAATAGACCTTACTGAGTGAGTATTGTGAACTAAAAACAGTGATTTAGTTTCTAAAATATCCTAATTTTATAAAATGGTCTATTCCCAAAACGTCCTCTCAAGACATTACATATACGCAAGACTCTTATGAAAATCAATATAAACATATTTACCTCTGCTTGGTCTGATTGGCTGTTGCAGGTTATGTGATATTTGGACATCAGTGTATGTGACGTCGTCTGTGTTGTCATCATCTCCAGCATCCGCAGCTTCAACGAACCAAGAGAAACATAAATTGTAATCAGTTTATTCATTAAAGAGACATGCTTAAAGATGGAACATGAGTAGGATTATGTGATACGATCAAAAGCTCCAGAACATACTAAATGGATGTTTTATCAACAACATGAAAGTAATTAATGAGAGTCCTAACAGATGTTTGACCTAAAGAAACAGTTTAATTGTTGTAATTAGTTGTAATTAGAGTTGAAGATTTCAACTACTTCGACACGCTTCGCTCCAATTCTGAAATATTATTAGAACATAACAGTAAAACATGATTTTTAAGTGTTATCTGCAGCATAATTTATGTCATTCTGGAGTCCGTGTCTAACCTTTAGGTTTCCTACGGATGCAATGTCTCACCAGTAGAACCAGCACAACCAGTAGAAACAGTAGAACCAGTAGAACCAGTAGAACCAGCCCAATCAGAACACCCACTGAAACGGGCCACATCTTGGAGGGAGGTGGGAGAGAATCAGAAGTAGAGGGAGATGAAGGAGGACTTGTAGTTGGGGGTTTTTCTGAAATGAACAAAAGAATATAATTAAAATATATTTATATATACTTCAGAAGAGGTCATTATCTTTACTTGAGTTTCTGCGCGCGAAAGTCACCGGACGCCACAATCTTCTTAACATAGTCATACTGAGAAATACAGAGAGAGTTGTGTGTGGAGCTATTATGTGAGTGAATTCCCTTTGGTTAAAGGAGTAAAAAAGTAAAAAGATCAAATATCAGACTTTTATCTTAGCTTTTTAGATTGTTTTAACCGTTTCGTCAGATAGTCCGGTTGGGCGCTGTGGAAGCTCATTGTACTCTGGTGCGGACCAAACAACCAAACTCTGGTCCGCTTGTATACAAGTGAGTATGTGATAGGAACTAAATACAGGAAATTAAATCAAAAAATGGAATTTACAAGCTTACAGTTTAAACCTTGCACACAATTCACCGACTTCTATCTGATTAAAGATGTGACAACTTTAAAATCCATAAGTTATTATGACTACACATCATCATAATCTCAAAGACAATGTTTGGTGTTTTTTAAAAAGTGCTGTGTGAACACAAACCCAACCAATTCAAAAATGATACCCCCCTGAGTCTACCGAAATCTAGTTGTAAAAGCACCCTAAGATGAATGATGACCTTTAACCTCCTCACCTGTGACAGAGACCCAGCTGGGTGGAGACTCTCCAACACTGCTGATGTTGCACTTGTAGAGGCCTTCATCAGACCTGGAAACATGGTGGATGGTCATGTGACCTGCAGGCTCAGTCCTGATGAAGGAGCCATCTTTATAGAAACCAGCTGGGAGGTTGGAGGGACGTCTCTGTTTTACAGGTCAGAGTGAGGTCTTCTCCCTCCATCACAGGGAGGACAGGACTCTGCAGGATCACTGGTCCACCTCAACACAGAGACAAACTACAGCATGTCATCCATTCACACACAGCTTCATCAATACTGACTCCACAGTCTGATCTTACCAGTGACAGTGATGGTGATGCTTATACTGGTTGTTCCCTCTCTGGACTCACACCAGTAAACTCCACTGTCCTCTGGAATAATTAAGCTGATTTTACAGGAAGAACCAGCAGGTCTTCCCCAGTCAGGTCCACACTGAGTCCTGGTTTTTCTGGTTGTGTTCCTCCTCAGAGTCCATCCAGCAGAGCTGTCGTCCTCCTCACAGCTCAGAGAGACAGACTGTCCTTGAAACATCTGAGAGCTGCTGGGACTCACAGTCAGAGAGGCTGGAGGTAGCAGGCCAGAAATATGCAGTTAGATGGATAGATAGATAGATTTTTTTTTATTGATCCCCAAAGAAATGGGAAATAATGGTGTTGCAGCAGCAAAAATATCAGACACACAGCACACATACAGAGTATACATTAAATAATAATTGAATACTACACAAGCAATATTTAAAATATATAAAATGTTGAAATAAAATGTACAACTGATTCAACAGATATAGATAAAGTTAATGTACAAGTGGGGGAGTCGTATTTTGACAACAATTATTTTGTCCACATTCCTCATATTCCTCATTTCACTGTTCACTGCTGAACTGCACTTCCTCCTCAAACACTGTCTGAAGCACACACTTTTGTATCAGGGAGTGAATCACTTTTCGGCCGTCACAACAGACGTTTAGTTTTGATGGACAAAGTTCACTGACCTTGGTTTGTTGTGCAGCTCAGCAGTGAGATCAGAACTGAAGAGAAATTAACCTCAGCTTAGTTAAACAGGCAACAAGACATCAGAACAGAACTCTGGTTTGAATGCACTGAAAAACCACTATGCATTGATATGAGATAGTTTATAGGTGAGAAAACATCAGTCAATGTGAAGTTCATACTCTCTTGTCTGAACTGTATAAGATCTCTTGATGGGTAGTTGAATTCAGTCTTTGCATACATCAGTCACTTTTTAACTACTGCTCTCAACCATAGTTCTCCAGAATCCGACTCCACCTTTAAAATAGCTATATAACCAAAAAGTAAACCTATTATTTTACAAGGAAAAAAAAAAACTGATCTGAGTATTATGTACTGTAATTAAAAGTACACAATTATTAACACTAAAATCTACTACAACAGTAAAAGCTGTCATTATCCAAATTGGCAGCTCTCAGGTTGTTATATTTGATTATTATTACTTATAATGAAGCATTATTAGAACCATGTTATACGCTGTTGGCTTTTTTAATTCTGTAAAATGTTAAACCGCAGAGTAACTCGGCATCAGATAAATGTGGTGCAGGATGAAGTAACATGTAGAAATACTGAAGTAAAGTACTTTAAGTACAGTACTTGAGGTAATTTCCCAGCAGTTGTTTACCAGAAACCTGAGCAGTTGATGCCGGTCTGATGCCTCTCAACCGGACCAGCACACCTGTGCTCCCGGTAACCGGCCAGGTAAAACAAAACAAAGGGAATGTATACCTGGGCCAAGTTCCCACGGACATTAGTCATGGATAACAAAAGCCAAATCATTAAGCTTAATGAGCCCAATCCTGGCCCAGGTCAAAGTCTCTTTTTCATAACAGGAAGATCCCTTTATATCTATTATAAAACAAAGATCATAAACCATAAACCTTTATATAAGGTCTTTGTGAACATCATCCTGCTTCTCAAACAGAAGAGAATTAAAGTCAAGGATGTTGAACTGACTCCTATAGCCGACAGGTGAGATTTAATCTGCATTGGTTGAAAGCACATATAACTTTGCACCTCCCCCACCCTCTCAGTCTGAGTCAGGATGTACTCTGTTATCATCCAGTATGTCTGAATAGACTGTTGAAGTTTCACAGCAAACAACGACATTTAAAGTTCAGTTAAATATCTGAATAACTGAACTCAACACTAAATATAATCTATAGAAGCAGATATTATGGCTATGATTCTCTCCTTTGTCTCTCCCATGATACATAGTGGTATTTCCCCAGCAGAAGCATTAGAGTCATCACTAGTAAAATAAAATGTTCCACTGCTACATTTCCAGAAGGAGATAGAGACACTGAGCAACTGAGAACAACTTCTGTACGTTGTCAGTTATTCATGTCCTGATCAATTATCAATGAGATCAGTTGTGTTTTTTCTTTATCAAGACGAACACAGCAGCTGTTAACATGCAGCCTGTTACTCATCACTGTGCTGTGTTCTACAGGTTTGTGTAGATGTTTTGAGCCTTTTATTGCAGAGGCTTTTGTATCTCGGGTCAGTAGCGAGAAGCGTTTTCTGATTTAACTGATGCACAACACTGACACCAGCGGTAAATATATTTGTTGTTGAGTCCATGCTGCCTTTTTCACCCAGGACAGAAACGGGTGATTTTTGGTTGTTGTACGGTATGGAACTAGGCCTGATTCCTTTGCTGCACCGTAATATCGTGTTAGAAAGAGACGCCACGAGTTAGGAGTGAGAATGTGTTAGTCAGGCAGGGGTGTGACGGCGGCTGCATGTCTTCTCAGTTTAGTTTATTTAGTTATATTGCTGGTGTGTTGTTCTTTTGAATATTGATTTGGTTGTTAAAAGTAGGTTTTGTTCATTACAATGCCATACAGGTAATGAAGTAAAAAGTACAGAGTATTTCCCTCTGAATTGAATAGAAAACGGCATGAAAAGAACATTTGTACAAAACAGTACTTAATTCATTGTGTTGATAACAGATTAGCTCTGTCTGGCTTTCGATGCAGAAAGCTTTCTGTTTCTATTATGAATTCTTGAAGCGTGATGACAGCAAACATAGCTGTCATGGCTGCGAGCCAAGTTACACGACACTAAACTAATTCAACGAGTTTCATAGTGAATCTCATTGGAATGATCAACAGAAAACAAAACCTTTTTTGTGATCCAATTTTTTAATTTGTATAGGCAATGCAAACAGTGTGTATGTGTTTTAGTTTGATATATTTGTCAGTTTCATGGGTGTGTCTTTGGCAGAAGAATCTAAAGGTGACCTAACATGTTTTGCATTCAGACAGAATAACTTGTTGGAACTGATCCATGAAACACAGAAACATGTTTACTTGCAGACAAACTGCTGATCTGATAGAAAACAGATGCACTGAACTATATGTAACATATAAATGAACTCTTTTCAGATATTGATGCATGAATGCAGTTCTGTTTCTGTCTGTCCTCTGGGCCTTTTGTCCCTCCAGTGGTGGACCTGATCTTTCTGCAGACTTCCCGTAAATGAAAGCCTTTCCAGTGAAATGCTCCTCTGGAGAACAGGGTGAAAGCTGCCTCCTGCTGGCTGTCTGACTGCATTACATCATGCTTTCTTTCTTCTCAAAGCCTCAGCACATGATCGGCATCTTTCTTTATTACAGTTTTTCTCAATTGCTAAAACACAATTTCTGAAACCTTGCTCCATTTTCTGAAAAAAAATAAAACACAAAACCTCCTCTTTAAGGACTATTTACAAAACCTCAGACTCCTCTTGCGAAATGAAACTTTCGCCTCAAAACAGTTTTACCTGTGTTCAAAATGAACTACTGCTCTCAAATCATAAACAAAGTGATCAAAATGATATACACTATAATGCAGTCAGTAAACAATACACCAAAAAATAGAAAACTATGGAGCCCCCCTGGTCCCACTTTATCAAAAAAAATTTATTATAACCATCTTGAGGCCTCAAGATACGATCTTGATTATCTCATGGCCACGAGATAATTCTTCTTCATATTTTATAGCCTATATTTATACTTTTTACATGTATATATGTCACAAAGTGAAGCCAGGCAGCCAGAGGTTTCTTATGTTATATATAGTGTGGTGTTTTGGGTGTTTTATTTTGTATATAGTGTGGTGTTTTGGTTTGCCTGGTACAGAACTGAAGACTCCTCCCAGCGCACCTGAGGCAGATCTCATCAGGAGAGATGCTGGAGGAACACGGAACACGCTCCAACACACCTGAGGCCTGTACTACGAAGCAGGATTTGGCGTTAACGAGCTAACTTCAGGCTCAACCCAGGATTTTCTGTACTACGAAGGTGGATTATTTGTTATCGGGTTCAATCACCGTGGTAACTCATGCTGAACACCTAACCTGGTCGGGAGAAGGTTAAGTTGGAGATCAGAGATCAACCGGTGTTAAAACACCGCCTACTGACCAATCAATAGGTCGATTGATAACGGCGTCACCATTCTTAAAGAAGATCAGGCGGAGCTCGGTGCAGAGAGAGAGAGAGAGAGAGAGAGAGAGAGAGAGAGAGAGAGAGAGAGAGAGAGAGAGAGAGAGAGAGAGAGAGAGAGAGAGAGAGAGAGAGAGAGAGAGAGAGAGAGGGGTGCGCTCATAAAAGTTATTAAAAGAATTACATATCGGCTTCTTGAGCCATGTGTCGCCAATGCGCACATCGGTTTGAATTATGTTTTTTATATTTTTTATTTGCTCTAACGATCGCTTCCACTGCCAGGGTTGCAACTGAAATAAAAGGCTAAAGCAACGACAGTTTATGGAAAGCACAAGTGTAATTATGGTCAGATCTTGGTCCTGACTGATGAGGAAGTGATATTAATAAGCGTTGTGATTTAAACATCTACAGCGTCGGCTATTTATTTATTTTTTTGCCAGCTTTCCGCCTTTTTTAGGAAGCAGTGACTGTATTGCGTATTCCCTGTAAAACCGTGTCTGTGTTCTTCATATTTATGGAGAATTATAATGTGCTCTTCTTATATATAACATGCGGCTCTGGTAGATATTTGTGATTGGTCGTGGTGCGCAAACCCCGCCTCTTTTATGTGAACGCGCGCGCCGCTGGATTGGGAAACCCTGAGTTGACTGAACTAGTTGATAACCAGCGTCGTAGTACAGGTTATGCGGGACCGCGGTTGTTAGGTTAGGTGAAGCCGGATTACTGAAAGAGATCCAGGACAAGTTGATCTTGCTTCGTAGTACAGGCCTCTGGAGCGCGCCGATCCTCCAAACATCCACAGCTGTCCTCCGGCTCCGGCTCCGCTATCCTGCCCGTCTATCTGTGCTCCTCCCTGCACTCCTGTAGCGTCCCCAATGTTTCTTTTTCGCTCCCTATCCGCTCCGCTTTCCTCCTTGTGTCTCAGCCATTCATTATCAAAATGTGGAGCGTGTTCCGTGTTCCTCCAGCATCTCTCCTGATGAGATCTGCCTCAGGTGCGCTGGGAGGAGTCTTCAGTTCTGTGCCAGGCAAACCAAAACACCACACTATATACAAAATAAGAAAACTCTGGCAGCCTGGCTTCACTTTGTGACATATATACATGTAAAAAGTATAAATATAGGCTATAAAATATGAAGAAGAATTATAAAGGACTATGGATATGCAGCCTACAAGATTTCCATTACTGTATTAACAGAATTGTGATGAACAGTACTAGTAAATAAGTAGAAGCAGAACTGCAGCAAACTATATTGCACACTGAATATTAAATCAGAGAATATTGCACAGAATGTGAAGTATTGCACTACACTACATCTCTACACTATCTTGTGGCCTCGAGATAGTATCTTGATGCCTCAAGATAGTATCTTGAGGCCACGAGATAGTATCTTGAGGCCACATTATAGTTATAAATAATTTTTTTGACAAAGTGGGACCAGGGGGGCTCCGTAGAAAACACATTGTTCAAAACATATAGTTCTCAAGGAGAAGTACATTTTTAATCTCAAAACAAATTCCATATTTTTCCGTCATTGTCTTTAGAGGAACGAAAACATGTTCTATCATAGTAGCTCAAAATTGATCAGAAATTACTACTCTGCTTTGCTCTTTGCATTTGTTTTCTTCCTCCTCATTGTACCCCTATTTTTACAGTACTGTACCCTGCATCTCACAAACTTGTCCTTTGTCTATGTGATTCTGTAATTCTTGTTCTTTCTTGATATGAACCTGCAACCAGTCAACATCTATTAAGCAGTCAGTACTGTTGGAAGGCACAATGTTCAGGTTCATACAATTTGTTCATTGTTCAGTATACAGCCTAAAATGCACTGTACTACAGTATGATATACTTAAAGGGACAAAAATCAAAGGAGTAAACATGTGATCAATGTGCTTCTTCTTGTCTTTGGCCTGGGTCAGGCCAGAGCCTCTTGTGTGCCGTATCCAGCTCTGACACCTCTCATACGCACTCGTCCTCGTCCTCTCACATTATTTCTTCTATCCATTCTCAGACTTTTTCCTTCCCACCTTCAACAACCTGTTTGCTCTCTGAACTGGCTCATATTGGTTGTGTCACATCATTTTAAACAAGTGAAATCAATGTTTAGTGGTTGTGTTTAATCAGTGACATGTGTTCTCTATTTGTATTTGATTGTTGCCACTTGTGTTTACCAGTATGGAAGACATGTGCATTAGAGTGCAGAATGTGTTCTGAGAATGAGAATGTGTTTAGAGTTTTGCTGAAAAGTCTAAGTGAGATCTGCAAATTGTGTTTTACCATGTGAAATGGTTTAAGGTACTGACAACAGACTGCACACTTAGCTAAATGAGTTCAGAGAACTTTGTTCAGCCATTGGGTTTTAATGTTTTAGCAATCGAGAAAAACTGTAAAACTGGACACTTTTATATACGTATGTGTGAGTGAAAGAGTGTAACACGTGAACTGATATGATGCTTTGATCCAAGAGAGTTTTACAACGTTCTCTCGTTACCACTTTCAGCAGTGATAGAGAGCTCCCGTTACAGGCACTGACTGAACCATTGGAAAGAAGTTGAGGTTCACCGTGTTGCTGAAGAATTTTATTAGTTATTACGTCATTTCAACAGTTTTGATTCTACAGGAGGTTGAAGTTGGATGGTAACACTTTACAATAATGTACACAAAAATGTAGGTAGTTACTGAGGAATGAATTGTGTTCTGCAGCTGCACAGCATTGTGGGAGTGTTTTGTTTGGATCACTGAGCGTGCTCAGTGTGGAGCTGTTGGAGACAAATCATCAGCACCAGACTGGTTGAGAGACAGTGATTAATTGTTGAGTGTGTGTAAGGTCAGTGATTCAGAGTGTTTCCTGTAAGGACAGTGGAGATGTAGTACTGACAGACCACCACCAGGTGGTAGACCAGACCAGTCTCAACACAAGGTGGAGGGGGTCTGAGGTTGGTCAGAGCAGTTCTAACACCCAGTTCCTCTGTGTAGGGGGGTGTAGCAGCTGCGTGGTTTCTCCTCCTGCTGTTAGCAGTCTCTTGTTAGTTTATAATCACAGAGATGAATGTTGTTGATGAAATATTGTTAATGAAGATTATTCCATACATGTCATCAAATGGGAGTTATGATTTCCCTAACGTTACAGACTTTGTCTTTGTATATAAAATCAGTTTATTGTCATAAACACACATGTATCAGCTGTTTGGTGGACCTCCAGACAGAAACAGGCATCGGTAACCTTAGACCAGTTGTTCTCAACCTTTTTTGGGCCAGTGCCCCCTATCCATTATCCAGGTCTAGACCGCACTCTATAATTTACAAAACCCCAACAATTACAGTAATTCCCTCAAGAGCAAGCATTAGCAGTGGCTATTGCGACAGTCGCAAGGAAAAACTCCCTTTTAGGAAGAAACCTCGGCACCCACTACTATTCGTTGATTTTCAATTCAAGTTGAGCTTTGACTTTAGAGTTGAGCTCTGCATTGAAGCTCTTTGTTTTTTGATTTGTGTAAAGTTTCCAACCGCAGCTGTTCATAGTCTGCGGTGTGTTTGTTCTCTATTATCTGCTGAAGAGAAATGTCGATCGGTTAGCCACAACCAGAACAAATGTTCCATCTGTCAGAGATGTGAAACCCACAGAACCACACAAGGTAAACAACCATTGACACCAGAGTTTATTGATCCTGCACAGAAACAAGCTCATAAATACAATATAAATATCAGTAAATAGTTATTATTATTATTAAACTCTGTTCAGTAGATTTTTGTCTGTGTTGTGCACCATTATGAAACCATTATAGAGGAACAAATCTATGACATAAATAAAAGTTTTTTAAAGAATGCAAAAATGTTCTTAATGTGAGTCGTTTGTCTCTTTGTAGCTGCATTAAAGGTCCCATGGCATGGAAATTTCACTTTATGAGGTTATTTAACATTAATATGTGTTCCCCCAGCCTGTCTATGGTCCCCCAGTGGCTAGAAATGGTGATAGGTGTAAACCGAGCCCTGGGTATCCTGCTCTGCCTTTGAGAAAATGAAAGCTCAGATGGACCAATCAGGAATCTTCTCCTTATGAGGTCATAAGGAGCAAGGTTACCTCCCCTTTCTCTGCTTTGCCCGCCCAGACAATTTGGCCCACCCATGAGAGAGAGAGAGACATCATGGCTTTCAAATGAGAGAAGTGGCAGTTGGTCAAGGCCACACCCCCACCCTCCACCTTGCCCCCCCTCTATCTCCTCCTCAACAGCTACAGACACAGAAATGGCACATCCTAAGGAAAGCTCATTGTGGGACTGGCTCTAGTGGCTGTAATTCTGCACCAAGGCTGAATTTCGGGAAAGAGACTTCAGATACAGTATTAGGGGACCACTAAGGTCTATATAAAAGAGACTTCAGATACAGTATTAGGGGACCAGTAATGTCTATATAAAAGAGACTTCAGATACAGTATTAGGGGACCACTAAGGTCTATATAAAAGAGACTTCAGATACAGTATTAGGGGACCACTAATGTCTATATAAAAGAGACTTCAGATACAGTATTAAGGGACCCCTAAGGTCTATATAAAAGAGACTTCAGATACAGTATTAAGGGACCCCTAAGGTCTATATAAAAGCATCCAAAGAGCACCATGTCATGGGACCTTTAATCTCATTTAGCTATAACATATACAGATATGAAATCAAAGACATGATTGTAGTGAGGTGTGATGGTCTCTGGGGACCAGTGATTGGCCAGCTGGACTCCACTGGTTGGACTGGTTTGATCGTGTTCAGGTCTTCCTCAGTGAGGAGTAGAGGACCTCTGGCTCTGCTGGAGAGTCTGAACACAAACAGTTCAAACAATATGAGAAACTGTTGGAGACAAACTCCATCAGCAGACAAACAGCGTTTCTCAACAGTTATTTGTTTGGCTCGCTTCATACGTATGATAAAATGTTAAAATATAGTTTTTTTGAATTTGTAATTTGATAAAATATGTTTAACATCTTGAGCGATCGTCCTTGGGCAGGACACCAAAACCCGATTTGGTCCCACTGTTGTGCCATTGGTGTGTGAATGGTACCTGTAGTGTGTATAAGAGCTTTGAGTTGAGAGAAAAGCGCTGTATAAATGAAGTCCATTTCCATTTTCAGTAGCCATGTAAACAGCGTAGTCTTTTTCGGAATGAGGACAAAAAAATGATTATGTGCATGTAAACGTAGTCAGTGTTTTGTACTTTTGTACTTGTATCTTTTCATTATATATATCTTTATATAATAGTTTGTTATATTACCACATTTTTTAGGAAATCCTATTTTTCTTTCTTTCTAAAAATTGATATCTGTCTCATTTTCTGTGTTCAGTACAGAGCTGATAGTGGTTAGCTTAGCTTAGCATAAAGACAGGAAACTGGCTCAGTTTGAAGTTGAGAAATAAAGAGCAGCTGTACCTCTGGTCTTGTTTGATTTGATCACTGATTGTCCATAAGTGACGTCTTCTGCTCCTCTCACTGCTGAGGAGACTGCAGCTGGATCTCTCTCTGGAAAATAAAATAAAATACAGATTACATTACATTACTGCAGGTACTGATACAACTGCTGCTAACAGGTGTAATATAAAGAATATCAATACCACTGCTGTAGGATTATTGTTCACGTAGAATTATAGTTAGAGTTGTTATGGACATGTCTGCAGGTTTTTAGACCTGCTCTGAACAAAGATAGCAAATATAACTGGAGGGCATTTTTCTGTCACCAGATACTAGACCAACACAGAGCTGCACAAAGGCTGTACTTTTCACAACAAGGTACACAACAAACACCTCACTGCCAGATAGAGCAGAGGCTGTAGTGAGAAATCTCACCTTTGTCAGTTTAGTTCACTGGAATCAACAGGAGGAAGTTACTGCTGTGGTTTCACATACACAGTGGAAACAAAACTATGTTGTTTGCAATTATAAGTTGTATTAAAGGTCAGTTTGAACGCAGAAAATAAAGTGTATTTGGTCTGCTGAGTGTGTCCCCTCTTTCATGTCCAACCTCAAATCTAAACTCAAAAACATCAAAACTAACACCCTTTATTATATATGGCAATGACAAGAGGTCTAGCCCCCTGTGCTGGAGAGGGTGTGGAGTAGTTGGGGATTTCTCACACATCTTCTAGGACTGCCCAAAAATACAAATATACTGGAAGGAGGTAATGAGAGTAATTGGAGAGATATTGGGGTTGAACATATTAGTTGAACCACAGAGATTCATTTTTTAGGGAACATGCATTTAAGAGGGTTGGGAGAAAACAAATTGTTTACGCTCAGAGCTCTGGTGTTAGTAGCACATAAAATGATTACGAGAAACTGGCTTAAGCCCCACCCACCCACCCTAGAACAGTTGTCCCAAAGAGTTAAAGCTGTCAATTGTATGGAAAGTATAACCGCAAAACTACAATTCAGAATGGTTATTTATTTAGAGAGATGGTCACCTGTCATACAGTATTCGGCAATAGAATAGTGTGTTAAATTAGAACCGGAGGCTTGCAATTAGGAAAGCAACCTCTCACATCCTGTGTGTTCGTAATGGGATGTTGATTATTGTGTATTTGAGTGCATGTCAATACTACCTGTTTCTGTACCATGTTGTGTGAGATGCCTTGTCAAGGATCTTGTTTTAATAAATGTTCAAAAAAAATAAAAAATAAAACATTAAAACTGCAACCAACAGCCTGGGTCTGTCCCAGGTTTCTTCCTAATAGGGAGTTTTTCCTCGCCACTGTCACACTGCTTGCTCTTGGAGGAATTATTAGAATTGTTGGGGCTTTGTAAATTATAGAGTGTGATCTAGACCTACTCTATCTGTAAAGTGTCTCGAGATAACTATTGTTATGATTTGATACTATAAATAAAATTGAATTGAATTGAACTAATTATTAACACTTGAAATACAAATGTGAGCCAAAATGTAGATGTAACATGTAACATGTAGTTCTAACATTCATAGAAAATGTTTTTTCTTTGCTTGCTAATTTACATTGAATTGAGATAGCCAACCACCTATCATATTTTATAACAGTTTATATCTTTCATTCATCATTATGGTAAGCTATTTGGGGGGTTGGAAACCCCATGCCGCCCATAAATTACGCCTATGTCACTATACTGCTCCTCAGTGACAGTCTGATGGGACAGAGAGAGGTGACTGTCGCGGCCGTAAGAGACAAATATCTCACTTTCTCTGGACAATAGTGGCATCTCTCTTCTACAGAAAGTCGCTAGTATGTTGCTATGTCTGTTTTGAATCTGCCCCACATGAGCTCTCCGTTGGTAGCAGAGCCGTGAACCATAATCAATGACCCATCTAGGAATTCAGCAACTCCCCGCCCTGCTGCTGTACTGCGCATGACGGAGACACACCCAGAGTCCTTGATTTATAGGTAGATGTAAAATGTTCAACTATAATTCATTGTCCCCTGGGGAAACATTTGTTGGACTCCGGTGCTGACAACTTTAACTCCACTTGTTGGTTACAACATGGAAAATAAAGAAGCCATTTTACTATTCATATTAAATAAACTGATAAATAAATATTGTGTAAAACAGTACAACAGATCCCTCATTTTAGATATATTTTATGTGATCAGAACGTGAAGAGATATGTAACTCTGCACATTTACAATTTATATCATCTTTGTTTAATTGACAGTCCTGCAGTGTAAGGTGTGTAGACCCACACTCAGCTGAACTGTTGCTATGAGAAACAGGAAAGTTGAGGACCACAGATTTGTTAGATCTGTTAGAGATGTTAGAGCTGTTAACCACAGGGTACAAAACTCCCAGCATCAAATGGAAAACACAACACATGCTATTATCCACTAAAATAGACCATACTGTGTAAAGGTTGTGGACTAATAACACTGCTTTACTTTTCTTTATTCTCATTTTATAAAAAGATTTTTCCTGAATGTCCTCTCAAGGTCTAAAACTCAAATCAGTCCTCATGAGGATATTAAAATGAGAATAAACACACGCCGTCCCCAAGAGTCCCCCTGAAAAGCAAACAAAACATATTTACCTCTACTCCGTCTGATTGGCACTTGGTTATGTGCTATTTGGACATCAATGTATGTGATGTCACCTGTGTTGTCATCATCTCCAGCGTCAACAGCTGTAATGAACCAAAGTTAACATAAATTTCAATGAATTTGAAATAAAAATGCCTAAAGATGGAAATGTAAGAAGAATTATGTGATACCATCAAAGCTGCAGAACATACTATATACACTTTATTTTACACATTTTGCTCCAATTCTAATATAAAATATCAATATTGTTTTTTTGTCACCCTTGTCTAACCTTTTCTTTTCCTATGGATGCATCGTCTCACCAGTAGAACCAGCACAACCAGTAGAACAATCCCAATCAGAACACTGACTGAAACAGCAGACTGCAACACAGAGGGACGAGGGGAGGAATCAGGACTAGAGGGGGATGTAGGAGGACTTGCAGTCAGAATTTTCCCTAAAATGAACAAAAGAAATATGATTTAAAAGCATAGAAATAATAATAAGTAGATAACCAGATTAGTCACTTCACTGTGCTGTTATTTTATGCAGTATTTGAAGTCATGTGCTTGGTGCAGTTTATTAGACTATATGACTATATAATAAACAGTGTGTTTGCTTTCACCCCTGAGCAGTTTGGTCCATTTTAACCAAATAATCCAGTTGGTTTGTGGTGGTGTGAAAGCTCATCAGAACACTGGTGTGGAACTCTGGTCCGCTTGAAAATGGAGGTCTTAGGGCAATTTCACACCTGTAGTTGGTTTGCTTCGGTCCAAATCACTTGATGCATTTGTTAACTTGGAGCGTTTCCCTCTTGGTTTGGTTTCAGACAGAAAGAATCCAAGCATACCAAAATGCATCATTACAAACCACGGAAAAACTTTTACTCCTCTTATTGGTCAGATGTGTCTGAGAGGTGGGAGCAATAAAGTAAAAACAGGAAGAAACTCCTGTGTCTAACCAGCTCATTTCATTTCAATCATTCTTCACACATTGTTTCTACGTCTGCCCCGCTCACTGAGACTTGGCTCTGCTCTGCCGGTGTCTGTCTCCAACTTGAAAAGAGGCCGCTTCAATCACAGAGATCAAAGCCGGCCCGAGGCATAAGCAAACTAAGCGGCTCCCTGGGGGCCATAATCCCTCACGGTTGATTGTTTTTTTGATTGACTGATTTATTAGACAGTAACAGAAATAAATGCATAACAATATGCCAACACAGTGACATTGTACATTTATCAGAACTGTCGAGGATAACACAAGAAAGTTACAAACTTATTTCCATTGTGGGTTTGCACCCACTTTTGCACAAATAGAGTAAGGGGGGAGGTTCCTTATGCATCTGTGCCCAGGGGGACAGTAGTTCATAATCCATAACTGTATTAATACATAACCTCATTGTATTAATTTATAATGTAACATTATAGCGTGACATTTGTGTCAATAATCGTCAAGCACAGGTGAATCCGCGTGGTGGGAGGGGGCCCCCAAATCAAATTCTGCTAAGGGCCCCCAAAAGGCTCGGGCCAGCGCTGACAGAGACATCGAAACTGCTACAGTTTGCTGCTCTGCCGCATCGCAGTTTGCAAAGCTACCTGACAACAGGAGCTGTTTAGCTCCGAGACTTGTTGGCTCTGTTACAGGTCGGATCATGTTCTCTCTACAAACAAAATGTTTGGTGTGCTTGACAAATAAGGTCTGAACGCAGACTGAACCAAATGACAAATGTTGCAACTTCACTCCAATTGCCCTAATTGCACCAAGTCTACCATACTACAGGTGGGAAAGTGCCCTCAGTTGAATGATGACGTTTAACCTCCTCACCTGTGACAGAGACCCAACTGGATGGAGACTCTCCAACACTGCTGATGTTGCACTTGTAGAGGCCTTCCTCAGACCTGGAAACATGGTGGATGGTCATGTGACCTGCAGGCTCAGTCCTGATGAAGGAGCCATCTTTATAGAAACCAGCTGGGAGGTTGGAGGACGTCTCTGTTTTACAGGTCAGAGTGAGGTCTTCTCCCTCCATCACAGGGAGGACAGGACTCTGCAGGATCACTGGTCCACCTCAACACAGAGACAAACTACAGCATGTCATCCATTCACACACAGCTTCATCAATACTGACTCCACAGTCTGATCTTACCAGTGACAGTGATGGTGATGCTTATACTGGTTGTTCCCTCTCTGGACTCACACCAGTAAACTCCACTGTCCTCTGGAATAATTAAGCTGATTTTACAGGAAGAACCAGCAGGTCTTCCCCAGTCAGGTCCACACTGAGTCCTGGTTTTTCTGGTTGTGTTCCTCCTCAGAGTCCATCCAGCAGAGCTGTCGTCCTCCTCACAGCTCAGAGAGACAGACTGTCCTTGAAACATCTGAGAGCTGCTGGGACTCACAGTCAGAGAGGCTGGAGGTAGCAGGCCAGAAATATGCAGTTAGATGGATAGATAGATAGATTTTTTTTATTGATCCCCAAAGAAATGGGAAATAATGGTGTTGCAGCAGCAAAAATATCAGACACACAGCACACATACAGAGTATACATTAAATAATAATTGAATACTACACAAGCAATATTTAAAATATATAAAATGTTGAAATAAAATGTACAACTGATTCAACAGATATAGATAAAGTTAATGTACAAGTGGGGGAGTCGTATTTTGACAACAATTATTTTGTCCACATTCCTCATATTCCTCATTTCACTGTTCACTGCTGAACTGCACTTCCTCCTCAAACACTGTCTGAAGCACACACTTTTTGTATCAGGGAGTGAATCACTTTTCGGCCGTCACAACAGACGTTTAGTTTTGATGGACAAAGTTCACTGACCTTGGTTTGTTGTGCAGCTCAGCAGTGAGATCAGAACTGAAGAGAAATTAACCTCAGCTTAGTTAAACAGGCAACAAGACATCAGAACAGAACTCTGGTTTGAATGCACTGAAAAACCACTATGCATTGATATGAGATAGTTTATAGGTGAGAAAACATCAGTCAATGTGAAGTTCATACTCTCTTGTCTGAACTGTATAAGATCTCTTGATGGGTAGTTGAATTCAGTCTTTGCATACATCAGTCACTTTTTAACTACTGCTCTCAACACAACTGACATGTTCAGAACTACTCTTTGGAGACCAAGTAACACTCACACATTGATATTAGATCATTTTGGGGAAAACAATCAATGAAGTTTATACTCTCTTGTCGTAGCTCTATATAATCTCTTGATGCTGTCGAATTCAGTCTTTGCATACATCAGTCACTCTTCAACTCACTGCTCTATAAACAGCAGACATATTTTAAAACTGACCTTTGAGACAAACACACACATTAGGTTGAACTCACCCAGCAGCAGCTGTAGAGATGGTTCCTCCATTTGAAATGTTGGTCATCTGAGATCAGCACATTACCGTCTAACCAGACACACAGTAACAGTAAAGCCCACCTCCTTCCTCGTCATGTGTCACTGTTGAGGTTTTCTGACAAGCAGTTTGCAGGAAATAGCTTTTTTTTGTTTTGTGTCTTTGTATTTCATACATCAGAAAATATGAAGTGAAAGAAAATGGCCTTTAAACCATCAAAATTAACTCTAAGGTAGTGCACAGCTGGACACATGCATGTGTTTGAACTGTGAGAGGAAACCCACACAGACACAAGGACAACATGAAACCTCTTAACAAACTAAGACGGTTTCACACCTAGACCTCATATCCTGTAACCACGGTAACAGTTACTAGGGTGACAGCCGTCCCGTTATGCTGTGTGTCAGCTATAGGTTTAACAGACTTCTGTGTATAGGTAGGAAGCACCTCTAGCTTTGATTGATTATTCTATAGTACTTGATGGTATTTTAATATTTAATTTACGTCTTTTGCTAGACCGAGGGATTTTAATGGCTATTTGGTATTTTATTTCCCTTTTCTCTTACATCTTTATGCAGCCATTGTTAAACATGCTGATATGCAGGGTGCAATTTGTAAAAAAAAGCTGAGGGGGGGGATTTTTTGATTATGCACAACAGAATAAAACATGCAAGAATGAAATCCCCCTTCCAATACCACCGTAGATATAGTGCCACTCGGCCAGCCGTGCCAAAAGGCTTATTTATGCACTTCAATATCCAACGGAAAATAATCTCAACTGAAATAGCACAATGTGGTGTCAACATAAAACACAGCATGTTCAAGCCGGAGAGCGGAGATCACTTCATGGAGAAAACTAAATACTTTCACCCAGGAAACGCTCGTTCATTCCTCGGGAGTGTTTTAATCCAAACCACCATCTTTTTCCTAAACTTAACTAGTCGTTTTGGTGCCTAACTTAACTGTCATTGTCCAGAAAATACAATCAACATGCTGCTCTTTCTTTATTGGTCATAAAAGTGAAACATTGATAATAAATATGATACATGGTACTTTGTAACCATTTCTTTAAACAGACTGCTACTGCCGTGATGTAAACGAATGTGTTTCTGCACTAAATATAGTTCAGCGTTGTGTAAAAACAGATCAAATGTGGCAGAAAACTGACAGAGGAAAAGACAACTGCAGAACGACGTTCTTAAAGCTCTCATGGCGACATTTCTGCTCCTGTTGTTCCTTCTGTCTGAAGCTGCTTCTAGTAAATATCAGCTTTTATTGTGAAGATTCATGTAGACGTGACATTTTTCATACCAGTGTTATAGAAAGATGTCATGATGTCAAGTTTTACTTTGATAAAAAAAATGTCACAGTTGATTTCATGGGTCATGACAAATTGAATTTTTTTAATTGTTAATTCTTGATTATAATTGTTTTTCAGACCCACATGTGCTAACAGTGCACCCTGGAGATGATGTCACTCTGAAATGCGAGGCTGCAGATGTCCCTATCAGCGTTGTAGAGTGGAGCAGACCTGACCTGGTGCCAGAGTACGTCCTCTTAAACATCGATGGACACCTGCAAACAAAGCAACAGCATCAATCCTTTAAAGGTAGAGTGGAGCTGGTGGACAGAGAGCTGAAGGACGGAGACGTGTCTTTAACTCTCAAGAATGTGAACAGTGTAATGTTCTGGAATCAAACTCCGACACAGCAAAGTAGCTTTTAGACTCTTTAGTGAACTTATAAATCTCTGTTACAATCCTTTACATTTTCTGTTCCGCCATCTTTTTTTTTTTTTTGACTACTTCCTCGCTTCTGCAGTCTCAACACAACAATGAAACTAAAGCGCCCCCTTGTGGACTCAATAAACAAATGTCTGCTTACAACTTGAGACACATCACATGTGGGAATACTATAAGATCATAACGTCCCATGTTATAAATCATAAACATACGAGTGTCAAGCTGCATCACTTGGTTTAAGATGTAAAAAGAGCACCTTCATCGACTCTGAGCCAATCAGAATCATCCGTCTGCAGGTTAGAGAGACAGCAGGTGAGTGAGTCTCTGTCAGTGAGTTTTTCTGAGTATCAGGTTGTAGCTGCAGTTTCTAACATCAGAGAGGATGAAGACTGCTTCACTATCCACACATTTACTGACTCATGTATTTATCTTCAGGACATCCCATGGATGAAAACACAATGAATGATGCCCGTGTGGATGGAAACTTCCCTCGTGGTTACGTTGACCGCCGGCTGCTGATGAATCGGGAGACGATCAGTGCCTCTTTGTCAAGTCTCAGAACTCTTAACACCTCACTGTTTTCTGAAATTTCTATCACAGTTTATATTGTTTGTATTTTTTTACTCCAAGTGTAAGACATATTGTATCATACATTTCTGGACAGTTTTAAAGTCAATGCTTATAAAGCTAGCAATGTTTCCAAATAATTTCATTTGATCCATCAATGGATTAGTAGTTCTGTACGTTATAATTAAACCATATCAACTGATCTAATTACACTGATTTGATTCTGAGATTTTACAGTGCTATGGATGAAGTAAACATGGATTCAATAACTGGAAAACACTCTAACAGATTAAAGTTTACAGGTCTGGAAAAAGATGATCATTTAGGTTTCTAAGGTCAAACCGCTAGTGTAATGAGTGTTTATGTGAAGGAAAAGAAGTGTGTCTTTACAGTGTAAATGACATACACTCAGCAAAAAAAGAAATGTCTTGTCACTTTCAACTGCTTTTATATTTTAAGCAAACTTAATATATGCAAATATTTGCATGAACATTAAAAGATTTAACAACTAAGACATAAACTCAATTTTCACAGACATGTGACTAACAGAAATGGAATAATGTGTCCCTGAACAAAAAGGGGGGCGGGGGGGTCAAAATCAAAAATAGCCCTCAGTATCTGGTGTGGCCACCAGCTGCACTAAGTACTACAGTGCATCTCCTCCTCATGTACTTCACCAGACTGGTCAGTTCTTGAGGTTCTTGTTTCCATCCTGTACCTGTCCCGCAGGTGTGATATTCGGATGTAGCGCTCCTATGCAGGTGTTGTTACTCGTGGTCTGCCACTGCGAGGACGATCAGCCGTGCTTCCTGTCTCTCCCTGTAGCGCTGTCTTAGGGGTCTCACAGTAGGGACATCTGGCCACATCTGCATCAGCATGCCTAAGGCACGTTCACGCAGATTAGTAGAGACCCTGGGCGTCTTTCTTTTGGTATTTTTCCGAGTCAGTAGAAAGATCTCTTTACTTTCCTAATTTTCTTTTAACTGTGACCATAATTGCCTACAGCCCATAAGCTGTTATTTGCAGCTTTTGGCATGTTTGTATGTAACAAAAATGAAATAAAATGTGAAAGTGCAAAGCGCTGGAATAAATATTGAATGCTGAAAAAGACTGATATGAGAGAATAAACAGTCAAGCTGATGTATGCATTTGATTGCTTGGTAATTATCAGTGTTGATGTGTAGTATAGAGAAGGGGGAGCATGTTGTTGACTCAAAGCCCATTTTAGTCTTTCATCATCTCAGTCTGAGTCAGGGTGTGGTTTCAGTGCGTCCTGTGTGGCGAAAGAATATGACTGATGAACACAGTCTGAATATTTCAGCTGCTGTTAAATTTACACATGATCAGAAGAGTCAAACAGTCTGGTTGCTTTAATATAGAAACGTGATCCTGTTTCTAGTTGCATTTCCGGCTTCACGACTGAATGACATAAACATACCCGCAACCTTTAATTATATAATAATTATTATATTATTATTTCTAATTATAATTTATACTATTTATTGATATTTTATTTTTGTAACATACAAACATGCCAAAAGCTGCAAAACCATGCTCTGACTACCATTGCACAATGTATTGTGATTCATCACTCATCCCATGCCTTCAAACTGAAAGAGACCAAACAGACATACTACAAATTTGTGACGTGGTCCCGAGACAACTGTCCAAAAACAGTTGACACCAACCACTTTGCCACAGCAGTACCAAAAAAGGGGGGCAAAAAGAACTCACACAACCCAAAGGGGAAACACCATTAACATGTGGCACTGTCTGTTAACTATTTGCCCTCCCCCCCTTTACATTTTGAACTGAGCGAAGCTAAGTATGGAAACACAAGTTAAATGTCTCTATTGTCTATAATATACCACAAGGGATTCTGAATGAATGTGTTTTGAATGGGTGATATTATTCTGGCTTAACTCAGCTTCATCAGCAGAGGGCGCTTTAAGTGTTACACTTGACTGGGTATCAGCATAAACTGTGCTGTGACTGTACATCGTGTCAACTAGTTCAGATGGGGATGACATGGAGTGGCAGATGCCCAGAACATTGAGATTGTAAAGGCCTTTAAAAGAAAGAAAAAGAGGGAAAAATCGGTCGGAATATAGCGAGACTGGCGAGAGAAATACAAACAAAAAATTGAGATCTTATCAGTTTCAGAAACAGAAGAATGGTAATGTGGAGAATGCTCACGGAAATATTTGGAAAGTTATTAGTGACTTTGATCGGGATGGTGGACGCTACCATCCGCTCAAACTTACCAAGGCGATTGAGAAAGAGATTGGTAAAATTGAATTTGCTCGGTTTATGAGCAATAAAAGAGTACTGATACATGCAACCAGTAAACAACAACAACAAAGGATTCTCAAAATGTCTTCACTTCAAGGGGAAAGGATGAAGGCACACATCCCAGGAGCAATGGCAAGAGTGAGAGGAGTGATTTCAGGAGTCCCACTGAGTATGATGATGTGGTGGTCAGCATGAGTATGGTAAATGTGACAAGGATGCAAAGATAAAATGCTGTAACTGTGGAGGAGTGCATAGTGCTGTGTTTGGAGGATGTGAAGTGCAGATAGAAGCCAGAGAAGCCCAGAAGGGTTAAGATTCTAAGTAAAGTATCGTATCCAGAAGCTCTAAAGACAAATGGGAAATGGGATCAACTAACAAAAACACCAGTAGAATGGTCCAAAGAAACATAGTAGCAGATAATCAAGCCCAACTGCAGACTCCAGTCCACACACAGGTTACTTGTGATCACAAGTGCAAAGTTGATGATGATACATTGGTAGTGTAGAAGGTAAACTTTGTGGTTTTCATTTGTCATTCTATCAATGTTGCATCGCAGTTAAAAAAGAAAAGTGATAGAATCAAGGCTATTGTGGAGGCAGCAGAAAGATTCCTTGGTATAAGTGATATTAAAGCAGATCAGATATATGGATTGTTGACAGTAACTGAAAATGGGAAAATTACTCATGCTGAGGGTTAGAACTCTAATTATGGTAATTCACATACTACAGTGGAACGCCAGAAGCCTCGTAGCTAATGGTCAAAAATTTAAAAAGTATCTTCACGAATTTGATGTAGTTCCAGATGTAGTATGTGTACAAGAAACTGGGTTACGACCCCAACTAGATTTTGTTATACCAGGGTTCAGTTCTTCAAGGTATGATAGGCTGTGACAAAGGCCCTGTCACGGTTGGATGGCACATGGTAAACCTATTCTGGTCACCAAGCACCCAGACAATTAATTAGCAGTCACACTTTTATACAAATCATTCAGTAACACTGTTACCAAAAATAACACATTACATTAGTTTAGTGTAGTCAGTCCAGTTTATTTATTTCAGTCATTTCTGTTTTTCAACAAACTATGTTACTTAACCATTATTTCGAACTCTTTCTCCTCTCCAGTCCCTGAGTCTGAACCAGAGCTGAATCAAAGAATAGTCAAAGGAAAGAGGGTCATATTAAGCTGATACATTTTTATAACCCGTGCAAAAATGTAAGTGTTGACAGATTAAATGAAATGGCAGGGACAGTTTATAGGAAAGAAATATGGTATGGTGATTTTAATGCACATAATAGGCTATGGGGTAGCACTCATACAGACCATAATGGGAACATATTTGTTGAAGACATGATGGAAGAAAGATTATTGGTATGCCTTAATAATAGATAGGGTACAAGAATAGATGTGAATAGGGGCAATACATCATGTTTGGATATTACACTGGTATCAGATAGTTTAGTGAATACGTGTGAATGGCATGTTAAGAGTGACTCTACCATAGGCAGTGACCATTTCCCAGTTCTCACTGTAGTTAATACGACCATTTGTGTCCAAGAAGGGGTTACAATTACTAGGTGGTGCTTTGAGAAAGCAGAATGGGGAAAATGTAGGTCATGCTGTGAGGAGTCGGCTAATCTGGTTACATTAGATGGAAACGTAGCAAATTACAGAACACATTTTGAATGCAGCATCTTTGAGTATTCCACTAAGAATAACCAAGGGAAGGATGGAAGTGGTACCTTGGTGGAATGAGGAATGTAGCATGATAACATAGCTTTGACATCTCACTTATGCAAATAGATGGATAACATATTAGTTCGCAGGATTGCTGACTATTATACAAAGTGGATTTCGAAAAGGACGCTCCACAATAGAGGCTCTAGTTAGGGTCAGTAATGAAAGAGCTTATGACAATAGTGTATTTTGACATTGAAAAGGCATATGATACAATGTGGAGGGATGGACTGCTTATTAAACTTAATAGTATGGGTATTGGAGGAAGGTTGTATAATTGGATTATGGACTTTTTGACAGGTAGGAAAATTAGAGTTAAGGTTGGATCAGAAGTGTCCATGTACTTTGATGTGGACACTGGTATTCCCCAGGGGAGTGCAATTAGCCCTGTACTGTTCAATATTATGATAAATTATATTTTCTCAAACTTAGACGGATGTATCAAATAAGCACTTTATGTGGACGATGGGGCCATTTGGATAAGAGGAAGGAATTTGTCATATGTAGTAGAAAATATCAGGAAAGCAATAAGGACAGTAGAGAAGTGGTCATATGAGTGGAAAGGACCAGGAGGGAGGAAATTATAATGACAAGACTCAGGGTGGATCACACAGGACTGAATGGCACCTTGTTTTTAATGGGAAAAAGGAATAGTGAGAACTGTGGGAACTGTGGGGTTAAAGAAAATGCTGAGCATGTAAAATTGTATTGTACATTGCATGAGGTGGACAGACAGGTGTTTAGAGATGGGGTTCAGGAGGCATGGCGGGAGTGGACTCTGATGGGGATACTGGGATCAGAAGGGGAGGGAGAGGAGATCAGGATCACTAGGAAGGCCTTTTTTAAATTTTTTAAAGCTGCAGCGTTGTTGAGTAGAATATAAAATAATTGTAAAATGACATGATGATACACAGCACAGTAGGTGGCGGTATGCATAAGAAGAAGAAGAAAAAGATGCAGTTTCACCAAGAACCAAGGGGGTAAGCTTCGCTTCAGAACTCGAACCTCCGATGGCGTCATTTTGTTGCTACGAAGCGATCACCTCTCGTTAGCATTCCGCTGACCGCCATTTTTTTTTACGTCACTTTGACTGTCAATAACTTTACATCTGAAGCGTTTAAAGACTCTATTTGTCCGTTGTTTATTTCTAAAGAAACACGACAATGTATAAAAGGCTCCATTACCTTGTAGCTCACGTTATGGCTCCGTAGCAGACGCTTTTATAAAAATAGGTTAACAATTGGGTCATAAACACGAGACTTACTGTCACACAGTAGAGGAATTACCGTATAGTACAGGAGAAGCTCACAGGCAGTTTGGACTTACATTAGCTGTTTAGGTTTAATTAATAATGTTAACTAGCATGTTAGTGATCAATAATTAGCCTGTGCTTATGTTATCTCCTTACATATACCTACACTCTCCGTCTCTGTAAGATTGGGAATGATTGAGATTTCTCTCGGCACAGCTACCAGAAGACTTCACACTTTCAGACACGTTGCTCACGTCACATTTACGTTGTCTCTGTCAGTTGGAGGCTGCGCAGTAAAGCAAGAGATCACCGGAAAAGTGCTTCTAATATCCTTCACTGGTCTCCGTCCAGAGCAACGGGGTCTATTGGTCCATTATATATATGTCAATGCCAAGAACTAGTGTATGAAATTTTGTTTACAAATTCAAGGCTTGTTGATCAGTGTGTGAATGTGGTGTTCATGTGGTCCCTGCTCATGCAGGAATACCAGGTAATGAGCGAGTGGATAAATTGGCAAAGGAGGCGGTAAAGAAGGGTAATGTAGAACTGAATACTAAACTATCAAAATCAGAGGGGAAAAGCATTGTGTGGGAAGAAATTTCCAAACAGTGGCAACAGTATTGGGATGGTGGAAATAAAGGGAGACACTTGCATATGATACAAGCTAAAGTAGGAGGGGTGAGTTACAGTGGGTTTAACAGACAAGATCATGTAATTATCAGCAAACTGAGAATTGGTCACAGTAGATTAAATAGTACACTTTTTACATTGGGAAAACATCCGACTGGCCATTGCAGTTTGTGTGAGGAAATGGAGAAAGTGGAGCATGTCCTGATGTCATGCAGGAAATATATTCGAGAAAGAGGGGTCATGTTTGCTGGATTACGTAAATTAGGTCTAATGGAACTCAAGTTTACAGATGTCCTTGACAGTGGAGTTATTATGACTGGAAGGCAATATTTATGTGCGTTTTTGAAAGGCACTGGACTATTTAGGAAATTATAGTATAATGTATTGGCATGAATAAATAGGTAATGCAGGGCTCCAGACTGCGACCAAATGGTCGCATTTTGCGACCAAAATTTGAGAGTGTGCGACTGAATTTTACATCCTGTTTACCAGTTGCTTTCTTCAAGCCTCGGTTGCTAGGTAACCGTACTGTATACAAAAAATAGGTACTAACTAACAAACTAACGGTTGTATGCTTTCACTGAAGACAGAAAGCGCAACTGTAGTATCCATTTTCCGCTAGAAATTCAATTGTTTTAAACTTTAGAGACTAAACTTCCCTAATTTGCCAGTTTCTGGGGTCATGGGAGATGAACGTCCGCCATGATTTCGGTGCACGCGAGCAACGTGTTTTTGTTGTTACGTCACAGGGTGTGAATAGCTCAGCTGTGTGGCCGAGGCTATTCGTACCGAGGTGCAAATAGACACTCCGTTATTATTATTATTATTATTATTATTATTATTATTATTATTATTATTATTATAGCTACATATTGAATCGGCTGCAGGGCTACTCTTACAGTTTTATATTTTTATAAAGATACCCATTTTATAATAGGCCTACCCATAATACTTTTATAACAGCACCAATATTAATTTGGAATATTTTTAGTTTTTTCTTTCCTTTTATTTGTACGAATTTGTGTCATTTATCAGATCAGACCCCGTCCCCACCCAAACCACTGCCCCCAAAATCTCACTCTGAACTCCGTTCAAAACTTGAGAGCCCTGCTACTGTCAGGAGTACATAGAATATCATAAAAACATGTTAATGTCATCATGTTTACTAAAAGCTTTGATCACTAAAGGGTTTGGCTCCACAACATTATACAATAACTTTATATGAAGAAGAATCCATCGAACAGTTACAGAAGCTAAACTATTTTTACATTGCAAACTGCAAAATAGTCAAATAAACTCAAATCAAATGAATACACATACAATCAACTTTAACATTGTTTCCCTTTCAAAACTAAATAGTTGTAATCTAGTTGTATAAACCCTACCTTGGCCGCAGGTAAGTTAGGTTGTAGTGTTGTTGTAGTGGGCGACTGACCGTAGCTCCGCTGTCAGCCTCCTTCGCTGTTTGAATAACGTTAGCAGCAGGGACGTCGTTAGGCCTGTTTTAGGGGGGCTGAAGCTACCCCAAAATGTTCCTAAGCCCCCCAAATAATAAGAAAAATAATATATATATTTTTTTTTCTCTTTTTTTTTTACAGTGCACTCTGTATCACTCACTACTTTGAATCAATCATCCTTCACCATTCATCTGTTGGTGTCGTCGTGCACTGCAGTCAGTCTGTTTTATTTATATTTCACGAACTGTCAGCTGGTGGAAAAGGCCGAGACGGAGGCTCGACGAGCCCGCGTGCCCGTAACGGTATGTGGACGAGCGAGGTAGAGCGTGACTGAAGAGAGAGAGCGCCTGGCGGCATTAAAACAAAGCAGTAAATCCGAGAAATTAAACGTTGTTTTCGCCGATTTATCACTCGAAATGCAACTGTAGCAAGCATCTCACTATCGCTAACGTTATCCAAATTCATATTTTGAAACAACAAATAATATATCCAGCTACAAAAAAAATCGAAAGTTAAAAAGAAATACAAAGAGTCGATGGCTATGAAGATGATAGGCTACACCGTTCCGTCTCGTCTCGTTGGTGTCTTTCTTTGGTCTGAACTTGCTACTGCACTTCACTGAGTGAGTGATAGGCTACAGAGTGAAATTGTAAATTGTTGTTAATGACTTTTATTTGCTTAACTTTAGCTACGTTTAGGCTACTTGAGGTAAAGATAAAGGGATGTTTTAGCTGACTATGGTAAACAATAGTCTAGCTAGAGTGAAATACAAGAAATACCTAACTTAGTTAGTTATCTGAAGTTCTCTATTCTTTGCCATTAATATAGCCTGCTGCTATCTCTATAGTATTAACAGTCCCCACAGAATGTTGTCACTGAAAACTAAATGTTATAGTGTCACTGTTAATGCTATTGTACTGTTATATCCTTCAATTTTTTGAGCAGCTGGATACTGGATGATATTTTGCAGAGAAAGAGAGAGAGAGATAGAGAGAGAGAGAGAGAGAGAGAGAGAGAGAGAGAGAGAGAGAGAGAGAGAGAGAGAGAGAGAGGGAGACAGAGAGAGAGAAACAGGAGTTTGGCAGGGCAGCTGATTCTGAGGGAATTGGCTTGATTGAGGTAAGTTATGTTAGTGGTCTGCAGCAATGGTTCTCAAAGTGGGGTCCAGGGACCCCCAGGGGTCATTGAGGGGGTCCCCAGCAAAAAGTGAAATAACTTATTTTCACTATAATTCCATCCATAATTAACACAATGTTTCATACATTCATTCATAGACTTTCTGTAATAAAACATCTAAAAGCAAAAATCCTATCAAATGGGGACCTCTGGACAAAATCTAATCAAATGGGGGTTTGTGGTCTAATCGGCATTTCAGTTTAGGGTCCTTGAAAGTTTGAGAACCACTGGTCTACAGGGCTAAGAACATGTGAGGCGTTTTGTTTTCTTCCTCAAAAGGCATTTGTTGGCAGGTCTAGGCACTAAGGCATAGCCTAAACTAAATTATTTTATCATATTTATTATATATGCTATATTCTGACCAACTTAACTTTATACATTATGTTATACAGTATGTAGATTTTGTAGCTCTACATGAACATACATACATATCAGTCCCTCCAGGAATTTGCGATGTTGCGATTGCAACAATTCATGCAAATTCAACCAATCCCCCTGTTTTTTATTTTTAAAGTATAGTATACACAATTTTTTATTTTTTGCAATTTTCAGTCTCTCGCAACTTCATTGCAACAAAAATATAAGTACGTTCCCCCCATGCAGCTTTGATGCAGCTTTGAAGTATCTAAAAGCTAACATTAGAATAACATTTGTAAGTAAGATTTTACAAGGTAAAGTTTTGCTAAGCCCCCCCTGTCTTTCAATCCTAGTGACGTCCCTGGTTAGCAGGTTGGCGGACGTATTTCAGCGAGGCGAGACCTCTTAAATCCAGAGTTTTAATCATTGCTCTGAACCGTCTTTCTCAACGGTCTGTAGCGGGACCGGAGGTGGACTGCGTTCATAACGTTGCTCCGCTGCATGCTTGAAGTGACATGTCTTTAACGTTAGCACAGTAACGTTAGCACGGCCGAGTATGTTACAGTAACGTTAGAGCGATGGGCAACCGTGGCTAAATTATGTTCAATTTTTTAGAAACAAAAAACTTGGGAACAACAGACGGCTCCTCTCTTGAGCACACGTTGTTCTGGTGTATCTCCGATCATTCTTCATCCTCTAGCTAACTTTCTTCTCGGTTCTTGAATGTGCAGTAGCGACCGTAGCCTCTCCCAGCTTAACAGACTGTTATGCCACCCGGATAGCTAGGCTAGCAGCTGTAATGTTACCCAGCATGCCGTTGGGCGGTGTAGCTACATTTGTAAATGTAAAATTATTAGTGTTAGAAACTGTTTAAGTCACAAATTGTTATATGCTATGGTGTTTTATCCTTTTAAAGAGAGTTAGTTGTGGGTTATTAATTGTTGTGTTATAAAGTTACTACCATGAGTGAGAAGGGTACGCAGTTAAATGGGGTCCCAGTTCTGTGACGGAGGAAAATAAAAAAAAACTGGATCGGCCGTGGATCTGTTAATATTTTCCATCCTCGATCCAGCTATTTTTTCAATATCGGGCCAATATCCGACCCTAATATCGCATCGGTGCACCTCTAAATCTTACACAAGGAAAAGTTGCTTCAGGGAAAAACAAAATGAGGCTACTTAATTGATAAATAAAATATGTTCTTCAAAAGTAAGGTTTGAATTAAGGAGCCATACAGAGAGGTTCAGACAATATCAGCTCAGACACAATACAGAAAAAAAGCTTCGCTCCAATAACCTGCTCCAACCTTTAATTAGTATTTTATATGGAGGGAATTTTAAATGCTTGTTTTCTGCTGGGTAATATGAAGGCTCATGGTGTCTGATATCTTCCAGGTAATGATTTTATATACACTAACATTGAATTGTTTAAACTGAAGAGTTAATTACATTGTGAATAATGTTGTTATTGTAATTATAAAATCATCTGATGCTCAGAATATCTCAGGGGGACATAGAGGACGAGTCTGTCTCTAAATAAGACCTTACACTGGATTTACATGATGTTTGTTAAAGGAAATGTTACAAAATGTGAAGTATACAAAAGTGATGAGCTTTGAGAGCAGTTGATAATTATTTAATATGAATCAATGGATGAAATAATAATGATCAGAGACATGATGGAAGTTAATAACTCAGTTTTAACATTCAGATACATTAATGAACCTTAAACTGTTTTTATCTTATTTTAATAAATACTTTATATTGCTAAATTAGATTCCTCCAATTTTATATACCATCAGGATCATAGTACATTTATTTTATTGTACAGTATCTGTTGTTTGTAAATGCAGTCTGTGTTTATTTCTTTTTATTATGGGTGCAGCATTTAGGTTAAGTGCACAAGACAAATTGCTCACAATAATGTTAATCTTGAAGTTGAATCCTGTTATTTATTGATTGTTGTGCATTTTTTATAAACACATTAAAGCCGCTCCAAATGTGAAACCTTTTATTTAAGTTTTAAATGAGTTCAGGAGGAGCAGAGACTGGGGGAAGGATGTGATCCTGAAAAGACTAAAGGGGTGATAGAATGCAAAACCGATTTTACCTTGTCATAGTTGAATAATGACAGTTTGGTGGGTAAATAGGACATACAGTTGTTTTCAAAATAATAGCACTCCAACATCACTAACCTCATAAATCCAATTCTTTGGTAGAAGTGATATTTCTACATGGCAAATAATTTACTAGTAAGGCAAGGCAGCTTTATTTGTATAGCACATTTCAGCAACAGGGCAATTCAAAGTGCTTTACATAAAACATTAAAGAGCAGTTAGAAAACAATTAAAAACAATTTTAAAACATTAATAAACAAATTAAAACAAGAATAAAATTGATAGTGCAGTATAAGAATAAAAGGTACAGTGCAGTATAAGAAATTAAAATTGATTATTTAAAGAAAAGCAACATCAAAAAGATAGGTCTTTAGCTTAGATTTAAAAGAACTGAGAGTTGCAGCGGACCTACAGGTTTCTGGGAGTTTGTTCCAAAGATGTGGAGCATAAAAACTGAACGCTGCTTCCCCCTGTTTAGTTCTGACTCTGGGGACAACAAGTAGACCTGTCCCAGACGACCTGAGAGGTCTGGGTGGGTCATAATGTAGCAGCAGATCAGTAAGTGTTGTAGAGTCATAGAAAACCAACAGACTCATGACAGTCATGACATGCATGCTGCTCATTCTGTTTAATTTAATCTGTAATTGAAAGGGGCATGTTCAAAATAATAGCAGTGTTGTGTTTACTTACTGAGGTGATTGATTCTGTGAAGACACAGGCGTCAATTATGGTCCATATTTAAGGAAGGAAGGAAGCAAATGTTGTGAATGCTGGTTATAGTGCATTTCACACTGAAATACTCTGGTCATTCCAGACATTGCTCTGAGGAACAGTAGACTTTGATTAAAAAGTTGACTGGAGAGGGGAAAACATATAAAGAAGTGCAGAAAATGATAGGCTGCTCAGCCAAAATGATTTCAAATGCCTTGAAATGGCATCCAAAGCCTGAATGACGTGGGAAAAAACGGTCAACTGCCATTTGAATGGATCGAAGAATAGCCAAAATGTCAAAGGCTCAACCAATGATCAGATCCAGGAAGATCAAAGAAGACTCAAACATTCCAGTGCAATCGTCCTGGGCTGGAATACCTGTTCACAGGTGCCAGAAGTTGGTCGACTCCATGCAACACAGATGTGAAGCAGTTCTCAGAAATAATGGTTATGCAACTACATATTAGTGCAGTGATTCAAAGTAAAGCAAACCTTGAGACACCCCTGAGGGCGAGGCAAGCGGGCAAGCCCTCCCAGAGAAATACGTTGAGTTTTTTACGTTTCTTCATTCAGATCCATTTGCGATCCGTTCCATTCTGAAAAAACAAACAGCGCAGTTTAGGCTACATGCTTCGCTCTTGTTGCATTATTCATTAAGATAATTTTAAACAGATTTCTGCAGTTCAAACAACTCTGAATTGTAGTTGAGAACGTCAGTTATGACGGCCCACGGATTAAAAAAGTGTTGGGTTGAAATCGGGCTCGGGCTCATAATTCCAGTTAATGTGCTGGGTCAGTCTTGATTTTTTGGGCCCGATCTAAGCTCTAGTAGTCACTTCTAACGGGGCAGACTGATCAGACTCACTGCCAGTCACTCCCTGAAGTAAAAGTATTAAGAGACCGTCATGTAGGCTACTGATCAAATGTCAATGGAAAAAATAGGAAAAGCAAAACACAGCTAGTTGTGTGTTTTTACAGGTAGTAAATGCTAAGCTGCTCCTCGCCTCCGCGATGACATTTAGCCTAGCATTTGTCACTGTGACATTCATCGCTGTGCTGTGTTCTACAGGTTTGGGGCAGAGGCCGTTCTGTGTAGATTTATCCACGGTTTTCTTGTTTTGAGCCTTTTATCACAGAGGCTTTTGTATCTCGGGTCAGTTCCAAGAAGCGTGTGGCGATTAAACTGATGCATGACACTGAGACAAGCGGTAAAATGTATTCATTGTCGAGTTGCTGCCTTTTTCACCCTGGACAGAAACGGGTGATTTTCGGTCGTTGTACGGTATGGAACTATTCCTGATTCCTGTGCTGCGCCATAATATCGTGTTAGAAAGAGACACCAAGGGGTCCTGACCAAGCATCAAGTATTTGACGAGTTAGGAGTGACAATGTGTTAGGCAGGCAGGGGAGGGACGATGGCTGCATGTCTTCTCAGTTTTGTTTATTTATTTACATTGCTTATGTGTTGTTTTGAATACTGATTTGGATGTTAAATATTAGTGTTATCCTCTGGCAGCCTACTCTCATGTTCTCCCCATTTTGGTCACAGCCTGAGAGCCACGTCGGGACAGATTTTACCCACGTTAGAATCCACCTATTGTAAATGGAAACTTTACCTCATCTTTGTTTGTTGGTTGGTTCCTGCTGACTGACCTGTTCCAGTGGAACAATCCAGTTTGTTGTGGAAACAAGAGTCATCGAGCCGAATCACAACCTTGGAATTCTTTCTTTGTCCTGTAACCTGAAGTGATGATTAAAAAAAATATTCATGGAAATGGCGTCACAGTAACCCAGAGCCCATTGTGCATCTTCACAATGTCAATCATGTAATGAAGTAAAAAGTACAGAGTATTTCCCTCTGAGTAGAAGTAGAAAGTGGCATGAAAAGAACATGTGTACGTAACAGTACTTAATTCCTTATATTGATAACAGATTAGCTCTGTCTGGATTTTTGGGGGTTTTGCAGAAAGCTTTCAGTTTCTGTCATGAATTCTTGATGCAAAGTGTTAAGAAATCTCTAAAAGACGTGTTTGTTCTGATTTCTGGAGGAAGGAGGAGAGGCTGGGGTCAAATTGGAAGTTAAGCAAAAAGGTTTAATAAAACAACACGGTGAAAACGACAATCAAAGCACAATGTTACACTGCAGCTGACAGCGGACTGATCTCATGCTCTCCTTGCGGAGTTACAGAAGAACAGTCATGCGACATGACAAACAATTACACTGTAAACAGCGGACTCCAACTGCTTCCCTTGCGGGTCACAGATTGAAGTGTCGAATCTTTCTCCTGCTCCCACATTTATTCTTGTCTCTCAGGATAAGGACACACCTCTAAATTTCAAGTCACAGACTAAAGTTGGAAGTGTTGATTCTACTCAAGTTTACAGAGTTTGCATTTCCTTTGTTCTAGCCCAGACTTGGCACCAGGAGGTTGGAGACTTAAAGAGACGTTTCTCTTCATATGTTAAATGTCAGACATGGCCTGATTAATTCTTTAGAAGCTAGGTTTTGGGTGAGGCAGTCAAATGCTGATTAGTGTAGTTATTTGATTAGATCTAGCAAGTACATTGTTTTCAAAACATAAGCCGGGTTTTAACTTTTTAACTTCAACAAAAGCTCTGGGAATAGTGGTTGAAACAGGAAGAGGCTTGTTTAGGGGAACTACAAATCACAAACAGTATCTGTTTGTCTCAGTAAGTCATAAGGCACTTTATTTTAAACTAGGTGTGACTCAGTGTTATGTGAGTCAAACATGAACTAATCTCATAGAGAAGAAATGCTCCTCTGGAGAACAGAGTGAAAGCTGCCTCCTGCTGGCTGTCTGACTGCATTACATCATGCTTTCTTTCTTCTCAAAGTCTCAGCCTCAGTCAGTGATTAGCTCACAGAGAGAACAAACAGCATTTCTCCCCCCAACATAATGATTAAAATTTAATAAATCACACACGTTATTGTTGCATACTTTAAACAAACAAATAATGGCTTCATTTAAAAAAAAAGTTTTTTATTTTGAAATACCTCAAATAAATAACACTTGTTATCCTGTTAACACACCTGTAACTTACGTGAGTTCTGACATGTTACATCATGAGTATTTAAACACAAAACTTGTGTCAATGGACATGCGGTACATCGTGTGATTGGTAATGCAATCATTCAGTTCATTTCACTGAAATCATAAGCACCAAAGCATTATTCATCGTCTTATGCTATTGAAGAAAAGAAAAGAAAAAAAGGACAAAATGATGACACTTGTCTACCTGTAGGCTGTCCCAAACGCTCCATTCCTGGCTTATTTATATTCCTCTAGTCCATAAGTGTCCACAGATCAAAAGGATAGCAAAGGTTTTTGTTAAGTGTACTGTAAGTCTGTGCTACCAACATTGCCATCTTGAGGTCAGTTTGCTTCACGTTTTCTGCCTCTGTCTGTTCTTTCATGATGAAGCCCTTATGTGTTTCTTTTATTTTAATTTTTTTGTATTAATATTTTTGACAGACAGTACAACCTATGTCACCATCACAGTCACTCACACACACAGTGAGTCACGTGACTCATTGTGTGTGTGAGTGACTGTGTGTGTGACTCACTGTGTGTGTGTGACTCACTGTGTGTGTGTGAGTGACTGTGTGAGTCACTGGGATTTTAGTGCATGCTATAACGCGTTTTGCCAGCAGATGCCAGCAAAGTCCTGTGGTATCTTAGAGTCAAATTGACCCGTTTTTAATTTTTGTTTTATATCAGAAAATATGCGACGTAGAAATAAGCGCTGAAAATGTAAAGAAGAAAACTTTTACAATGTAAGACGTTCGAAAAAGCAAAAACAAAAGGCGTCAAAAACATTGTTTAAAGGTTGACGGGAAGACCGCACAAGGGTGAAACTGTATCATCCGTGTTCAGTTGAGATAAAAACACTCCGGAAATGTCGCACTGTGAATGCAACATTAAACATTTAGCATGTTTAATGATGCAAAAAAATGCAGGAATTCAGGATTGTCTGAAGATTTCCTCTAATAATCATGCAGGACTGTTTTTTTTTCTTTCTTTTTTTTTGCATTATTAAACAAGCTAAGGACTTTTTAGAAAAGCTATTTCATCTTATGATCCATACTGATCATTCAACCTGCAGCAGCTCCTTCACTTTGTATTTCCTTCTTGCTGCTTTTTGTTGTCTCTTAGTTCTGTGGATCTCCTGGGAGGGACTGACTGTATTCAAATTGAAAGAAAAATGGGTACACTTATTTTTAATTTGAAAACATGGATTTATTTTTTTCAAGTTTTAAACCAAAACTTAAATTTTCAATTTCAAGCTTTAGTTTTTCAACTATAATGACTACTGGTCAAAAGTTTTAGAACACCCCAATTTTTCCAGGTTTTTATTGAAATTCATGCAGTTCAATGTCTTATTGTACTGTCAAATGAAAGAATATAACAAATTAACAATTTAAGTTAAAAACAAAATCATGGAATCAATTTATAAACCAAAATGTATTCTAAATTTTTGACTCCTCCAAAGTAGCCCCCTTTGGCAGATATAACAGCTGAACACACTCATGGCATTCTTTCTACAATGGAAATCAAATATTCTTCAGAAAGTTCTTCCCAACTCTGTTGCAGAAGTTCCCATAAATGTGTGGCACTTGTAGGTTGCTTTGCTTTCACTTTTCTGTCCAGTTCATCCCAAACCAGATCAATGGGGTTTAAGTCTGGGGACTGTGCTGGCCACTCTATGTTTTTAAGCTTACCATCTTGTTCTTTTTTGCTAAGGTAGTTCTGGCATAGCTTGGACTTATGTTTTGGGTCATTATCTTGCTGTATGATGAACCCCTGACCAACTAGGTGCATACCAGAGGGTACTGCATGGCGCTGCAAAATGCTGTGGTAGCCGTTTTAGTTCAGGGTGCCTTTCACTCTGTACAAATCACCGACCCTGGATCCAGCAAAACAGCCCCATACCATCACGCTTCCTCCTCCATGTTTGACAGTTGATGTCACACACTGAGGAACCATCCTTTTGTCTACTCGACAGCGTACAAAAATCCTGCATGATGAACCGAAGATTTCAAATTTTGATTCATCAGTCCATAACACCTTCTTCCAGTCTTCAGTAGTCCATTGACGATGTTTCTTGGCCCAGGCAAGCCTCGTTTTCTTATTCTGACGACTTAGCAATGGCTTTCTTGCTGCAACTCGACCTATCAAACCTGCAGCTCAAAGTCTTCTCTTTACAGTTGAAACTGACACTTCTTATTACGACCACTAATTAGCTGTGCTTGAAGCTGTTGTCCTGTGAGCCGCCTATCACGCAAGCTGTTGACTCTCAGAAACTTGTCTTCTGATTCTGTCGTGGCTTTGGGTCTGCCAGATCTCTTCCTGTCAGAGTTTCCCCCAGTTTCTAAGTGCCTTTTGATGGTGAAGAATACTGTACTCACTGACATCTTGACTTTCCTCGCAATTTCTATGATGTTATGATGGTCTGTCTCTCTTCCATTGTTAATTGACTTTTTCCCGCCATTTTTATGGTAACACACTACTTTCTGCAGTTCAATATTGTTCAAATAATGCTCACGAGGGTACGGTACCACAGTGTGTTCCAACAATACTTTTATACAAACAGAGGGGGTTGTAAGTATCAGACAAGATGGAACACCTGTGGGAATTGGTAGCACCAACTTTCTAAGCTTGATCAACCTCCAATGCTACAGAACAGCTTTACGTTGTTAACCCATTTTTTTTTTTTTTTTTTTCTTATTTTTTTCCCTGAAAAAGGCCTTTTTGTAAAATACTGATAGGTACATTATTTTTCAGTTTTGGGTAACCTTACTTTTTTTTTTAACCTTGGGCAGTTCACCACTTACCTTTGTACCATTTCAAGCTATTCATTGGACTTGAACTGCTAAAATTTCAATTAAAAAACAAAATTGGGGTGTTCTAAAACTTTTGACCGTGTGTTTGTGTGTCCTGTGTGTGTATGTGTATGTGTAATAGTATGAGAATAACGATACAAAAATGATCAATCCCTCCAATATCGTGAATCAAATCATTGTTCTAACTAGTTCCTGACTCTGTGTTTCAGAACCAGAGGAGTTAACGGTGAAGCCCGAGCAGGACGTTACTCTCTGGTGTCGGGCTCTCTCAGACGACCCCGTCACTCTGCTGGAGTGGAACAGACGAATCCCTGAAGGACAGCGACTACGTCTTCTTCTACAGGAACCAGCGAGCGTACGAGAACTACCAGCACCCACGTTACCGGGGCCGGGTGGAGCTGAGAGACCCGGAGATGAGGCACGGAGACGTGTCTGGTGTTCTGAAGAACGTCAGCGTCAATGACACCGGGACGTACGACTGCCGAGTCATAATCGCCGGGGGCAACGAGAGCAGGCAGCTCATCAACATGACTGTCACCGACTCCGGTGAGTTTGTAAAGATGCAACGATTGTGAAACTCTGCCGATGCCGAGAAGGCCGCCTTAACGCACGGGCTCACCAGGGCTTCAGAATCTGAAAAGGTTTTATTGCCAAGTACGTTTTTTACACATACAAGGAATTTGCCATGGTGTTGTTGGTGCACACACGCATTCTCTAAACATAACAAGAATCAGACGAATATAGTATATAGAAGTATACATATATACACACAGTATGTATTAACTAAAAATAAGGATAAGATAAATACAAGAAGTTAAAGTGATGGTTCGGAGTAATGTCCCCCTAGGGTCCTTTGCACCATGACCTCGAGCCAAACACCCCCCAGAAGCTTTTTTCACCTGGGTCTAACATTGGGAGAGTTAGCATAGAGTAGCGTTATCAGCTGAATAGCTTAGCGCAGGGGCTAATGGATCCGAAGTGTCTCTTAACATTACCCCACTAATAATGCCCGAAATGATACGTCTACAGTAGTACATATAGGTTATGCACTCATAAAACGATGGATTGTAAAGTTTGTAAGTACACCAGAAGTTTATGAACACTTGCCTGCTGGCTTCTGCTCTCTGCTGTTGTTGTTGTTGCTGTAAGACGAGTGCTTAGGGCCGTCTACAAATTACAACACCGAAAGGAGATGCAACAAAAATCTTTATTAATTTAACTTATTTTTTAAAGTAAGTGCTGTAGAATAACTAGCAGGAGACAAGTAATAATTGAGGTAAGTTTGGAGACATTACCTTATTTAATCATTAAATTAATAAATATTTTTGTTGCATCTCTTTTCGGTGTAGTAATTTGTAGACGGCCCTAAGCACTCGTCTTACTGCAGGTAGCAGCAGCAGCAACAGAGAGCAGAAGCCAGCAGGCAAGTGTTATTTACATACACTTCTGGTGTACTTAGAAACTTTACAATCCATCGTTTTATGAGTACATAACCTATTTGTACTACTGTAGACGTTTGGTATCATTTCAGGCATTATTAGTGGGGTAATGTTAAGAGACACTTCGGATCCATTAGACCCTGCACTAAGCTATTCAGCTGATAACGCTACTCTACGCTAACTCTCCCAATGTTCGACCCAGGTGAAAAAAGCTTCTGAGGGGGTGTTTGGCTCGAGGTCATGGTGCAAAGGACCCTAGGCGGACATTACTCCGAACCATCACTTTAAGTAAAAAGGAACAGTACAGCAGAGAGAGTACAGTGGCATGTAGAGCCAGAGGTAGGGTGTGGAGAGAGTCAGGGTGGTTGATAAGGCTAGTGGCCGAGGGGAAAAAACTGTTCATGTGGCGTGTGGTTTTGTTCCTGTCCTCCTGCCAGAGGGGAGCGGCTCAAAGAGTTTGTGTCTGGGGTGGGAGGGGTCAGCCACAATCTTTCCAGCACGCTTCGGAGTCCTGATGGCGTAAAGGTCCTGGAGCGGTGGCAGATTCCAGCCAATCACCTTCTCAGCTGACCGAATGACACGCTGCAGTCTGCCCTTGTCCTTGGCAGTGGCAGCAGCGTACCAGATGGTGATGGAGGATGTGAGGATGGACTCAATGATGGCTGTGTAGAAGTGCACAATCATTGTCTTTGGCAGGTTGAATTTCTTCAGCTGCTGCAGGAAGTACATCCTCTGCTGTGCTTTCTTGACAAGGGAAGCTGATGTTCAGCTCCCACTTGTCCTAAAAGAAACAATCCCGAAACCTGTGATGATGTTTTGACCAAAACGGGGGGAATTATATTTTCCCTTTTACATCACTAAAGACATTTGCACCCTAAATTCATGCAGAAAAAAATACACATTCTTGCATAAACAACCCCCAGACCCCCCCCGGGTTACAATGTTTCTACCACAAATGTGGAAACAAAACCTTCCACCTGCCGTAAGTGGACTGTCCGAGTATGACCGCAAATTACACCCACAAACAGCCACCGCCATCAGTAAATGCCATCTTGTTTGCCGATGGCGGTCCCCGAGGCGAACATCGGCCGATTCATCGTTGCATCACGAGTTTGTAGAGTTCTTGAAGAGATTTAGTGATTCCTCTCTTCTTGTTTTCTGTTCTGCAGATCCCCCAACTGGACAGGAGGGCAGAAATCATGGACTCGTGGTCTGTCTGTCAATTAATGCAGGCATTCTTGTTATTCTTCTTCTTCTTTCTGTCTCTGTGTATTATATCATGTATAAACGGCGTAACGGTCCCAGAAAGAATCCTTCATACAAAGCTCCGGCTGCTGAAAACACAGAGGTGACAGTTTAGAAAAGACCAATCTGTTCAATAACACTTAAGCTTGTAGAAATGATAACGCAGCCATTAACACGCTCATATCAGCCGTTTGTGATTTTCATAATATCCGATCACACCCTTTGACTTCTCAAGCTTCAGCCTCTGAAAACTGGAATGTGTTCTACTATCTGCAATGAAAGCTCACTAATGTTCTCCTGACAGTTAAATAAGCTCATTAATATTCTCTGTTTCACTGACAAATTGAAATGGTAATGTTTAGTAATCAGACAGCTAATTGAATGTATAGATGTGTAACATTTCTGAATGTGTTCTTTAGGTTTCACTTTCTGCACTTTAAATCTATGTTCTTATGTTGCACAGCACTTAATTTCATCTCTTGACTTTTGTTCTATAAATAAATATGTTAAGATCATGAAATTAGACATTCTTATTCCCCTCTTATTTCGAAAGTGCTGTATAATCCTAACTGTGATAACACGACACGTACATCTTGTGCAGCTAAAAAGTACTTAATCTGAGTTTTACGGTGATGGTGTCGTATGCAAATTGTAAGAGTTTGTATATGTAGAGGGAGAAGAGCAGTGGGGAGAGGACACATCCCTGAGGTGCACCAGTGCTGATTGTCCGTGTTCCAGATGTGACAGAAGTAAGTAATTAAAGTACTTCATCTGAGTTTTACAGCGATGTAAACCACAGTGCTGGTAAACCTCCGTATTATATTACATACGTAAATTTGTCTTCGAAGATTTGCGGTATTCTTCAACTTTTATTTGTCCTGATGTCCATCCAGACACGTTTTGGCCCGTTTTTGTATGAAAGAAATGAGGCGCCTCTCTTCTGGATCAACGAAGGTATATTTCCAGGATGTAGCCTGATGTCTGCTCTCGGTGTGTTTCCGTTGTCTAACTCTGTTCTTTTTGGGAATGTGGAAATATTTCTATAATCTAGATATGTTATTCTTAGTATTATAGTTGTATCCCCTGTATAATGTATAGACTCAGGACACAGTTAGTTAGCTCAAGTTTTGAGTACCATATAAGTCCAGGAATTTGAGTGTATGTATTACTGTACCATACGATGAAGTGGAACGGGGTGGTTGGATCTCTGGATTATCTGACTTAGACTTTGCTGACTGAACTCTGTTTCCTTTGTCTGCGGTTAGGGAAGCTTAGTGTCATTTGTGAACCCACAGTTGTGTTTTGTAACCTTAAATGCTGGACTTCAGTAAACTATCTTGACTTTAATCTATCGTCTCAGTTTTGATCCCTGGGTTCTGCTATCACAAGTCTCATCAAAGAACTCACAGGGATTAGAGTGTATAGATAATGGGAGTCAGATTTGACAGGCCTTAGGGCATTATTTTAGACACAAATTCCTTAAAGGAAACGACATCAGACTTTGAGCCAGCGAGCTACATGCTGAAAATGTCAAGTTTTGAAGTAAATGTGGACTGTGCAACAAGACAGACCTGCTTGGAATGATTGTAAAGATTTACAAAGAATATGTTTAGGGCGTTTACTAAAACAAAATGTAATGCATGCTGATGCAAAAGTTGTCAAACACAGAAATGAAAAATGATTTGAAGAAGCTGCAGACGGTCGAGACTTTGTCTGATTCTAGAAACCAAATCTGGAAACAAGTTCATAGTCTTCTCAGTTTCCTGTCATCTTCTCTAAAACCCTGCACAGAGACTCTCTCTGCTCAGAGATTCCTGGGAGTTTGTGTCTCCACTGCTCAGAGAATCCAACTCCTCTGAATCAGCCTCTTCATTGGACCTGAGAACTCTTTCTTCCACAGACTCCGTGTCTTTGAAACGGGGTTAAAGTTTAACCCTTGTGTTGTCCTCGGGTCAAAATTGACCCATTTTTGTATCAGAATTATGGGTTTCTTTGAACCAAAATGCCCCAAAATAACATGGATGCATGGACGTATGTTGTATGGAAGCCTTGTAACATTCTTGGCAGGTAAAATTAATGATTACTTTCATTGAATTGGGGTTTTTTGTAATGTTATAGCGTTTGAAATAAACTGTGATCCACTCAACATCTTCTTATCTTAACTAATAATAATCCACACTTTCTGTTTTTTTTTAAACAATAAAAGTAGGTATTATAAGAGCCAAAAAAAGTTCATTTGCAATTTTTTGTGTGTGTTTGTAGCAGTTTTTTGCCTGTTTTTGTAGCCATTTTGGTCTTTGTAATTGTATTTTTCTGTCTTAGTTGTTGTTTTGTGTATCTTTGGTCTTTTGCATCACTTTGTCGCATCTTTTTTTAAATTTTTTTTATCAAATCTGTTGTTTTGCAATCAGTTGCAGTCGTTTTGGGTCTCTTTTCCGGCAGAGACGGACACATGGATCCGGACATCGCGCTGGGTGATGGGGGGAAGCTCCGCGGCTCCTCCGGCAGCAACAACCAGGAAGAAAGGACACCATGAGAGGGTGAGGAACCGCATAATGTTTGACATCGTAGTTAAAGATGCTTGTCTTTGTGACTTTGACGTTTTAATGTGTTAGTTTAACCCTCCTGTTGTCCCGTTCTCAAAGTTTCTATATCAAAACATTTGGGTTCCTCCAACCAAATTGCCTAGATAACACACACTGTCACTCAGAACACACTGAGACTAAAAACACAAGCATCACACACAATACAAAAAATACTAACTTTCTCATCTTTACAGTTTGAATAATTTGAGTGACTTCACACTAATATAGAAATATAGAAAATATATAGATTTTACAATACACCATATGCGTAAAACAAAACAAAAAAACACTTAGGGCCCTATTTGAAGGATCTAAGAGTGCGTTCATACACTCACACCACACACACACACACACACACACACACACATACACACACAGCTGCAGATGGTTGAAGTCCTCCATCAGGTTACTACACTCCTCTTCCTGTCCATCCCTAATACACCCAGCAATTGCAGTGACATCATCTGTTGCCTGACAGCGTTGTAGCAAGTCAGAAGTGTACAGGATGGACATTAACAGAAAACAGTCCCCTGAGGCGCTTCCTGTGCTGCAGATCGCTCTGAGAAACAGTCACATTTACACACACACACACACACACAAACAGAGACACACACCCACAGACCACTATACAGTATATTAGACTGCTTGAAACTTGACAGTACGGCAGCTTTTCATGCCTCCTGACAGCAGCAGATCTCTCTCAGCTCTCATGGATATATTAATGTTCCTGTTACTTCTGTCTGAAGCAGCTTCTGGTAAATATCAGCTTTTATTGTGAGAAGACTCATGTCAACTTTATTTCTGACCTGTGTTGTTATGGTGAATGTGTTTGAAACCCAAATGACGTATTTACTTTGATAAAAGCTCATATGTTATGATAATGAGACTAGAGTTTGGTGTAAAATGTGGTTTTGGTTTAATTGCTAAACGACACTGGGCACAACTGAAGCCACATGTGCAAAACTCAAATGACAGTCTGCACTACCACCAGACTTCTCTTTATTGATCAGTTTTGGGATGACTCCCGCAAGGAAATTGGATTTCCAGCAGCTTAAAAAAACACTTACAAAAAACAGTATAGAAAAGACAGTATAAGATAAAACAATAAACTCTTAACTAAATATAGACAGTAAGGATAAGAATGAAAGTAAAAAAAAAAACATGGAAAATAAAATCAAATAAGATGAATGTAGAGAACTGTATAGAGGATAAATATAGATAAATAAAGATAAATGTATAGGACTGTATATCGCATTGTGTTATTATACAGTGAATAAATGACATTCAGCAGAAATTAGCAGTTAAATTAAAATTATTGCACTTAAGTGGTGGAACAAGTTATTGCACAAAAAAGAAGAAGAAGAGTGTCCAGGTCCAGGTCCATGAGAGTAGATTATGAATTAATTGCACAGTGAGTGGCTACCTCTCCTTGCCTTCCTTCCTGTTCTGTTCTGTCCTCTTTATCCTATTTCCTCCTCCCCCCGAGTGAGGAGTTGTAGAGTATGATGGCATGGTTGGTCCTACACTTGGGAAGGAGCAGCCTTCCACTGAACAGGCTCCTCTGGTTGCTGATGACAACGGTCACCTGAGCTAAACTGTTCACATCACCTGCAAAACTCATGTAACTCTTCAGGACTTCTCACATGACCACACTCACAATAGTTGTTTCACAACCTACAGTATGTCTCTCATCCTGTCTCTAGGTATTTTGTCCTTTTCCACTGTCACATACCGATGTAACCTGTCAATAACAGCTCATCATGTGTTAACAATAAGGGTAATGATCTAATCAAGCTTACACACATATTGCAAAAGCACCATTGATTATCTACTCAAGAATGCTCACACACATTTGACATGAGCACAGTTACACCTTTTGCTTACCTACATCCACTTTTCCTAAAAACATGTAACTTTTGTACATCATCATTTGTCATGATAATGAGACTAGATTTTGGTGTAAAAAAAAAAGTGTAACATACCTATTTTTCATGTGATATTTCAAAATGTAGACCAACAGCAGTGACCATAGAGCTAATTTGTGTCTGTTAGCTCGTAGCTTTAGCGGCAGACTGTTGGAATCCTCTCCAGTGAAATACGGTCACACTTTACACCGTTTAGCTGTCAGCATTTTAACATGTTTAATCCAGTTACTACTGCAGTTAACACTAGGCTAACGTTACCTGCTGTTTAACGTGTTATTAGTGTTTACTGTGGCTAACAGTAGGCTAACGTTACCTGCTGTGTAACGTGTTATTAGTGTTTACTTTAGCTAATGGTAAGCTAACGTTACCTGCTATGTAACGTGTTATTAGGGTTTACTGTAGCTAACGCTAGGCTAACGTTACCTGCTGTTTAACGGGTGTGATTCTTACTTTCATTGCTGTTTTGATCATGTTTTGCTATTTTAGCTTTTGACTGGACTGAGAGGGTTCAGACCATGCTACCATATCTGATGATGTTATCTGGCACATTAACATAGTCTCTGTCCCAACTCTAGTCTGAGAAGAAGTGAGTTCTTTGGGCCAGCGTTGCACACAAAAAATCCACCTGATCACACCAATTTAATTCTAAAATGATGCCAAGATATTTTGTGTGAACACACCTGTTGAACAGTTCCCTATGGTAACTTGGGTGTGGCATTTCACCTTTCTGGGGTCAAATAGGATTTCTTTGGTTTGGGTGGTGTTGAGGCTAAGTTGGTGATGGTCACACCAGACCTTTCATCATTTCATCATGGTACACTGAACTGAACCTTGCAGCAGGTTTAGTATGATCGTGTCATCTGATAATTTGATTAGATCATTATTTGGCTGCTGACTTCTGCTTTCATTGCTGTGAAGTGTGAAGAGGATAGGTGAACTCCAACAGCCTTGAGGTGCTCCTGTACTCCAGTGTATGACCTCTGAAAGAGAGACCTCTACCTGTTGGGATCTGGTTGTTAAAGGAGAAGTAAAACCATTTGATTTAGTTTAACTTCTGTACAAGCAGGTGAGGTTGAAGCGTGTTGAAAGCTGAGCTCAAATCTGCCTGTGAAAAACAAGTCCTCATAAATCCAGCAAATTTAAAATTCCATCACAAAGAAAGCGGAAGGAAACGGAAAATACTAAAATTGAATTGAGTCTTACGTTGAATAGAATTTTACAAGTGACGACAGTTTACAACTCAGTTAGTTTTGAAACTATGGATTTTGTGAAATTAGTTTTCTACAGAGTCCTGGATGTTGAGGTCTTTTGAAAAATAATAAGTAATAAGTTTTATTATTATTGTTTTTCAGACCTGATTGAGGTAACAGTGCACCCTGGAGATGATGTCATTCTACCATGTCAGGCTGCTTATTCGTAAAAAGAGAGCCATCATTGACTCGGAGCCAATCAGAACCATCCATCTGCAGGTTACAGGTGAGTGAGTCTCTCTCAGTGAGTTTTTCTGAGTATCAGGTTGTAGCTGCAGTTTCAAACATCAGAGAGGATGAAAGCTGCTCCTCTATCCACACATTTACTGACTCATATGTTTTATTCATCTTCAGGTTCTGAGAATAGAAACTCCTCTCCTGTAGGCCGATACCTTGGACTGGCAGCAGGTGTTGCAGGTGGACTGCTTCTTGTAACTGTTGCAGTCCTGATATATAAAAGATATAAGAAAAAGAGATCAGGACCGTCTGCTGCTGCTGCTGCTGATGAAGCATCGGGCGATAAGTCCGTCTTACAACTCCCAGAGCTCAGTAGTACAAAGACATTTTACTCGAGTAAAACATATCCCCTCCGTGAATCTCCACCTTACCGTGATGGAGGGGTCTGTGTACCCGATGAGTCTGGGATCTGTATCATCTGGAGCTCTGAGATCCTGTAGGTTCTCCATGATGAGATGGTCCCAGAGGAGGGTCAGACTGAGAAGGATTCACTTCAAATGAACTTTACCTTTAGAGAACTAGAACATTTTACTCGAGTAAAAGTACTATTGCTTTAAAGAAAAACGTTAGGCTATTTATTTGATACCTGAACATGGTGCTCAGATAAAAGATAAGTCAGTAAAAATGTTCTTTAAGAGCAGAATGAAGCAGCCAACACAGAGATGTTCAGACAATATAAACTCAGCAGTATCACACAGAAATACTTTGCTCCATTAAATCAGCAAATGTAATCCATTACTTCAGCCCAGCTGTACTCAGTGCTGATATATCACAGCAAGCTTTTAACAGGCAATGTTGTTTCTTTAGTTGTAAATATCAGCAGGAGCACCAAATGTCTTATAATCAGGTGTAAAGAGCTCTCCATCATGTCATCTGTTTGTGTGTTTGATTGAGTTAATATTTTATATGGAGTGAATTTTAAATGCTTGTTTTCTGCTGGGTAATATAAAGCCTTGTGTTGCCTTCTCTCTTCCAGCTAATGATTTAAAATCAACTAACATTGAATGGTTCAAACTGAGGAGTTGATTACCAGTGTTGGGAGTAACGGCGTTTAAGTATAACGGCATTACTAACTGAGTTATTTTTTCAGTAATGTAGTAATCTAATTAATTACTTTTCCCACCGTTGCAACGCCGTTATCTTTACTGAGAATGTAAAGTGGCACGTTACTACAATTTGGTTGAATGAAGCGCGAGGTGTCATCAGGCTTTGGCTACACATCAGCTGCCTGGAGAGAGCATGGGGGGGGATGATGACACCGTTGCAAATGTGATGATGATTGGCTGGTTGGGCGGATGCCCTGCTCACGCTGTCTCACTGCACGCTCTGACTACCACTAAACACAAGACAACGACAATGGCGACGAGCCAGGGAAATTCAAATATAGCGTTCTCGAACTAGAAGTACCGGCACTACTTCTCGCTCATTGAAATTAAAGGCAAGAATGTTTATGTAACTAGCACGCTATGCCCAGGAAAAAAGACTTCATCCACATCTGCCTCAAGCAACTCCAATCTTATGAAGCCCCTCACATCAACACATGCTAACAGGACACTTGTTGCTGCTGCTAACCCAAGCCCGAGCCCAAATGCAGCTAGCGTGAGCTCCAGCGAATGAGACGGAGCCACTCTGTTAAAACAAGCAACGCTCGATTTTTTGGGTCATTTTCCTTGTCTTTTTACCCAAGTTTACATTTGTGTGTCTTAATTTTGCACTTGAATTTTATTTTATAAAATTCAAGTGCATAATATTTATGTAGTATATATAGTTTTTATTTCTATGCATATCATATGGCAGGCTGCAATCTATTGTGTTCAAATAAATACCACATGTTCTAAAATACTGTTTATAGTGTTTTTATTCTTCAATCAGTTAATATAAACATCTTTGATGTTAAATATATTATATGTTACTTTGCTGAGTAACTAATTACTTGTACAATGTGGTAACTGAGTTACTAACTCAATTACATTTTGGGAGAGTAATTTGTAACTGTAACTAATTACTTTTATAAAGTAAGATGACCAACACTGTTGATTACATTGTGAATATTGTTGTTATTGTAATTATTAAAGCTTCTGATGCAGCTCAGAATATCTCAGGGGGACATAGAGGATGAGTCTGTCTCTAAATAAGACCTTAAACTGTATAGCCAACTGTTTGTTTTTGGAAAAGGTTAAAAGCTACCTCGATAAGAGTTATTATGGTGGTGCTGTCTTCCTAGACCTAAGGCAAGCTTTTGATACTGGTCATCACGAAATTCTTTTATCTAAATTAACATATTTAAATTTTTCTGAGCAGGCTCTCAACTGGATACAATCATACCTGTCTAGTAGAAAGCAATGTGTTCATATTAATGATGCAAAGTCCCCACTCTGTGACTGTCCAGTAGGGGTCCCCCAAGGCTCCATGATTGGTCCAATCCTGTTTAAACTGTACATAAATGATCTGCCAGAGGCATGTAAAAATGTTGATGTTCAGATGTATGCAGATGATGCTGTAATCTTTAAAAAAAAAGGTGGCAAATAAAGTTAAATTCATTTTGCAGAATAAACAAGTTAGGCCATTTCTTGACACCAAAGCTGCCAAGTTGAGTATTATTTTATAAACTGGTCATTAACTAGCATATCTAAAAAACTGATAAAAAGACATTGTCATTTCACCATTGAGATATCTTAAGTCAGAGAGCCATACATTTTTAAACTTTGACAATTTCAAACATTTCAAGTATGATTGGTTGGTATATAAAGTGTTACATAACAGATTTAAAGCTAATTAAAGATGACGAGAGGCTTTTCTGTCTTTCATTGTTTACATGTATCGGCATAAAACTATTTCTAAGTCAGGACTGTTTGAAAATGAAGATCCATTTCATGTGAAATCATTAGCTGCAGCCAGTGATACCACTACTACTAGTAACGCGTTACTCTAATCTGAGCACTTTTTTCAGTAATGAGTAATCTAACGCGTTACTATTTCCAAACCAGTAATCAGATTAAAGTTACTTATCCAAGTCACTGTGCGTTACTATTTGTCATTTTCCTTAGTAAAAATATATATTTTTGCTTTCTTCTTGCTTCTTGGGGAGTGAAGCCACGTATGCGACAAGTCACGTTTTCAGCATGATGGACAGTTCACGTGTACCACGCAGTGACACAAACGTAAACAACAATGGAGGGAGGAGAGAGATGCGCGTTTTTTAGCTGGAAATACAGTCACTATTTAGAGTTTGTGTCATCCAAAGACGGCAGTATTAAGGTCCGTTGTACACTCTGTGCTGGTGGCGACTACGTCTAATTTGAGGAACCATTTGGAGTCTCAGCGCTGCAGTCAAACTTACAGAGCAAGTCCCAGCAGGTGGAGCGAAGCAGAGAGGAGGAGGCCCCCCACCACCCAAACAACAAAAGCTGGACTTCGGTGCAAAACCAGTAAGTGGAGAGTTGAAGAAGTTGGTCGGGCAGTATGTTGTAGAGGAAATGCTGCCCTTAAACACGGTTGACTCGCTCTCTTTCGTGCCATAATAAACCAGATCCTACTACTGGCTACGCCAAGCTGCCTCACAGTAACCCGGTTGTCATGTTTATGTTGAGGCTGTAGGGGTGTTGTCGGCAGCTGCTGCATGTAACTAATAAAGTAACTTGTAATCTAACTTCGTTACCTTTAAAATTGACTTGCAGAGGCATCACCAGAGAACATTTCAATGGCTGCTAAAGATCAGCTTCATATCCATTTGCCCTGGTTGAACACAAAGAAAGACAATCCTGACACAGATGGTCATCCAGTCACAGGATCAGCCGAGCATTATGCCCTTTATGATACATTCCATCAATATAACACCAAGGATGAGAAGGATGTGCTGAGGAGGATTGGCTTGGTACCAGAATTACGTGGCTGGCTAAATTCTCAGAGCAGTTTTTTTCTGAAATGCGGAAAAATAACTATTTCATGAACATGACCTCTCCAGCCACTCGTGTGTTCTTGATGAGATGCATCATTCATCACCATAACCAGAGAGAAAACCGGAAGGCACTGGTAGACTTAAAGAACATTTCTGGAAGGAAAAATGTCACTATCAATTCCAGTGGACAGGCTGTGTTAGGTATGTATAGGCTTGATTCAGTTTGGAGCCATAATGGTCAATGTTATAATAGAAAACTGCAAATTATATTTATAGTATGCTTAACCATTTTTTCAGACTTGTAAACAATTGCAAATGGTTTGTTTGAGTGTAAATGATGTTTCCTTCAGGCTGCACCTTTTCGCTCTCCTTTCAGGGTCTTCGCCCTCTGTCCAACAAACTGTCCCTCCACCTGCCCGATCAGCAATTCGGCCAGTAGTTTCACCAGCTCTCAAACCAACCGTCCCTCCAGTGGCTCCACCAGCAGACAAACCAGCTGACCCCCTTTCTGACCAACTGGTACCACAGCAATTGATACATGATCACGACTACTGGTCTGTTGCAGGTTATTCACAGGAGATGCACCCAGTTCAAGACATGCTAGTAGGTATAAATATGTCTACTCTACATAACATTTTCAATGTGCATTGTTTTAATTTTACGGTTTGTGTGATTTTGGTTGGTTTTGAGTATGTTTTGCAAACTATTATTCGTAGCTCAACTATGCACTGGATACACACAGACCAGCAGCAGAGATTCTTGTAAAGGATGGTAATGTCTGTCTGACAAGGGAGGACTTCTGGACCTTGGGCCTTCCTCATTGTATGGATTTCAATGTAGGTATACTAAGGCTATTGTATCGGGTTTCAGATGAATGCACAAGTTACTTATTTGTTTTACTCTGCTGCAGATTGGAAACGCATGCTTTAAGCTTGTAAAAGAAGCTGCCCAAAGACATGTAAGGTTTTGTCATTTATTAAAATATTTACACTTTAATAGATGTTCCTGTGACATTGTGAATATGTAATTATTTATAAATATAGGGAAAAGATGTCCACATCGTGGACATGTATGTTGTTCTAACGTGGAAGTTAAAGATGAAGAACCCAATGGCTGACTTTCCTGTAAGTTCTTCTTTCCTGTGACTTTTTGTGTTGCTTGAGATTGACCTACAATACTGCAAAATCACTTGTTTTAAATGCCAGGATGACCTCCTGTCAAAAGACTATATTAGACTATATTAGCCCACATGCACAACCCCTCCCTTTATCCTTGTACTATTGGACTTATTTGCACTACCACCATGACACACACTCTAGAGCACCTTATGCACAATAATTGCCCTGTCACTGCAAGCGTCTCATGCTTACACATCCCTTAGTACAGTCATATGAATATCAGGGAAACTAAAACATCAGGGGAATGCATTATGATAGATGTTCTCACCAATAATTGTTATTTTTCATATTTCTGCTACCTTATGCCCAAACATGATTGATACAAATTGAATGATTGTTGCCATTTGTACAGGGAATAGTGTAGTCAGTGTGTTGTCTTTACTATGCTTGATTTTGCCTGACCTGTATTTTACAGTTACCAACGTGTGTGCTTTCTGAAATCCTAAATGAAGTGGTACTACAGGAAGGAGATAAGGCATACTACAGATTGGCTCTTGTGTGTACCACCTTCAGGGACACTCTGTCCACTGACTCCTTCAGGAGACGGGCACATTTTCAGTGGCTTGACAGTAAGTGTTTTAATAAAGGGTGCCGTGGTATACAATACTTGAGTACCTCACGCGTGTTTTCACTAACCTTATGGAAATGTTCACTTTTGGTTGACAATTTGTTTTCCACAGGTGTCGCTACATGGAGCAGGTTGTTTTCTGAGTCCTACAGAAAAGAATTCCTCACCATGTACACTGTGGACACCTGTCGTGAATGTGGAATGCTTTTCAAAAACTGCACACCTGGTAAACATCTTAACACTGGATGTATTTGAATCTGTCATTACACACAGTATTGATGTCATAACTACACTGAGACCACATCCTGAGTCTAATGGTCACTGGTCAGTATAATCATCATTCTGTTTTTTCTTTTTCTTTTACAGGATATGTTGGAACAGGACAAAGGGGTGTACTTGAAGCAATTTACTCCAAAGACCCACATGCAGGTTACTCCAATCACTTTTGCCGCCAAATGCAATAGGTAAAAATAAGGTGTTTGTGTGAAACAAAGGGGTGTGGGGGGGGAAAAATAATTGAATATGTATTTGCTACTTTTATTAACTTTTTTTCTCTTTCAGGGAAAACGGACACGCATACTACCTGTTGGCAGAAAACCATGAGCCAGCTGGGTGTTTTTCAAGCTGCAGGCCACCGTCACAATTTGTGGCTGGAAACTTGGGAGTGAATTTTGAATTCTCCAGTGTTATTACAGACTGTTAATGAATCGTTGATGACAAAAAAGAGATGTCATATTCAGCCTATGTTTAAACAACCTTTGGGTGAACTTTTTGTATCATTTTGAACATTTTAAAACTAACATCTATTAGAGTCTACTTTATGCTTTTTTGGTTTTAATAAAGTCCTGTTCAATGTGTAATAAAATTCACATCCTCTAAATATTGAGTCCATTTCTGAACACTGTGGGGAGATCGTGTTTACAACTGGTGATCCAGTTTATGGAATGCATTGCACCAATATGATTTTCTACCGAGAGCTGTACATGATTATCATTTGTTAATATAATAATAGAGACAGTCTGACTTTTCCATACCCACAGGATTAAGGGCCTACATGTACGTACAGATACTGATCCATAGATATATTGTTCTATATCTATGTACTGATCAGCATTAAGTCCTTTGGAATCACATGTAAACTGCAGTGGAGGGTTTTTCTTTCAGTGCTTCGACCCAGAGAGAGCCTTCTAGTCCTCTTGTGACCAGCCTACGAAAAAGAACACAGACAGTATGACAAGGTCCAGGTCAGAAGGCGAAACACATTGAGGCTTCCTCCAATTGTGTCCCCAAACATAATGGAAGGAAAAACAATAAATGGGGACAGGTATGTCCTATGTGACATTACTGTCACATAGTACATAACTTACATCCACTTATTAAGACCAAAGCCAGTTATTGTTGAGTTGTTACATTGTCATGTGTTTTTGCTTACTTCTAAATAAATAGTTTTGCTGTTTGCAGTTCAATTTATTATACATTAGCAAATACAAAAACTAATCCAATACAACATGAACTGATTGTTTTTTGAATGGCATTCTGTAGTTCCACCCCAAACTATAAAGAACGGGCATTTCTTTAGAAAAATAAAATTTTGAAAAACACAATTATAAATACATTTTTTGTAAAGTCAAAAAAGAAGGGAGCTTTTATTTTGAAGGCAAAGAAAACAAGGGGCCTGGCGTGAGCGGCATCGCGACACCACGCGACAGTCGTGTCGCAAAAGTGGATCTGTACCGTTACTGAGGAGTTGGCAGCACTGACTGACAGCGGTCTTCATTCATAGCGAGCAGCGCGGAGCCAGACAGACCGACATTAGTGGACCAGAGTTCGGCTGTAACAAGGAGGATTTCCCCCCCATTATGGATCTGTTCTCTGCGGATTATAATGTCGACAAAGATAAAAAATGTATGCGACAAAAGGTGACTGTCCTGCGGCGATGACAGTTACGTTAAAACGACTAGTTAAAGTAAAACAGAAGATTAGGCAGCATGGGGGATACCTCCAGCCCGACACCGGCAGAGACGGACACATGGATCCGGACATCGCGCTCGGTGACGGGGGAAAGCTGCGCGGCTCCTCCGGCAGCAACAACCAGGAAGAAGGGACACCATGAGAGGGTGAGGAACCGAATAATGTTTGACATTTAAAGACATTGTCTTTGGTGTTTTAATGTCTTATGTTTAAAAGAACTCGGTGGTTGCGTGCACATACCGGTAGTATTTAGATAAAAGGCAGAATCAAACAGAAATATTTTTGTCTTTATTTAACCCTTGTGTTGACCGTGCAACGTTTGGTTTTTCTGGGT
>CM046805.1:25937820-26017820 GCA_025617405.1 Perca schrenkii
TGAAGCGTTTAAAGGCTCTATTTGTCCATTGTTTAGTTTTTAAGAAACACGACAATGTATAAAAGGCTCCATTACCTTGTACCTCACGTTATGGCTCCGTAGCAGACGCTTTTATAAAAATAGGCTAACGATTGTGTCATAACCACGAGACTTACTGTCGCACAGTAGAGGAATTACCGTATAGTACAGGAGAAGCTTGCAGGCAGTTTGGACTTACATTAGCTGTTTAGGTTTAATTGCTAATGTTAACTAGCATGTTAGTTAGCAATAATTAGCCTGTGCTTATGTTATCTCCTTACATATACCTACACTCTCAGTCTCTGTAAGATTGGGAATGATTGAGATTTCTCTTGGCACAGCTACTAGAAGACTTCCAACTTTCAGACAGGTTGCTCACGTCACATTTACGTTGTCTCTGTCAGTTGGAGGCTGCTCAGTAAAGCAAGGGATCACCGGAAAAGGAGTTCCTATGGTCGGTGCTGGAAGATGTCGGCAGCAACAGTCGAGAAATTGCGTTGCTAAACTTTAAAATGTTTTTCTCACCTTCCAAGTGGAATTTATTTGAAGCAAACAGCTTGTGACTCTCATTGACCATTTTCTGAACGTCTATGTTTTACATTTGCTGCAAAACCAACAACTGGGACTAGCTAACGGGAGTCTAGTTAGTTAACTCCGACAACTGACAACGAAAACGAACAAGTTAACGGGAGTCACGCTAGCTAGCTAACTCGGACAACTCACAACAACGAAGACGAACAAGCTAACTGACAACAACAAAGACTAACACTATAAAGACCTCAATGATGGCGGATAAAAGAACAAGAGACCAAGGTAAAAAAAACAAGTTGTTCACCTTCTCCTCGAACAAAAAATCGACAGAGGACGTCATGGAAGTTGTGAAAGCTGGAGATATGCACTCGTATAGTAACACTGACCCAGAAGTCACTCCACTCCCAGACTCAGCGCCAAGTACACCTGCTACAAAAAAAGGGAAAACGGAGCCCACTCTCTCTGAGATGCAAGATAATATTGTAGGGCTTATGGCCGAAAAAATTAAAGACAATGCCGACTGTCTCGCAATACTGATTAAGAAAAATACTGATACAATTGAGGATTTGAAGAAAACTTCAGAACTTCTTTTCCAAGAAGTACGTGACGCGAAAAAAGACATTACAACGGTCAAACAAGTCAGTGATGGCCTACCAGAGCAAGAGGGGGAGGATGTGAAGCAGCGGGTCGTGGACATCTGTAGCACAATCCTACCAAACGCCGGAGAAGATCTACGCTTACACATTGACGTGAGCCACAGAATTGGAAGGAGAGATGGTGGTAAAACTAGGCCAGCGATAACAAGATTTACATCTTGGTTGACGAAAGAAATGCTGTGGAAATGTGCAAAGGAGTTGGAGTTCCTCAAGATAAAGAAGCTGAAATTTGGAGAAGATTTGACCACAAAAGACAAGGAAGCACGCAACAAACTTTGGCCATGGATTGAAAAGGCACGCAAGCAGGGGAAAAAAGCCTTCTTTGTTGGAGCCAGAGCCTTCGTTGATGGTAAAGAAATCAGAGTGTAATAGTTGATGGAAAATAAACTCCACACAACTGAGCTGGAAACAGCTGAGCTGAAAGCTTCGTTCTTAAGTTTAGATCTAATCTAAAAATACAATAAATAGTGTTCTGAAGTAATTGAAATATTGAGTTTCCAGTTTTAAGGCACTTTCATCCCAAAACATATTTTCCTCAATGTTATAAAAACACAGTCTCAGGGGTCAATGTATAATTAAATTATTAATATTCAAAAGGTGAAGAAAAGCATTTTGCACACAGTTAATTTAGTTTTTCTAGATACTTTTTGTTTCTATTGTTCAACCTGTCTTTGTCCCTTTGTTCACTTAATGTCAGGGGTATACGAGAACAGGTAAAGAGGAAGGCTATTTTTTTATTTTGTAAGAGTCTCAAGGCGGATTTTTTTTTTCTTCAAGAAACACACGCCTTAGTTTCAGATTTCAATTTTTGGAAAAGTCAATGGGGAGATAACATATGGATGGCTTATGGTAATAATAACTCCGCTGGTGTAGCTATTCTGAAAGGATCCTTTCAGGGAAAAATACTTAAAACAGTTGCTCATGATTCTGGAAGGTGGATTATTATAGTTTGTGAATTTATGGATGATATTTTCATTCTGGGTAACATATATGGATAGAATAACAGCCTAAGAAAAACAATTTTATTTGAGGAATTTGAAATTGAAATCTATACTTTACTGAATACCTTCATGAATGCTAAATTACTGTTAGGAGGGGATTAGAATAGTATTAGCAATCCCACAAAATATTGTCACCCTCATAGATCTTTAAAAGGCACTTATGGAGAATTTAATAACCTATGCTTACATCTTAATTGCTGTGACATCTGGAGAGTAAATAATCCAGATCAAATCCAGTTCACTTGGAATAACAAAGATCTATCAATTAGATCCAGGATTGACTTTTGGCTTATATCAAATGAACTCATAGATAAAGTAAAAGAAGTCAAGGTACAACCTTCAATCTTCACTGATCACAAAATTATATTTTGAACCTTGCATACAAAGAACCAGTTAATTAGATGTAATCCAAATTTCTGGAAATTGAATAACACACTTTTATGTGATAAAATCTTTAAAGAAAAAGCAAAGCAAATTATTAATGAAAAGTGGAGGAAAGCTCAAGAAGAAAAAATGTATGGTCAACACTGGGAATATGCTAAATTTCAAATTCGGAATATGGCAATTAAAAGGGGTAAAGAATTAGCAAAAGAGAAACAATTTGAACAAGACAGAATACTTAACAATATCATTTCTATTTATGAAAAAGACAATATGTCTCAAACATATCAATAAGTTAACCGAATTACAATCTGAGTTGGAAAATGTGTACCAATATTTAGCACGGGGGGCTTTTATCAGGTCTAGACGGCGATGGATGGAACATGGTGAAAGAAACACTAAATATTTTCATAGTCTGGAAAAAACAAATGCCAGTGTTAATAATATATATAAACTTAAGATTAAAGAGCAGATATCAGAACATCCCCCTGAAATTTCGAATTTTGTGGAAAACTTTTATAAAAAATTATATTCCGATCAAAATGGCAGTTTTAACACATCTGATTTTTTCATCTCTATAACAAATGGGGCGCGAAGTATTGACCAAACTCAAAAAGATATCTGTGATCAAGCGCTGTCACTCTATGAAATAAAAAAGAATATTAGTAAACTGAAAGATAATAAAGCCCCTGGTAATGATGGCCTTACTGGTGAATTGTACAAGGTATTTCAAGATCATATTTCTGAATTTTTACTTCACGTCTTCAGAGAAGCTATAGACGTTGGCAAACTTCCACCAACTATGTGTCAGGGTATAATTACCTTGATACCTAAACCTAATAAAGACAAACTTGTGCTTGATAACTGGAGACCCATAACCCTAATTAATAATGATACAAAATTATTCTCTCACATTTTTGCACAAAGACTCAAGGCATGTCTAGACACAATTATAGATGACTGCCAGTCTGGATTTATGCAAGGAAGGCATATCAGTAACAATATTCGTCTTATTTTAGATTTGATTGACTATAAGGATTACATAAATGACAACAGCTACATTTTATTCATAGACATATATAAAGCCTTTGATACTGTAAAGCATAGTATTTTATTTGATGTGTTAGATTTTTTTGGTTTCGGTCAATGCTTCAAAAGAGCAATACAAACTTTGTATAGTGACTGCAATAGCTCAGTTAAACTTCCGTGGGGAACAACTCATAGATTCAACATATCCCGTGGTATAAAACAAGGAGATCCTGCGGCTCCATTTTTGTTTCTCTTAGTAATGCAAGTGATGGCCCTACATCTGTACAATGACAACTTTCAAGGCATTAACGTTGTAGGGAAAGAAATAAAATGTTGCCAGCTAGCTGATGATACAGCCATTTTCTTAAAAGATGAATTTCAGGTTAAAAAAAGTTATTGTCTTAATGTGTTCTCTAAAATTTCAGGATTAGTGTTAAATATTAAAAAAATTACCCTTTTTCCACTCAAAGAGAGCAACATACATATAACAGAATTTGAGGGTATTCCTGTTAAAGAGGAAGTAACATACTTAGGAATTAATATCTGTAAAAATCAGACAGAAAGGATGAATTCCAACTTTCAACCTCTCATTCCAAAAGTCAAAAATAAATTTGATAGATGGCTCATGAGAGATTTATCACTCAAAGGTCGGGTACTTTTATCCAAAACTGAAGGATTATCCAGATTAGTTTATCCGGCCAAAGTCTTAGATGTTCCAAAACCTTTTATTAAGAAAATAGATTCTGCATTATTCAATTTCATATGGAAAAATAAGCCTCACTATTTAAATAAAAATACTTTATGTAATCCATACAATCAAGGAGGTTTGAATGTTCTTGATTTCCATACATCTAATATAGTTTTCAAGGTGAACTGGATTAAACATTATATAAAAAATAAAGATAAAATGTGGTATTTCATTCCAAACTTTATTTTTCAAAAAGTTGGTGGTATTGAATTTTTACTAAAGTGCAATTTTGATATTGATAAAATCCCTATTCAGCTTTCTAACTTTCATAAGCAAGCTTTTTTATGTTGGCTTCTTATTTATAAACACAATTTTTTACCCCACAAACATGTGATATGGAATAACAAAGATGTAAAGTATAAGAACAAGTCAATATTTTATCCCAATTGGGTCCAAAACAAAATTTTATTGATTTCCCAGCTGATTAATGACAATGGTCCCTTACTTACATATTCAGAATTCTTAATGAAGTTTAATATTCCAATAATTGCAAGAGAATATAGCATAGTGTTTGATGCTATACCCATGGGTTATAAAAGACTGCTGCAGAGTAGTAATGTGTCAAATGACGAGTCAACTTTTAGAACAGATATCTTATTAAATGGCATTGACATAAAGGATAAAAAGTGCAATAATAGATATTTTAGACATTTGACACATTGCCCCACAGTTGCTCGATGCAAACATTATTGGAATAACCACTTTGGGAATATCAATTGGAATTTGATTTGGATCTATTATAATAAATATGTTGTTAGTAACAAAGTTAAGGAAGTATTTTTCAAAATTGTCCATTGCATCTACCCAACAAATCAAATTCTAAAGAAATATAAACCTGAACTTTCTGAATCCTGCACATTTTGTGGGGTTTTCAAAGAGACAATTGCACAACAATAACAATAAAGACAAGTATTGAGTGATTGGATTTTAAATGAGCACAAGTAAAGTACAACTGACGTAACAGCTGTTATATATGTTAACGTTTATTTTTACGTTTTATTTTGAGGGTCTTTTAAAGTTATTACGTGCTGTCTCAGCTAGCGGTTAGCCGAATTAACTGTTAGCTAAACTAACGTTAGCATGGCTGTCGACCGGAAGCGTAACTAACGTTAGCTTGGCTGTCGACCGGAAGCGGGGAACAGACATAGACAGTATATAACTGAAACAGATTGTGCATAATCGATTTGAGTCAAAGGCACCACGGTCTCGCTGTGTGGGCTGGCTCTCTGTTCTTTATCTAGCTAGTTGGCCTAGCTACGACCAGCCAAATCACTGACTTAGGCTATTTATTATGTAATGGGTAAATGTCAATCAAGCACCTTCATATTTGTTTTAACGTTGAATACCCTTAATGGTTAATTTGTTTGTATTTTTTGAGTGAATTGACGTTCATTTTGGGTAACAAGTGGACGCAACTATCACTAAGGTTGCAAGCTCCCCAGCTATATAAGCTGTTATTTTTATGATTTTGATCATATATCTTGTGACTATACCTTCGTTACGGTCCTAAGGCGTAAGACAGTTGATGATTGTTGTTGATTTTGGTTAAATATGCCAAATTGCTATTTTATTTATGATTGTTGTTCAAACGGCATCTGTCTCTTGTTGCCATGGAGACATTTCAAGTGTTCATTCAGCAGTTTAATACTTTTTTTTATAAGCATGACGATATTATTAGCCACACATTATTTGTAACACATAAGAACCAGAAAGTAAGCAAAGAACACTAACAAAATGTGAATCTAAACAATGACAATATACTGTACTCTAGTTATCAATATTAGGGGAAAAGTCACCCTGACGACGTACATAGTTCAGACGTCTTTAGATAGTGAAGGTGTGTGTTTCACACGTTTGTAAGGCGACGTACTTAGTTTAGACGTCTTTAGTAGGCGTAAATTTGATGGGAATTCTAAACATACGCCGTCGCCGGAAAATGTTTGTACATGCACTCGCCGCCTAGTCGCCGCTGGTCTCTTGTCTGCAATCCATATTAAATCAATTCAAAATTCCACACTGTTTGGCGACGACGGGGAGGGTAGCCTGCTCCTTCTCATGGTTATCCTTTGAATGACACAATCCACTCGCCATAGCCGGTGTAGGTAGACAGCGGGACGTGACGGGAGAAAGTCGCCGCTGAGCTGGCCTGGCCCTGGGCAACCCAGCCTTTTTTGAGAATTATTTATCAATCTTTTCTCCATCCCATTTGTAGAATTTCTTTTTTTCTTTTTCTTTTTTTCACTTCAAAGATAGGCTACCTAAGTAATAATTATAAGGTAAAATAAATTCCTGTATTGAATTTGTGATTATTTGGCTAAAGATTTAAATTTTTTTTTCTATCTACCTTGCTGACACAACCACTAAGCTGTATGCAAATGAGCGTATGACGTCATCTAGAAGCACCAGAGTGGTTTGTGTTCATGTCAGGATCCGGAGACAGTGCAACATGTTTTGATTTCTTGTAGAAATTATGACCGTCAAAGACAAGATCTACTCAGAGAATTGCAAGAAATTGGCTTGAAAGAAGTGTCTCTAAAAAAAGTATTTTAGATGTAGGATCAAGCGGGAGGGGAAAACGTTTTTTCAAATTTTTAATAGACACTGGACTGTATCATCAGATATAGTGCATTAAGGTGCTAGTTCCTTAGAGGGCAGCAATGCAATGTATTGGATGCCGGCTGCCGTAAAATTTCAAAGAAGAAGAAGACGTCATCTAGCGACTTTTAGGACAGCCAATAGAGAGCCGAAGTCCCGCCCTTTCCGGTGGACCTCATGTCAGAAAAAATATGAACGGTAGTGAACGGGGAGAGGCAAATTATTTGTTGATCCCGTTTGAATTGAGCCATGGATTACATATATGATGTTCGTCAATTTAAAAGATAATTTTTCAACCGAAGAAAGTCTCAGTTAGCCGTAAGTTTGTCGTAGTACCACTTAGTTTAATGTGAAACCGTTCAGTGGACTATGGCCTATACCTCCTAAAATCAAAGAAATGCAATTCAAAATTATAAATGGATATTATCCAGCAGCAGCATTGCTTAAAAAGAGATTTGGTTTTGAAGTGGAGCCATGTGTGTTCTGTTCCCAGGAAGATGAAACTATTGAACATTTGTTTTTCTCTTGTCCAGTGATAAAAAGATTCTGGCAAGATGTCATGAATTGGCTGGAAACAAAAATGGAGAAAATTACACAATTAAAGTCGGAGCAAATTCTATTTGGCAATGAAAATCTTCCGAAAGAACTTTTTAGAATTTACAATATCATAACAATTATGGGTAAATACCATATCCATAAATGTAAATGGCAAAACAAAAATCCATCCCTAATGGTGTTTAAAATTGAACTGAAGGAATACTTTGCTTCTTTGAAACTTCTGAAAGACTCCAGTGATAACATTTACTCTCTATGTGAAGATGTCTCAAAATATTTGTCATTATAAATTGTAAAGCTTCCATGTAATTTTATTTTAAGAATATATGAAGACTGCAGGACAATATATGTATGTGAACAACTTTGACATGTCTTATGGACTGTAATGCCTTTGCTTAATTTATTTTAGTTTTATTTGTATTTAATTTTAATTGTAATTTGTTCTATTTCACTGTGTTTAACTATGTTCTGCATATTAGTCTCCCAATGAGAGATTTTGTAAATTGCGTTGTTAATAAAGTTTAAAAAAAAAAAAAACATCTCCCGTTTCACACAATCTACGTCACCTAGCTTGATGCTCGGCTTACTCGCTAGCTAGCTAGCTAGCTTAGCTCTGTTCCACAACACACGTAACGTTATTTTAACTGCTGTGTTTTATCCGGTCAAGTGTTTTCACTAGATAAGCAAAAGAACAAGCGAGATCCTCTGCTCATTAGAGTAACGTTACATCCCCGGTACGATACACACAGAGACATCGTAGCTTCAGAGATACGTCATCCATAAAGTTTGTTACGTATTTTCACAGTCTTATTGAGAATGAGGACATACGTCACGATTTGGAAGGTTTCTGAGCCCGTCCACCATTTTGGGATCCTACACTTACGGTTGCCAGGGGCAACAGTGTCAGAGCGACAGACACGGAGCTGGAAAGACGGCTCAAGGAATTATCATTAAGGCGTTTTGTTCTCTTAATACATCCATGGTTGAAACAGAGAAATTACGAGAAAATTAAGATGAAGGCAGCGAAAGAAAAGGGACCTTACAGAGACAAACTGATAGAAACAACAATCTCTGAATCTGGTCCAGTATATTAATCAGTTAGTGTCCACTAAAAGTTCAGTTTTTGCCGCTGACAGACTCTGATTATTATTCTAATTGTCTGACAACATTATGAAAGAATCCCTACAGAGATAGCCGTTTTAGTTAAAGAGTAAGATCCTTTTAGTTTAACATTAAACAGCCCCGAAATCACCATCACCAGACTCCATGTAAATAATCAGGACTTTTATCATCGTAAAACACACTTCATTCAAAGTGGACAGAAACTAAATAAAACTACCAAAAGCCGTCTTGGTTCATCTTTCCACTGTTCCAACAATCACCACTCTGGTTTGGTTGAAAGAAACCCTTAATTAACCCATTTACATGTGGAGATATGCTGGCTCTACACACGCTAAAAGTCCTGATTATTTACATGGAGTCTGGTGGAGTTTGGTGATGGTGATTTCGGGGATGTTTGATGTTAAACTAAAAGGATCTTACTCTTTAACTAAAAGGTCTATCTCTGTAGGGATCCTTTCCAGTCAGTGTGGTGTCTCTGTGCTGGACCAGAGAATGGTCCTTTCTTCTAATTGCAGCCACCCAAGAAATCCGACGTCTCCTGGTCACATCACTCTTTCATGCTTTTTCCATGTAGGGAAACGAAAAAACTTTAACACATGGTTCCTACGGTTTCCACGACAATCGTGTGAAACACTGGAGCATTCTTTTTTTTACAAAGCAGTGTTTTCCAGGCATTTCAAAATAGTGAGGAATTGCGACAAACTCCTCTGCTACCAACACAAACAATGAACGGTTCTGTCGTGTAGCCTCCCAAAATGGCGGAAGGGGGCGGGGCGCTGTGTAGTGACATCATCTCCACATTCTCAATACTTCAACAGTTTAACAATAAACAGAGACTTTCTTCGGTTGAAAAATAATGTTTTAAATTGACGAACATCATATTTGTAATCCATGGCTCAATTCAAACTGGATCAAAAAATAATTATTATCTCTCCATTTCCATTTTTCGAAAGATAGGTCCCATGGACCGGAAGTAGAAGGCCGGGACTTCGGCTCTCTATAGCGACTTTCCTTACTGGGGAGTTGGCAACACTGCTCACTGGTCTCCGTCCAGAGCAACGGGATCTGTTGGTCCATTATATATATGTCATGTTGTCTTAATGCGCTTTTGAGCACTCTCATCGGAACGTACGGGGCTTCCCGCCGATCACTGTATCCAGTTCTCTAAATACATCCATGGTTTCAACCGGGTATCAACATGTCTGGCGCTGTCCTGTGTTTCCTGCTCCTCCTGCAGCTCTCTGCCTCTGCAAGTAAGAACACTTTAAGCAGAATCATCCTGTTCAGTTTAGATCAAAACACTCCGGACAGGTAGCACTATGAACGCAACATCGCACATTTAGCATGTTTTAATAACGACCATTATCTATCGGACCAAATACGCGGATTTCGGCGCTTTATTTAGGTGCCACTTAAATGCCTGCGCTTCTCTCTGATTCTCCGAAAACGGACGTTAGAGGGAACTGAAACATCGCCGCCCGGGACGCTAGTTATTACTTAGCAGCAGGTAACGTTAGCCTAGCATTAGCTAGCAGCTGGTTCAAATGTTGACAGCTGTCGTGTCCAAATCTACTTTTGCTGGTTTTAAAACAAAGAAAGGGTCCGGGCGCATGGTTCTAAACATTAGGCTCGTTCGAGATGAACTGCTCCTCGCCTGTAAAGTAGACGAGAGCAGGCGACAGCAGCCGGGGGGCGGGGACAAAAGTCCGCTCTCAAGTCGGACAGTTTTCCATCTGATTCCAGCAGCCTTCAGGCTGAACAGGAAGTGACACAAACACTGTGGTCCGATTCCGATTTAATAAAATGTTATCAGACCCATATATCAGCTCCTACAGTCTCCAGTTGATTTTATTATGACAGAGTAGCTGTCAGAATTCTCTACATGTGATCTGTTGCTGATTTTAATTACCAACAGACTGTAGATGATCTGTAATCTGAACAAATTTAGTCTCTCTGACTTCTAAATGTAACTATCAGCCTCACAACAGGTGTTCTGTACAGAATAAGCTTTTAAATCAGACAAATAGCAGTTAAAATCCCTCCGATTCAAAATCAATAAAAAGTTTATATAAACCATCATCATGGTGAGTCGATTCTGAACCAATCAGCTGTTCGATCAGCTGAGAGACCGGCGTTTCCCAGCATGCCCTGGGTCCACCTGCGTCCGCCTGGCTCTTGCAGTTGGTGAAAAGCAACTGCGCTACCTGCGTCTCAGAACTGCGGCCGCCTTGGTCTCGTGAGATTATCGTTGCCCACGTGTGCATGACGTCAGAGCAAGTCGGGATCAAGTCGGACAAGAATCTAACCGGCATGCATTGGGCGCCGATCGCCGGTGATCGATTCTGCGCAGATCTGGCTCATCTCGAACGAGCCTATTGACATACTTGTGCTGCGTTCATGGACATCGGAAAAACATTTTTTCGAGTGAAAATGTCATCATTCACGTCACTTCCTGTGGGAATAAAGGTTGGAAACTCGGGCTGGATTTTGCTAACCGAGTTCCCCAGTTGGTGACGCTATGTTGACAACTGACGTTTGATGGAGGCGACTTTGGGTCACTAAAACATATTTTAATGACAATAAACTGTTTATTGTGGACAAACACCTCTGCCAAGAAACATACACAGACATAACATGTTTCAGATTATTCATAAATAGGCCTATGTATAAAAAAACAACAGATAACACAAACACACACCTGGGGATGAAGATCTTTTGTTATTGTGGCCTCCATGTTTTCACACACCTGATGCTCTCGGCTACGGCCGACCGTTGGTGGCAGTCATGCAGCAAGTTGTTATGCCAAACACGCAATATAACAGAAGAAGAAGAATACGCATCCGACCATGTGAACACTGGCAGTCGGAAAAACAACGTAACCACGGGGGCGGTCCCTGTTATTCCCAGGTGGCGTGAACGCAGCATTAGTGTCTTCATTAATCATAGGTGTGTTTTGGGCGTAACATGCAATAAACCAGAGTGTCATCTCCCCTTCAGTTTTAAAAGCCAGGCGAGTTTGGACGTTGGAGCATTGCTATTATGATATATATATATATATATATATATATATATACACACACACACACACACACACACACACACACACACACACACACACACACACACACACACACACACACAGTACTACAGTACAGGCCAAAAGTTTGGACACACCTTCTCATTCAATGTGTTTCTTTATTTTCATGACTATTTACATTGTAGATTCTCACTGAAGGCATCAAAACTATGAATGAACACATATGGAATTATGTACTTGACAAAAAAGTGTGAAATAACTGAAAACATGTCTTATATTTTAGATTCTTCAAAGTAGCCACCCTTTGCTTTTTTTGATAACTCTGCAAACCCTTGGTGTTCTCTCAATGAGCTTCATGAGGTAGTCACCTGAAATGGTTTTACCTTCACAGGTGTGCTTTGTCAGGGTTCATTAGTGGAATTTGTTCCCTTATTAATAAAAAAAAGCAAAGGGTGGCTACTTTGAAGAATCTAAAATATAAGACATGTTTTCAGTTATTTCACACTTTTTTGTTAAGTACATAATTCCATATGTGTTCATTCATAGTTTTGATGCCTTCATTGAGAATCTACAATGTAAATAGTCATGAAAATAAAAAAGGAAACGCATTTGAATGATCGTGAATCATATCGCAATCACAATACCGGTCAAAACAATCTTTAATGAGATGTTTTCCTCACGTCGTGCAGCCCTGAAGAGAACAAGGATTACTACCAAACTAATCTACTCAGCTCCTTCCTGTTTGACTTTGCTCACCGTAAAACCCTTCAGACGTTCTGACTACTTCCTGACTCTGTGTTTCAGACCCAGAGGAGTTAACGGTGAAGCCCGAGCAGGACGTTACTCTCAAGTGTCGGGCTCTCTCAGACGTCCCCGTCACTCTGCTGCAGTGGAACAGACGAGACCTGAAGGACGACAGCTACGTCTTCTTCTACAGGAACCAGCAAGCTTATGAGAGGTACCAGCACCCACGTTACCGGGGCCGGGTGGAGCTGAGAGACCCGGAGATGAGGAACGGAGACGTCTCAGTTGTTCTGAAGGACGTCAGCGTCAACGACACCGGGATGTACGACTGTTGGGTTATAATCACCGGGGGCAACGAAAGAAGGCAGCTCATCAACCTGACCGTCACAGACTCCGGTGAGTTTGTAGCGACGCAATGATTGTGAAACTCCGCGATGATGCCGAGAAGGCCGCCTTAACGCACGGGCTCACCGGGGCTTCAGAATCCGAGAGCAGACTCTCAGAGTCCAAGCGCAAAAAAAAAAAAAACTCTCATACATCGGCGACCGCCATCGGTAAATGACATCTTGTTTGCCGATGGCGGTCCGCGAGGCAAACGTCGGCCTATTCATCGGTGCATTGCGAGTTCGTAGAGTTCTAAAAGAGATCTGGTGATTCCTTCTATAAGAGTTAAGCTTGTAGAAATGACACGCAGCCGTTAACGCGCTCATATCAGCCGTTAACGCGCTTATATCAGCCGTTAACGCGCTCACATCAGCCATTAACGCGCTCACATCAGCCATTAACGCGCTCATATCAGCCATTAACGCGCTCACATCAGCCATTAACGCGCTCACATCAGCCATTAACGCGCTCACATCAGCCATTAACGCGCTCATATCAGCCATTAACGCGCTCACATCAGCCATTAACGCGCTCACGTCAGCCATTAACGCGCTCACGTCAGCCGTTAACGCGCTCACATCAGCCGTTAACGCGCTCACATTAACGCGCTCACATCAGCCGTTAACACGCTCACATCAGCCGTTAACGCGCTCACATTAACGCGCTCACATCAGCCGTTAACGCGCTCACATCAGCCGTTAACGCGCTCACATCAGCCGTTAACGCGCTCACATCAGCCGTTAACGCGCTCACATCAGCCGTTAACGCGCTCACATCAGCCGTTAACGCGCTCACATCAGCCGTTAACGCGCTCACATCAGCCGTTAACGCGCTCACATCAGCCGTTAACACGCTCACATCAGCCGTTAACGCGCTCATATCAGCCGTTAACGCGCTCACATCAGCCGTTAACGCGCTCACATCAGCCATTAACGCGCTCACATCAGCCGTTAACGCGCTCACATTAACGCGCTCACATCAGCCGTTAACGCGCTCACATCAGCCGTTAACGCGCTCACATCAGCCGTTAACGCGCTCATCAGCCGTTAACGCGCTCACATCAGCCATTAACGCGCTCACATCAGCCGTTAACGCGCTCACATCAGCCGTTAACGCGCGCACATCAGCCGTTAACGCGCTCACGTTAACGCGCTCACATCAGCCGTTAACGCTCACATCAGCCGTTAACGCGCTCACATCAGCCGTTAACGCGCTCACATCAGCCGTTAACGCGCTCACATCAGCCGTTAACGCGCTCACATCAGCCGTTAACGCGCTCACATCAGCCGTTAACGCGCTCACATCAGCCGTTAACGCGCTCACATCAGCCGTTAACGCGCTCATATCAGCCGTTAACGCGCTCACATCAGCCGTTAACGCGCTCACATCAGCCGTTAACGCGCTCATATCAGCCGTTTGTGATTTTCATAATATCGCATCACACCTTTTACACCAGTGGCGGGTAAACTTTTTATGTAGATTTAAACTTTGGAGCTTCTCCTTTAACAAAGTCTCACTCTTTAACTGACTGGTTGTTGTAGATGTACGTGAGTCCTAAAAGAAACCGAAACGGGGGGAATTATATTTTCCCTTTTACATTCACTAGACATTTGCACCATAAATTGATGCAGAAAAAAAGACAAATTCTTGCATAAACAACCCTCAGACCATCCTAGGTTACAATGTTTCTACCACAAATGTGGAAACAAAACCTTCCACCTGGCGTAAGTGGACTGTCCGAGTATGACCGCAAAATACACCCACAAACAGCCACCGCCACTGGTGAATGCCATTTTGTTTGCCGATGGCGGTCCATGAAGCGAACATCGGCTGGTTCATCGTTGCATCACCAGTTTGTAGAGTTCTTGAAGAGATTTTTGGTGATTCCTCTCTTCTTGTTTTCTGCTCTGCAGATCCCCCAACTGGACAGGAGGGCAGAAATCATGGACTCGTGGTCAGTCTGTCAATTACAGCAGGCATTCTTGTTATTATTCTTCTTATTTCTGTCTCTGTGTATTATATCATGTATAAACGACGTAAAGGTCCCAGAGAGAATCCTTCATACAAAGCTGCGGCCGCTGAAAGCACCAAGGTGACCTGAGCGCCTGAGTCCTCCAGCTGAAAGAATCAACAGTTTAGAAAAGACCAATCTGTTCAAGAACAGTTAAGCTTGTAGAAATGATGATGCAGCCGTTAACACGCTCATATCAACCGTTTGTGATTTTCATAATATCCGATCACACCTTTTGATTTCTCAAGCTTCAGCCTCTGAAAACTGGAATGTGTTCTACTATCTGCAACGAAAGCTCACTAATATTCTCCTGACAGTTAAAGCTCGTTAATGTTCTCTGTTTCTCTGACAAAGATCAAAATAAATTGATTACACAGATAATTCAATGTATACAAGTGTTCTTTATGTTTCACTTTCTAAACTTTAAATCTATGTTCTTATGTTGTACAGCACTTCATTTCATCTCTTGACTTTTGTTCTATAAATAAATATGTAAAGATTGAAAATGTTTCCTTTTTTTTTATTAAGTGGTTGTTCTGGATCAATGCCGCCCAATTTGGAGCCAAGTTTGGCCCGTCCTCCCCATTTGTTTTGGCCCATCATGACATTAGACATTCATATTCCCCTCTTATTTAGAAAGTGCTGTATAATCCTAACCGTGATAACGACAACACGTACATCTTGTGCAGCTAAAAAGTACTTAATCTGAGTTTTACGATGATGGTGCCGTCTGCAAATTGTAAGAGTTTGACAGCTGGGTCCTTGGAGGTCCAGCCATTTATGTAGAGGGAGAAGAGCAGTGGGGAGAGGACTAGGGCTGAGTATCGTTCAGAATCTTTCGATCCGGTGCCAATTTCGATACCGATTCCTAACGATACTTTTTTTGATACCATATGTTTTAAATCCATTTCAACATCAACAAAAATTCATTAAACACAAAGCTTTTATTTTCCACCTTAATTGTGAATCAAACAGTGCGATTTCTTTAAGACTGCAAGGGAAGCTCAGCTTCCCCTAAAATGTCTAAAATGTAAATGGTCAAATATGTACTATTGTGTTAACATTTTATTGACTAAAATGCGTTAGAATACGTTCATCTCGAAGACGAGTTGGTTCAGAATTGTCTGACTCGATTTCCTTCTCATACATTCCCGTAGCGTCTCAGTGCATTTCCCCGTTGAAGCCCAGCGTCCGTTGACTTCAACGGGGCTGCTTTGAGCAGTTTTTTTCAGCGCTTCGAAACTAGACGGTCATTGGATAAACGCTGCGATTATGTCCCGCCCACGGACGCTCAGCGTCTCTGGGGGTCAATGGAGCAGGGGGCTGGCCTGGACGCTGGGCTTCTGCGTGATGATTGGAGGACTGTATCTCCTTTTGATTGACAGCGATTTTGTCCTATAAAAAGTCGAAGCTGTTCAACTTCAAGCAGAGCTCAGACAGCTCCTCAGTCCCATCGCGGATTTTACAAGTCTAGTTGAAAGACGAACTGCTGCTACCTGTTTCTTGGTGTTTGCCTGGCGAAATTGCTAGCCAATTTTCATCATACATTTCATACAATTATACACCACATTCCTTGTTTCAGTTTAACGTAATTCCTACATTTCCTCCTTCGAGTTTAATATCGTTTTGTTAGATGTTTGTTCATTCATTCATACAGTAGGCTAGGCTAGTGTTGTAGGGGTGAACTCATAGACAGTATATAAACTAGTGAACTAGCCAGCTAGCAAACTGCACACGATGGCAGACAATGCTAATGTTGTCGACCTGATTTTGGCGAAGCCATTTGAAAGTCTTCATTACGAGGAGAAACTTAGAATTAAACAGCAGGGTTAGATCAACACTTAAGATTGATTTAGTGCCAAAGACAGGGCAAAGTAACAGGTCTGTTCAACTCTCCTGGTATGACAAAGTTAGCTGGCTGTGCTGTGACAAAGAAAATACTGCTGGCCATTCCTCTTGATGAAAACTTCCCATGGATATTATAAATTATTATAATAATTACATTATTATTTATTATTATTATTATTATATAATTAAATTATTGCATTACTATTATTTATATATATATATATATATATATATATATATATATATATATATATATATATATATATATATATTATAATATTAACATAAATAAATGGACAATTTGTATGATGTAGGCCAAAAATGAGCTTCCCCTCTTTGAATGACCAGCAGCCGCCACTGGAATCAAAACAGTAAAACTGCTCACTCAGAGTAACATTAATAAAAGTGTCCTTGCCTTACAAGCTCAGCCTGTCAGTCAGTCATCAGAAACCACCGTTGTGGCTGCTCGTAAGAGGAAGTGTAACGTCAACAGCACCGTGACCGCTTTCACCTCACCATTAATATCATATCGCAGCAAACGCTGTCTGCGTGAAGCTTTAAAAAACTGTAACCACACTTGAAACCGACAGTGACTGTCTGTGACTTCAACAAAACTGCAGACAGTTTACTCCGTCTGCACCTGTGTGTGTGTATGTGTGTGTGTGTGTGTGTGTGTGTGTGTGTGTGTGTGTGTGTGTGTGTGTGTGTGTGTGTGTGTGTCGGTCGGAGCTCCGCTCTGTGTCCATATGCAGAGAGGACAGATAAGCTTGCGCTTACCATAAAAGTATCGACGTTCGGTACCCAGCCCTAGAGAGGACACATCCCTGAGGTGCACTAGTGCTGATTGTCCGTGTTCCAGATGGGGCAGATATACAGTGCAGGCCAACAGTTTGGACACACCTTCTCATTCAATGCGTTTCCTTTTTATTTTCATGACTATTTACATTGTAGATTCTCACTGAAGGCATCAAAACTATGAATGAACACATATGGAATTATGTACTTAACAAAAAAGTGTGAAAACATGTCTTATATTTTAGATTCTTCAAAGTAGCCACCCTTTGCTTTTTTATTAATAAGGGAAATAATTCCATTAATTAACCCTGACAAAGCACACCTGTGAAGGTAAAACCATTTCAGGTGACTACCTCATGAAGCTCATTGAGAGAACACCAAGGGTTTGCAGAGTTATCAAAAATATAATAGACTTAGACTTTTCTTTTTTGATCCTTTTGGGATGACTCCCGCAAGGAAATTGGATTTCCAGCAGCTTACAAAACCCTTACAATAAACAGTATAGAAAAAAATCAGTATAAGATAAAACAATAAACTCTTAGCTAAATATAGAAAGTAGGGATAAGAATGAAAGTAAAACAAAAATCACGGAAAATCAAATCAAATAAGATGATGTAGAGGATAAATATAGATAAATAGTATGGTGGCATGAGGGACAAAGGAGTTCACATCATGTGTTAACAACAAGGGTAATGATCTAGTCAAGCTTACACACATATTGCACAGAGCACCATTGATTATCTACTCAAGCATACTCACACACATTTGACATGAGCACAGTTACACCTTTTCCTTACCTACAATCACATTTCCTAAACATATGTAACTTCTTAGTAATGTCATTATCATATTAAGGCACTTTAGGATGTTAACTTTAATTATTTCTTATCACACACACACACACACACAGACAGGCTCTCACACACACAGACACACCACACACATATAAGATACAAGATACTTATTGCATATTTACGTACTTGAATTTACCAGGATTATTTTAATTTAAGCTATTTTGTAATTCATTAATTTTAATTTATTTTATTGATTGGATGAACTATAATTTGCCTAAAGATGATTATTTTGTATTTTTGTCTGTCTGATTGAATGTTTGTGTTAAAAAAAAAAAATCGGACGTTACTCAACAGTTGCTCAGTACTTGAGTAGTTTTTTCACCAAGTACTTTTCTACAGTATACCCACTGCAATACATTAGACTAAACCACTGGTTATTAGATATATTCTCCCGTGATGCCTTCACCTCCCCTGGTTTATTTGCATTGTGTTTCTTTGTGTTGAATAAAGCCCCTTGTGGTTCATAATGAAGAAAAAAACTTTTTTTTTGGTTCCTGTCTGCTGAGAGAGAAACCACAGAGTCAGTGATCTCACCTCAGAGGAAGGAGGAAGTTTAACTACTGCTGCGACGGACGGAAACAAGTCAGTCTGTGGCACGATGGGACGGACGCCTCCTCTGCTGCTGCTGCTGTGTGAGTACGAAACCTGTCGTTTCAATCTGAAATTATTATATTCAAAGCATTATTAATATGAGAGTAAACCAGGCAGCGTTTAGAGGAATCTAAGGAGCGTAAAATACATTTGCTCACAGATATGATCAACTCTACGCTCAAACTTTGACTCTGAAAAGTTGAGTTCACAAGTAACGTTAAAGATGTTATGCCAGTGGTGTTTCTTCTATTTAAATGAATCTATAACAGGAGGTTTAAATGTAACAAAGCTGTGCGTTAAACTCTCTAAAACACACGTGTCAAACTCAAGGCCCGTGGGCCAAATCCGGCCCGTTGCAGATTTAGATCCGGCCCGTATGTCAGTTTCGGTTCACACTACATTTTGACCCTCCTAGTTGTGCGCCAAACCAAAAACACAGGAAAGTGTGTTTTTAAACTGCAATTACCTGACATTCAAAGCAGAATTTGGCAGATTTGCCGACTCTGAGACTCAGAAATTCCCCAGAAGAAGCAGAGAGAGTTTTCACATTCAGGCTGAGAAACTGGTTGTTGTTAAAAAAACATGTAATCATTGTTTTGCTTGATTTGCAAAATTCTACGATGGCTAAGGAGCTCTTTTGATGACTTTTGTAGGGCTTCATGTCAACAAAAATGCGACAAAAAGCAACAACCAGTCGACCAAAAGTCGGAACAAAAACAACGAAAATTGAAAAAAGCTACTAAAATGTAAAAAAAAAGTGACATGCAGTAACGAAATGAACTCTCCATGTCTGCCCCTTGGTATCATTCTCTCTTTCCTGTGGCCCTTAGTGAAAATGAGTTTGACACCCCTGCTCTAGAATGTCAGATTAAATTGACAGACCTAAACCGTGTTAAACGACATTCTCACCTCCAGCCACGAAACACATCCTGCCATTCAAACCTGATCACACATCTGTGTGTGTTTACCTTTAAGACCTGAACACGCATCATTTTTGAGGGGAGTAGTTTTTTTAAATGCAGTTGAAGATTATGGCCAAAGAAGTAAAGAAATTAAGATTTTAGTAGGCTTTTTACAAATATTTCTGGAAACCCTTAGGTTTTGGGAGGGGGTTTACAGAAAAGTACTTAGGCATAAAAAGGCCTTTTTTAGCAGGCGTTTTAGGCCTAAATGGGATAACCCTTGTGTTGTCCTCCTGGGTCAAAATTCTTTTAGACGCTGTTTTTACATTTTTGTTGCTTATTTCAACATTTTTGGCACTTTTTGGCACTAGACCTATTTATTTGCACTAGTTTTACACTTATTTTTTTGGAATTCATGGTCAATAAACCTAATTCACTGTATATGACATTTTCACATTTTTGTGTAAGAAAAGAGCAGAAATGCTGAATGATTTGGACTAATGGTTAAGATCAGAGGAATGAAGGTAACGGATAATCACAGATATGTCAAACTTCTGTCAGGATAATGATATGAAATTAAATACAACACCTAAAATTCTATGAAAATAGAGATCTGATCCTTAATTTCCTGTGTGAAGAGGAGCAATTTGGTTAAAAGAAAACCAAATTTACGATATAGAAACTTTGAAAACAGGTCAAATTGGACCCGAGGACAACGGGAGGCTTAAAGCTCAGCAGAGAGTCTGTGGTCAACGCTCTGGCTCATAGTCACTGTTCAAACGCAGATATCAGTTATTGGAATGTTTATTACTGCAAACAGTTACAATTTCATTTCATCAGAGAGCCAAAAGTCTCTGTCTTCAGATCAAATGTAACAGCTTTTCATTGTGAGTTTATTTTTTTGTGTGATTTGAGTCTCATTTCTCTTCAGTTCTGACATCACTGCTGAGCTGCACAACAAACCAAGGTCAGTAAACTAAGAGTTCAGATTAAAGGCAGGGTTGGTAACATTTTCCAGTATATATATATATATATATATATATATATATATATATGTGACGATGGGTACAGAACGGACTCAAGCGCAGAGCTCATAATAAAGGTTTATTGAAATAATAAAAGGGGAAGATGAAGGGGAAGTGGGGAAGCAGACGCCGGAAAGGGAGCAGCTGAAGGGAAGCTTGAGGGACTGGAGAGCGGAGATAACCGAGGGAGCTGGGACCGGGGAGCCGCGGGAGAGACACGGGGGCTGGAGGGCCGAGGGAGAGCGAGGAGAGGCTGGAGTCAGTTGCCGAGGGAGGGGGGTCCGTGCGGTGGAGCCAGCTGACTGCGGTAACGGCAGGAGATGGAGATGGTAGCTGGGGGAAGAAGGAGACACAAGAGGTAAGTAGGCGTTCAAACAAGAGACAGGGAGAGAAAAACAAACAGGGATCATAGAGAGAGTCATGTGGCTAGGCGTTCACCAGGGTGACTGGAGCAACAATCAAGCGGGGATGGTCTGTAGAGCCGGGGTAGATATACTGGTCTTGATTGGAGATGGCTGGCAGGTGTGTGTGGCGTGAGAGCAGTGATTGTTGATTGGCAGCAGGAGTGTGTAGTCAGCTGGCAGCAGCGGTGGGGAGGTGAGAGCAGAGTAGGTGCAGAGGGAGAGAGAGAGAGAGAGAGGCAAACAGGACAACACAGGAGACGAGAAAACCAACAAAGAATAGTAAACAAAACAGAAACTCACAGCCAGCCGACCCCAACCATCACATATATATATATATATATATATATATATATATATATATATATATATATATATATATATATATATATATATATATATTGTCTGAAATGGTCTTAACACCCCATCAGCAATAAATAACTCCTGGGTTCTTAAACAGATCGGTCATCTGTAGCTGCTGTAATCGTGTCTAAAAACACCAACCAATCAAACCCAAAGGTGCCGCTTTTTAAGAACCAATGATATTAATTAATTAATTGATATTAATCACAATTATCTCACACACTACTGAAAAATGACACGCTCTCATATACACTACTGAAAGTGAAATTCTAACATCTCAGACTGACAACTAAAAAGGGCTGCAGATACAGCGAGAGGACAAACTAGAGTAATCATTGGCAGCTTTTCAGCGATGGCGACAGCTGAGGGAGCTGAAAGGCATGAAAAGTGATGCCATCTTTCGGTTGTTACTGCACCTCGGAATGAGACATATAAAGTAGTTTTGATGAGTGAAATTGTGGTACTTTCTCTGCCCTGCTCTGAAGTTCTGTGTTTTGAGTGGAGCCCCAAGAAGAGCTTTTCAACATTACCAACCCTGGATTCCTGGATTGTTTTTCCATCTTCTCCCCTGTACCTGACACAACACGCTTCCACCAAAATTTCAACATTGAATGTTTTGCTCAAAACATAATGAAATATTTGCTCCCTCCAGCCTCTCTGACTGTGAGTCCCAGCAACACTCAGATGTTTCAAGGACAGTCTGTCTCTCTGAGCTGTGAGGAGGACGACAGCTCTGCTGGATGGACTCTGAGGAGGAACACAGACAAAGACAACAGAGCTGAGTGTAAGGACTGGGGACTGGGAACTGCCAATTCGTCCTGTAACCTCAGCGCCATTGTACCTTTGGACAGTGGAGTTTACTGGTGTGAGTCCAGAGAGGGAGCAACCAGTAACAGCATCAACATCACTGTCCCTGGTAAGATCAGACTGTGGAGTCAGTATTGATGAAGCTGTGTGTGAATGGATGACATGCTGTAGTTTGTCTCTGTGTTGAGGTGGACCAGTGATCCTGCAGAGTCCTGTCCTCCCTGTGATGGAGGGAGAAGACCTCACTCTGACCTGTAAAACAAAGACGTCCTCCAACCTCCCAGCTGGTTTCTATAAAGATGGCTCCTTCATCAGGACTGAGCCTGCAGGTCACATGACCATCCACCATGTTTCCAGGTCTGATGAAGGCCTCTACAAGTGTCTCATCAGCAGTGTTGGAGAGTCTCCACCCAGTTGGGTCTCTGTCACAGGTGAGGAGGTTAAAGGTCATTATCGTGTCAGATATTGGCATAAAGACTAAACAATGGCTGAACAGTAGATACATGACAACAAGAGACGCAGAACGAAGGCATGCCATACTGCTACAAAAAGACCCAAAATGACAATGAAGAGACGCAATAAAGAGAAAAAGTGAGGGAACAGGAACAGACACACAAAATTACTACAAAAAGAGAAAAAACAACTACAAAGATGTGCAAAATAGACAAAAGAAAGGCAGACAACAGACTTAACCCTAACCCAGGCAAAAAAAGACAAAAGGACCACAAAGAGAAACCAAATGACTATGTAGAGATGCAAAACAAAGACCCAAAAAACTAGAGGAAAAGAGACCCAGAACAGATTTGATAAAAATCTATGCAATAAAAAGATGCAAAAGACCAAAGGTACAGAAAACAACGACTAAGACTGAAAAAAGATGCAAAAAAGAGATACAAAATTGCTAAAAACAGTCCACAAATGACCACAAACAGACACCAAATGACTATAAAGACAGTGATGACACAAAAGACACAAAAACTACATAGAGCACTGAGACCCAAAACTATAAAGACAGTGATGACACAAAAGACACAAAAACTACATAGAGCACTGAGACCCAAAACGACTGCTAGGAGTCTCAAAACAAAACCACTAAAAGACAAAAAAGGAACTATGCAACAGATGCAAAAATAGCAAAATAAAGAGATAAAGTGATGCAACAGTCAACAGATACACAAACGCCTACAAAGAGAGAAAACCCCCCTTGCAAATTAGCCACAAAGACACACAAAACTGCTACCTACAGACACAAAAAAGAGATAGAAAACGGCTACATAGAGTCTTAAAATGACCACAAAGAGACCTAAAACTAATACTAGGAGAGACTCAAAACACACAGATGCAAAAAACAAGGACATGTCAAAATGACCCAAAACGACCACAAAAAGAGATACAAAATGACTTCATAGAGTCTTTAAATGACAACAAAGAGACACAAAACAATGACAATGACATGCAAAATGACCGAAAAAAGTGTTTTAAAGTATTTTTTCTATTTATTTGATCTATTCTTCAGGGAAACCCACCACCCCTCCACCTCCTCCATCCCCCTCCAGCCCTGGCCCCTCTTCCTCGTCTCCTCTGTCCTTGTCTCCTGCTCTCCTAGCGTCCTTGGTGTCTGTCCCAGTCCTCTGTGGTCTGGTGCTGCTGGTCGTTCTGGTCCTACTGGTGAGACGATGTGTCCACAGGAAACACTCAACAACAACAACAACAACAGGTAAACCATTTCTAAATCTGTTTAATATTATTTGCTTATTTAAGTTTCTCAGTTACATGCAACTAACAGCCATACTGTACAGTGATGCTCCGATATTTTAAAATAAGAGCGTGTGTTTATTTGTGTGAGGGTCAAAACCTTGATTAAGATTTTATAAGAATCAGAAATAAATTTTATTTTGAAGCGTTGTGTTTGAATTAAATGATATTCTGACTTTTTACTCATTTGACCTACAACTAAAACAGCATGTTAATTGAACAAAGTGGTCTTTAGTATGTGACGGTGGGCCTGATCAGGAGGTGTCTTCCTGTGTGAAAATGTATCTTTGTGGTCAAAGTGTTTCTCTGCTGCTGCTCAGCTTCCTGTTGTCTGATGAAAACAATCAGTTAAAGTTGGTCTCGTACATGTTCCACTGCAGGACGGATTCTTACAAGATAACTTGTCAAATTGTTTGAATAATGCGAAAAAATATATAAATGTAAATTTGTGATATTTCTTTAAAAGGTATAGTTGATTATTTAAAAAACATCTATGATTTTCACAGATATAAGACATTTTTAGCATGTTAGCATGCTAACACACTAAATTAGATATCCTTACCCGAAATTTACACGCTAGTTGTTAGGACAATTTCTCAGGATTCCTGCGGGAGTCCCGCGGTACAGGACGCAATTTCACTGTTGGTAACGTGATAGGGATGGAATAGAGCATAGAAACCAATGGGAGCAGGCGGGAGCGGGACCGAGAAATGTGTGTTTTGAGTGTGAGAAGATCTCCATTAGGAATTACGTAATGAAATCACATAGGCCTGCAGGTAATGCATGTATAGTTTAGCCTAAATTTCTGAGGCAACCTCAGTGATTTGCACGATTAACCAAATGCACACACGATATAAACTGGCTAGTTATCCTCCAGACAGCAACCGATAACTTTTCCGCCAAGTGGCACGCGAGCCTGCTCGAGGTGTGAAGCACGTGTCTGCGACAGAATCTGCAACAGAGTCTGATAACTTTAGACAATGAAACGGGAATGGCCTGAGATTCGGTAGTCTTTCTCTGGGGATTTTGCAGGACAGGGTTTTTTGGGGGGGGCGGGGGCAGTCCCGCGATCGGGATGTGACGGGAGTATTCTTGTGGGCTCGGGATGGGATGGGAGTGACAATTGATTCCTGTGTCACCCTGTAGTTGTTAGGCTGTGTGGAGAAGAGAAAGTCAGCAAGGTTTGAACTTCTCTCTCAGCTCAAGTTTGTATCGCCACTTTTCATGAACGACTGAGGTCAACTTTTTGAATGTTTTCTGAACATGTGCACAGTTTTAAAGATATCCCCCAACCCTTTACGGCCTTAAAGGAGAGTGATCATTTCCACATAGCCAACTGGACAGAATCAGCGGTGCTATATAAAAAACATCATCTGCATATAGATTTTGATTTATTTATTTATAACTTTGTTTTACTATTTACCTCAAAAGAACAGTGAATATTAATGACAGGCTTGGAAGTGACATTAGGTTGCTACTGCAGGAAGCAATAAGTAATAATAAATCATCTACCTGCCACATTTCATGTGATTAATGTATCTTACAGAAATTGCGTAACTGATGCACAACGCGTGTGCATTCGTATGATATCGGAGGAAATATGGCGCTCTTTTAAACTCTGTGAAACGGCTACTGGTCACCGTTATGTGGCTGTTGTGACGGTTAAGTTTGCCAAAAGACTAATCAGGATTAGTTTGTGGTTTGGTTTTAAAATAAGTACTTCCAGGACAGGAAAGTCCTGTGTTTTGGGACCAATATACCACGCTAATCTCCCGCCAAAATGTAAAATATAACTTTTGTTTGAATTAGACTTGCTGTATCCTGATAATTAATCTTTTTTATTAAATACTATTCTTGCATTACGTACTGCAGTAGCATTACACTAACAGGACTGCTACATCACTTATCATCACGTAGTAACGTAGTAACTTTTTTTTGTCTTTTGCAGAGAGTGATCGAGCTGCCGTGAGAGGAACTACAGACGTCATGTACGGACAAATAGTGATCGGACCAAACAGGGCGAGAGGTACAGCTCTTCTGATATATCTTTGTGATGTATTTGTTTACTACAATGTCTTTTAGTTCCAATACATACCTGATGATGCTTGTATTCCAACTGCAGAACAACTTGTCTGACATTTAGAGTTTGAACACAAACACTAAAGAGAATGAAAAGATCTCATTAAATAAATCTGTCAAATATGTTTGAAATTGTTTGTTTGTGTTCAGAGTTTCCAGCAGAACCAGAAGTCGTCTACTCCTTGCTGAAGCCCACCATCCCTCCTTCACACCAGTCCAACCAGTGAAGTCTGCTGGTTTGCATTTATTTAAACCAATCACAATCCTCCTGGGCGGCACTGAGATGTCTCAGCCGGATCTGGAAAAACTTGTCCATGCTTTTATCTTCAGTAGACTTGACTACTGTAATGGTGTCTTTACAGGTCTGCCTAAAAAATCAATCAGACAGCTGCAGCTGATTCAGAACGCTGCTGCTCGAGTCCTCACTAAGACCAGGAAAGTGGATCACATCACTCCAGTACTGAAGTCTCTACACTGGCTTCCAGTGCCTCAAAGAATTGATTTCAAGTAGACCTGTCCCAGACCTCTCAGGTGGTCTGGGACAGGTCTACTTGTTGTCCCCAGAGTCAGAACTAAACAGGGGGAAGTAGCGTTCAGTTTTTATGCTCCACATATTTGGAACAAAATCCCAGAAACCTGTAGGTCCGCTGCAACTCTCAGTTCTTTTAAATCTAAGCTAAAGACCTATCTTTTTCATGTTGCCTTTCTTTAAATAACTGTTCATTTGTTATACTGAAGTTGCATTGATGACACTGTATGACACTCAATAACTGCTCTTTAATGTTTAATTTCTTATACTGCACTGTAACTTTTATTTGCGTATTTTATCTCTGTTCTTTAATTTCTTATACTGCACTGTCAATTTTATTCTTGTCTTTTAATGTTTTAATTAGTTTTTTTTAATCGTTTTCTAACTGCTCTTTCATGTTTTACGTAAAGCACTTTGAATTGCCCTGTTGCTGAAATGTGCTATACAAATAAAGAAAAAAAAATTGGTATCCTTGGTCTTTTACCCGTTTCTCTCAAATTTAGTAATAATTGTTTCATTCTTATTTGGTGTTTGTATACAAAAAAGGCTTTCTGAGCTTTCTCTTTATAAATACCGTATATGTTCACTAACTAGTCTAAAACAAGACACCTGCTTAGGCTTTCAGCTAAAATTGCAATCAGCAGTGGTTGATAGGCACCAGACGGAAATCTATTCTGTTTTGAATGTGTGGTTAACAATTTTGACAGCAGTGTGTTAGCATTTGAACAAAGTGTTGTAAATCTACAGTGTTGTGCACGTTGTGGTTAATGTCATGGGATAAGTGTGTAGAGTTTTGAAAACTGTGTTCAAGCAATGAAAAATGAACTAGAGTTTGGTCCACATGAACCTATAGGAAGGCCCTAAGAAAGGCCAGATCAGACTATTACTCATCACTAATAGAAGAAAATAAGAACAACCCAAGGTTTCTTTTCAGCACTGTAGCCAGGCTGACAGATAGTCACAGCTCTACTGAGCCATCTATTCCTAAAGCTCGGAGTAGTGATGACTTCATGAGCTTCTTTCAGTGGCGATTTCTTTAAGACTGAAAGGGAAGCTCAGCTTCCCCTAAAATGTCTAAAATTTAAATGGTCAAATATGTACTATTGTGTTAACATTTTATTGACTAAAATGCGTTAGAATACGTTCATCTCGAAGACGAGTTGGTTCAGAATTGTCTGACTCGATTTCCTTCTCATACATTCCCGTAGCGTCTCAGTGCATTTCCCCGTTGAAGCCCAGCGTCCGTTGACTTCAATGGGGCTGCTTTGAGCAGTTTTTTTCAGCGCTTCGAAACTAGACGGTCATTGGATAAACGCTGCGATTATGTCCCGCCCACGGACGCTCAGCGTCTCTGGGGGTCAATGGAGCAGGGGGCTGGCCTGGACGCTGGGCTTCTGCGTGATGATTGGAGGACTGTATCTCCTTTTGATTGACAGCGATTTTGTCCTATAAAAAGTCGAAGCTGTTCAACTTCAAGCAGAGCTCAGACAGCTCCTCAGTCCCATCGCGGATTTAACAAGTCTAGTTGAAAGACGAACTGCTGCAACCTGTTTCTTGGTATTTGCCTGGCGAAATTGCTAGCCAATTTTCATCATACATTTCATACAATTATACACCACATTCCTTGTTTCAGTTTAACGTAATTCCTACATTTCCTCCTTCGAGTTTAATATCGTTTTGTTAGATCGTTTGTTCATTCATTCAAACTGTAGAATAGGCTAGCTAGTGTTGTAGGGGTGAGCTAGCCAGCTAGCAAACTGCACACGATGGCAGACAATGCTAATGTTGTCGACCTGATTTTGGCGAAGCCATTTGAAAGTCTTCCTTATGAGGAGAAAGTTAGAATTAAACAGCAGGGTTAGATCAACACTTAAGATTGATTTAGTGCAAAAGACAGGGCAAAGTAACAGGTCTGTTCAGCTCTCCTGGTATGACAAAGTTAGCTGGCTGTGCTGTGACAGAAATGTACTGCTGGCCATTCCTCTTGATGAAACCTTCCCATGGATATTATAAATTCTTATAATAATTACTTTATTATTATATAATTAAATTATTGCATTAATATTATATATATATATATATATATATATATATATATATATATATATATATATATATAATATTATATGATTCAGGCCAAAAAATGAGCTTCCCGAATGACCAGCAGCTGCCACTGGCTTCTTTAATGATAAAATTATAACAATTAGAGATAAAATCTATCACCTTTTGCCCTCAACTTCTGACGGTTCACCTTTAAACGCAGGACCGCTAGAAAGAACGACTATTCCCGACATATACTTAGACTGCTTTTATCCTATAGACCTTCAACAATTCATGTTAAAGATATCCTCAGCTTAGACCCCATCCCGAACGAGACTACTCAAAGAAGCGTTACCCGTGGTAAACACTTCATTACTAGATATGATCAATATGTCCTTATTAACAGGTTATGTACCGCAGTCATTTAAAATTGCTGTGATAAAACCTCTTCTGAAAAAACCCACCCTAGATCCTGAGGTCTTAGCAAACTATAGACCTATATCTAACCTTCCCTTTCTATCCAAGATCCTTGAGAAGGTGGTTGCTAATCAGTTATGTGATTTTCTACATAGCAGTAGTTTATTTGATGACTTTCAATCAGGATTTAGAAAGCATCATAGCACAGAGACGGCACTGGTGAAAATTACTAACGACCTTTTAACTGCTGCAGACAAAGGACTTGTCTCCATACTTGTTTTACTAGATCTTAGTGCTGCATTTGACACTATTGACCATACCATCCTGTTACAGAGACTGGAACACTTGGTTGGCATTAAAGGAATCGCACTAAGCTGGTTTAAGTCCTACTTCTCTGAGCGATCCCAATTAGTTAACATTATCGATAAACTCTCCAAGCAAGCTAAAGTTAGCCATGGCGTTCCTCAAGGCTCAGTGCTGGGACCAATTCTATTCTCCCTATATTTGCTTCCTCTAGGTAATATTATTAGGAAACACTCAATTAACTTTCACTGTTATGCAGACGACACCCAATTATGTTTGTCAATCAAGCCAGACGAAAGTGGTCAGTTAGCTAAACTTAAAGCGTGTATTAAAGATATAAAATCCTGGATGACCCACAATTTCCTGATGTTAAACTCAAACAAAACTGAAGTTATTGTTATGGGACCAACGTACCTCCGGAATTCATTATCTAAAGATATAGCTACTCTGGATGGTATTCCCCTGGCCTCCAGCACTACTGTCAGAAATTTAGGAGTTATTTTTGATCAGGATATATCCTTCAACGCCCATCTAAAACAAACCTCAAGAACAGCCTTTTTCCATCTTTGTAACATTGCCAAAATTAGGAATATCCTGTCTCAAAACAGTTTCAAGGCAAGGCAAGGCAATTTTATTTGTAAAGCACAATTCAGCAGCAATGCGATTCAAAGTGCTTTACACAAAACATATAGACAGTTAAAAATATCATAAAAATTGGGTACAGATGAGGAAACAGTTATAAAAAATGAATGAATAAAAAGTTAAATTGAAATACAAAAATGATTTAAAAAAAGGCAGTGTTAAAAAGAAAGGTCTTCAGCCTTGATTTAAAAGAGCTGAGATTAGGTGCCAACCTACAGTTTAGCGGTAGTTTGTTCCAGATGTAGGGACATTAGAAGCTGAATGCAGCTTCCCCCTTTTTTTTGGTCCATGCATTCGTTAATTCTAGACTAGACTACTGCAATTCCTTATTATCAGGTTGCTCAAATAAGTCCCTTAAGACTCTCCAGCTGATCCAGAATGCTGCAGCACGTGTTCTGACGAGAACTAAGAGAAGAGATCATATTTGTACTTTATTGGCTTCTCTGCATTGGCTTCCTGTAAAATCCAGGATCGAATTTAAAATCCTCCTCCTGACCTACAAAGCTCTAAATGGTCAAGCACCATCATACCTAGAAGAGCTCTTAGTACCTTATTGTCCTAGTACGCTCCCAGAATGCAGAGCTACTTGTGGTTCCTAGAGTCTCTAAAAGTAGACTGGGGGCCAGGGCCTTCAGCTATCAGGCTCCTCTCCTGTGGAACCAGCTCCCAATTTGGGTTTGAGGGGCAGACACCGTCACCACATTTAACAGTAAACTGAAAACTCTCCTCTTTGATAAAGCTTATAGTTATAGTTAGTTATAGTTATAGTTAGTAAGGAGTGAGGAGTTGCAGCATCCACCTAACCCGGCCCACCTGCTTCTCTTCATAGTCATCAGTTTTATTTATTATATAATTAATAATATAGCGAGAGTAGAGGGAGGCAGGCCAGTACAGCCCAATCCGGTTGGGGAGAGTTCTAGCCCAACCAGGCTCCTCTCTTTAACCTGCCTCTCTTAGTTATGCTTTTACAATTCTAGACTGCCGGGGAGGCTGTTTCCTTCCTATGACACACTGAGCTGCTCTCTCATCTCTACGAAATGCTTGTTACTAACCTAGCTCTGGGGAGTTTACTCCCCGGAGTCCTTATGTTTCTTCTTCTCTGCAATTCCCGGCTGCGTCCTGCTGCATCTTGCTGCGTCCTGCTGCGTCCACCCGTGCTCTGCAGCGCCACGTTACATCCCGCAACGCCCTGCTGTTATGTTCATACGCATAGTAGTCAGGATCCGGTATAGGAGACTGCACTACTCAATATGACACGATGTGCCCTGCTATGACATGAACTTCCACGATGACCTTCGAGGTCACTGTTCCATTATCTCTAATGTGACTATTATCGCCACTGTTCATCACACCCCCAACCGGCCCCGTCAGACGCCGCCTACCAAGAGTCTGGGTCTGCCGAGGTTTCTTCCTAAAAGGGAGTTTTTCCTTGCGACTGTCACAATAGCCACTGCTAATGCTTGTTTTGGAATTCATAGAGTGTGGTCTAGACCTACTCTATCTGTAAAGTGTCTCGAGATAACTCTGTTATGATTTGATACTATAAATAAAATTGAATTGAACTGAATTGAATGAACTGCTGCTGTGCAGACTGGAGTTAGAGTTTTGCACATGTGACTCCAGCTGTGCCCACTGTCGTTTAGCAATAAAAAAACAAAAAAAACAAATTGTACTTCATATATTACAGAAGTTATTTCCAATTTATTTTTATTCATTTTAAAGTTGACAGTTTGTTCCTACTCTGACTGAATGGATTCTTATGAATCAAATCCCAGATGTAAGGTGCACAGAGAGGGCTGCTAGGTCTTTCTGTTGTGGACACAGAAACACCCTAAAATGCTTTCCTGTGGCCTGCAAATTGCTACTATAATTAGGTAGATACACCTGAGCTAACGTTAAGCTAACTGAACCTATCATTTAACATTAGGCTGTTAGCTAGCCAGGTTGCTGTCTTTAATGCCATTTGTGTTTGTAAGGTTTAATGTCCGGTGGCATTTTCATCTCTTTTTATATACCGTTTCTGTATATGCGTAACGTTAGCAGAGATTTAGAAATTGATGTGTTTAACATAGCTGCAGGATGGGAGGTACAGCTGCACCTTGTTAACTTCACCAGCAACGTTAAATGAAAGCTAAAATGTATGAGTGTAAAAACCCATGTCAAAAGTATAACGTTATGTTATAGCATTCATAATCTTTTTCTTGTGTTTGCTTTCTTTTAACAGGGACAAAGGAACAAATGGAGGCAGTCAGTGAGGATGGGAAAGCCAGAAGGTAGAGATGAGGAGAGGGAGAGCAAAAGACAAGAGAGCAGGGAGACAGAGGCCAAGAGAGATGTTGAATAGATTATTTACTATATTAGAGATTATCATTCAAAAAACAAATTCTTTAAATTAACTGGTTTGTCTGTGTCTTTAAGTTTTTGGGTGTGTATATAATATAAACTGTATTTCAATGTCTATTTTTCCATCAAATTATGACCTGGACACAGGAAACGTCTAACTGAATAATTATATTCAGATGATACCTGTACTAATAACTCGTTAGGTATACAAGTTCTAAAAAGACATTGATAACATTTAATCAAATATTACTATATACTGTACACAAGTATATTCAACATGAAGCGGCGATCAGACTCAGCTGCTGATGATGGTGTTTCCAGACTGCAGTTTTAGGTTAGTCCAGTAGTTATCCAACCTGTCCTGGTAAACTTATAATTGTATCACAAGTATATTTAAGCATACTGTAGCATGAAGGTACTTCATGTAACTGTAGTGGTCTTCATCACGGTCTTAACTGACAACTGTTGACCATTTAACACACCTACCTTTACTGTGTTAGTGGGTGTTTATCAATGGTGTTATGACTTTTCATATGTTGGTTGTAGCCTTGTAGCTTGTGTGTTTACAGTACTATTTAACCTTTCTCACTTGCAGTTTACTGCATATCATACTGCCTGTGGTAGCTCATTAGCAGGTAGCGTTTACCTTATAGTAGTAGTTACTAATAGTGATGGTCAAATGAAGCTTCGCGAACCAGTGTCTTTACTTTCTGAGCTCACTAGATGGTGCTCTCTGTTCAACAATGGGTTTGAAAACCCATTGAATTACCATTCATTTAATCTTTTTCTTTGAACAGAGAGCGCCATCTAGTGAGCTCAGAAAGTAAAGACACTGGTTCGCGAAGCTTCATTTGACCATCACTAGTTACTGATCATATTTTGCACTGCATTTGTTTGAAAGCTAGAAGCTACTGGACAATGAGCTAATGTTACATACATGCAGTAAACTACAAGCTAATGTAAACGGTTAGCTACTGTAAGCTTAATGTAATTAAGATTAATTAATGCAATTCTCCTTACTGGTAAGTGTTATGACAACTACAAACATGAACTCCCACGAGTTTTTAATTTGTTGACATGGGATAAATAAGAGAAAACGACTATTGCTTACATTAGCCTATCAGTGTCGGTAACGTTACCTACCTTCGCAAAGTTCCTCACAGAATATTCTCCTCCTGCAAGCAGACTGAGGCTGATTCACCTTCTTCATCTCAACAAAAAAACTAAACATCACAGTTCCACATCCATTTCTTCAGGTGTTTTGAAATGAGAAACGGCTAGTCCGTCTAGTCCGTGTTTTTCACTTAACAGTCTATGGGTTTTCACCTCTCCTTCCTGTTAAAAGACAGACAGTCCGTCTGTCCAATCAGGAGGGTCCATCCTCTGCTAGATAGGCCCTACCTTTTCTGATAGAAGTTAATGCCGTTGTGTTTTGTTATTTGTTGAAGTGTTTTTTTATTTGCTGTTGTGTTTTATGATTTGTTGAAATGTTTTCCTATTAGCTGTCATGTTTTATGATTTGTTGAAGTGTTTTCCTATTTGCTGTTGTGTTTTATGATTTGTTGAAGTGTTTTCCTATTTGCTGTTGTGTTTTCCTATTTGCTGTTGTGTTTTATGATTTGTGAAGTGTTTTCCTATTTGCTGTTGTGTTTTCCTATTTGCTGTCGTGTTTTATGATTTGTTGAAGTGTTTTCCTATTTGCCGTTGCATTTTTCTATTTGCTGTTGTGATTTGCACTTCAGGGCCACCGTACTTTTGAACCAGGCGCCTGGTGCACAGACCCTTTTTTCTGCCGTCAAACTAGCAAAAGTGGATTTGGACGCATCTGTGCCAGGCGCTTCACGCCGTGCGCTTAGATCGTTAAAATAGGGCACATTGTGCGTAGTTTCTGTCGCCCCCATGAGGAAGTCTAAGTAATGACAACACAACTGTTGTTGCATCCACATGATACAAGCTTTCCGTGATCGAGCACGTAGGTTATTACAAATGTAACTCTTGCATGCAGTCACAAAGAAATACATGTTCAGAAACATTTCAGAGAAAATTTACCTTAATATATTTTATCTACTTTCGATTAAACATATGATGCTATGCCTGAGGTGATTAATTTGGTCACCAGCGGTTTACTCTTTCTCCTTCGGAAGCAATAACAAACAGTGAAGAATCATGCAGCTTGCTCCCGTGGATGTAATTTATTACGTTTACACCGTTTGCGTAGACGCTCTTCTTCACCCTCCATTGTCTACCACGCACGAGCAGACGATGTGCAGCAGCGCCCGCTGCGGTCACAGTTTCTGATGGGTCACACCTTTCAGTGCAACCTCAGCCTGACTCGACCTAGTATCTTAACTTAATGAGTACACTTTGTGATTCACCGAAAATATTTACTACAGTATTGTCACATTGCTTACCAAGATCATGTACCACCTTTTTAGTACACACACACACACAGCATAAAGTTAGTTGCGTGGATATATTGATTCCGTTAATTCCTCCTGGGAATAAATAAAATGGAATCTATGCAAATTGTGTAGTTGTTTGTAATATGAATTAGTTTTTGATGAGTGGAATCAAGTCTTTTTGCCGCTTTGCTCTGAAGCAGTAGCAGTGAAGGCAGCGGTGCTCACATGTCTCACTAGCTTCTCAACCTTACCAACTGTGTCTTTAACATACTGAGACATGTTTTCTTTTGTTAAAAAAAAGAAGAGATAACTAATATGAAGTTCTATAAAGATTTCTTATACTTGTTTGTTTTTTGTTGTTGTAGGCTATTCGTTACAGGCTGGTCATATTAAGAATAAGGTACTCCTTATTTCAGGTCTAAGGTATCAGGCATCAAAATACTACCTTAATTCTAAAAGGGAAGGTGACGTGATGTATTCAACATTTGAGTTTAGTATTTTAGCAACTTAGTTCTGCTGCAGTACCTGATCGCTAAGAATGCTGGGATACCGCTTGGATATCAAACACGGTGAAAAGTAAAGCCGCCTTGTGCTACGTGCTAATCTGTCTCACATGCATTCTTTATAGGAAGACATCTCACAAAGATAATGGGTGTGCTGATTAAATAAATTAACATATGTAATGTAATATAATAATAAACAGAAACATGATGGAAGGGGATCACTTACCTATAGAACAATGTCCCTAAAACTCTAAGTATATATTGTGGGAAAAATAAATATTTTGTTACATTTGAATCCTAAACTACTTTTATATGCTAATTGTTTCATTTATGTAAGGTATTTCACATAAATACTGTGTATATTCACCCAGCTTTCACTACTGTTGGTGCTCGGAGCAGCCATGTTGGATTGTGATGTCGGAGTTGGTGAGGTTCTTCTCTTGGTGAGGACCAACAGCTGTTGGACAGCCAGTAAAAGCCTCCTCCTTCCTCTTTATGTACGACTATGTCACATGTCAGTTACAAGGAAACAGGCTGTTTGATATGAGAGAAGTAAAGTTATGATCACATTGGAACAGACAGAAACGATGCTCATCATTTTATTTTATTTAATCTGAAGAGATTGAAAACTTGCCATCTAAGACATGAACAACAACACGACTTACAGCAGAACCTGATCAACTATCTGCTACTAAAGTCCAGTTCAGAGTAAAGTTTGCAACGAGAAGAAACCTTTACTTCTGAAGCGGCTCATTTCAGCTCGACTAAAACCAGCTGATGGTGTCGCTGTGACTCAGCTGGTTACGTTTTCAGAAGCTGGATTTGGAACGGTCAAAAATCAGCTGCAAACTACAGAAATGAAATGATCCATTTCATTTCTATGTTTCAAACTGTCAGCTGTTGGAAATGGCAGAATTTTAGACGGAGGCTCAACGAGCGCCCCAGAGTCATCTCAATGTAGAGGATACACCGTCTCATCTCACTGGTGTAAACTAACAGGTTTCAGAAAGCTGCAGACTGGAGCATTACAAGCAGCTGCAAGTTTAAACTTCCACAGGGAAGAGTTCTGAGGCTTCTACTGTTTCTGATTTATGAGGACTTGACACATTTGAGCTTCTTTTCAGATCAGTTCAGAAGTGATGCTCCGTGGTTACAGCAGTGATGACATCATAGTCATCATCCAATCCCTCCTCAGCCTGGGTGAGTGGGTTCATCACCACGGAGACAGGCAGGTAATTTCCTACAGTCATAGCAGGTTAGAAAGAAAATGTAGAAAATTGATCAGATGTTAACTGATCAACACCAGAGTGGTGGTGTGAGATTGATTGAATGATCATAAGGTCAGTTAATGATTCAGTGTATTACCTGCTGCCCTGTCTCGATATAAAGACACCATGATGAAAGTAGAGATGCAGAACGGACAGAACACCACCAGGTGGCAGACCAGTCTGATCACAAGGTGGAGGGGGTCTGAGGCCGGAGCTGAGGTATCAGGGGGCGGCAGAGAGCTCGTAGTAGTAGGAGGGCTTGTGGTCTTTGGTTTCTCTGTAGAGAGAATCAGCTGTCAGGTGAATATCTGGATGAATGAACTCCTGAAATCAAAGGTAACCTCCTCACCTGTGACAGAGACCCAGCTGGGGGGAGACTCTCCAACACTGCTGATGAGACACTTGTAGAGGCCTTCATCAGACCTGGAAACATGGTGGATGGTCATGTGACCTGCAGGCTCAGTCCTGATGAAGGAGCCATCTTTATAGAAACCAGCTGGGAGGTTGGAGGACGTCTTTGTTTTACAGGTCAGAGTGAGGTCTTCTCCCTCCATCACAGGGAGGACAGGACTCTGCAGGATCACTGGTCCACCTCAACACAGAGACAAACTACAGCATGTCATCCATTCACACACAGCTTCATCAATACTGACTCCACAGTCTGATCTTACCAGTGACAGTGATGTTGATGCTGTTACTGGTTGCTCCCTCTCTGGACTCACACCAGTAAACTCCACTGTCCACTGGGACCATCCCGCTGATGTTACAGGAAGAACCAGCAGGTCTTCCCCAGTCTTTACACTGAGTCCCGGTGTCTCTGGTTGTGTTCCTCCTCAGAGTCCATCCAGCAGAGCTGTCGTCCTCCTCACAGCTCAGAGAGACAGACTGTCCTCTAAACATCTGAGAGCTGCTGGGACTCACAGTCAGAGAGGCTGGAGGGAGCACATATTTTATACATTTTTTAGCAAAACTTTCAATGTTCAAAAACACGTTGGTGGAAGCGTGTTGTGTCAGGTACAGGGAGAAGATGGAAAAACAATTCTGGACAGTTTGAGTAATTGAAAGGCAGGGTTGGTAATGTTGAAAAGCTAGCAAGAGTTGAAAAGTAGCATCTCCTTGGGGCTGTGCCCAAACATGGAACTTCAGAGCAGGGCAATTTCACTCATCAAAACTACTTTATACGTCTCATTCAGAGGTGACAACAGAAAGACGGCAACCATGGCATCACTTTTAATGCCTTTCAGCTCCCTCAGCTGTCGCCATCGCTGAAAAGCTGGCAATGTTAACTTCTCTCGCTGTATCTGCAGCCCTTTTTAGTCTGAAATGCTAGGATTTCACTTCCAGTGGTGTGTATGAGAGTGTTTCAGTAATGAATATGAGAGCTTTTTAGTAGTGTATATGAGAGTGTTACAGTAGTAGTGTGTGAGATAATTGTGATTAATGTCCCTGATGAGCCTTTGCTAAGTTTCCTCCACGGGTAGAATATGCGCAGCGGGGCAAGGCGGCATTTCATTGGTTCTTAAAAAGCGGCACCTTTTGGTTTGATTGGTTGGTGTATATATATATATATATATATATATATATATATATAGTAAAATGTTACCAACCCTGCCTTTAATCTGAACTCTTTGTGTGTCTTGGTTTACTGACCTTGGTTTGTTGTGCAGCTCAGCAGTGATGTCAGAACTGAAGAGAAAAGAGACTCAAATCACTAAAGAATAAACTCGCAATGAAAAGCTGTTACATTTGATCTGAAGACGGAGACTTTTGGTTCTTTGATGAAATGAAATTGTATATGTTTGTGTTAATAAACGTTCCAATGACATTGATATTTGAGTTTAAACAGCAAATATATGCCGGAGCACTGACCACAGACTCTGATCTTTAAAACAAACGTTGGCAGGATGTGGTTGGTGGCTCGAGGTGAGAATTTCGTTTAACACTTGAGTTTTTTTTCATTTTATGGGACATTTGAGAGAGTTTAATGCACAGTTTAGTTACATTTAAACATCCTGTTATAGATTAATTTATATAGAAGAAACACCACTGGCATAAAATCCTTCACATTATTTGTGAACTCAACTTTTCAGTGTCAAAGTTTGAGGTATAGAGTTGATCATATCTGTGAGTAAATGTTGTATTTTACCCTCCTTATGCCGCCTTCACACTGGCAGTTGAAATCAGCTCTGTAATATGCAATACGCCCCCAGCGGACGTCGTACTACACCGTTGAAAAGCTTCGGAAGCGACACAAAAATGGCAGAACAACTAGAAGGACTGATAAGTGTCTGAATGTATGATTCTCTCTGACCTCTCTTATATACAGATATAAATAGAAAGGCTGCTGCGTGGAGTAAAGTTGCCCAGGACATTGACATGTCAGGTCGGTTAAATGTGATATATAGCAGTATAATGTCAACAGTTAAATGTGATATATAGCAGTATAATGTCAACAGTTAAATGTGATATATAGCAGTATAATGTCAACAGTTAAATGTGATATATAGCAGTATAATGTCAATATTTCGGTGTCTGTTGCTAGCTAACCAATTAGCATTAGCAGGTTTGTTTATCAGTACCATAGCAACGCTAACTTCCGTCGGATAGGAACCGTCCGTAGCCTTTCGCAAGAGTTAAATTTTTTGAACGCATCCGGATGACCAACTGACACGATTTCTTTCGCACCGCATTCGTTCGAACACGGTTCGGACCCATTCGCATGCGGTCTGCGAATCTCCACAGGAAATGAATGACTTCCGGTCGTTTTGAAGCCGTATCGGAGCTGATTTCAACTGCCAGTGTGAAGGCAGCGTTAGATTCCTCTACGCTGCCTGGTTTCCTCTCATACCAATAACATGCTTTGAATATAATTATTTGAGATTGAAACAACAGGTTTTGTACTCACAGAGCAGCAGCAGCAGAGGAGGCGTCCGTCCCATCATGCCACGGACTGACTTGTTTCCGTCCGTCGCAGCAGCAGTTAAACTTACCTCCTTCCTCTGAGGTGAGATCACTGACTCTGTGGTTTCTCTCTCAGCAAGCAGTTTGTTCACTCATTATGTGAACCACGAGGGACTTTATTCAACACACAGAGACAGAATGCAAATAAACCAGGGGAGGTAAAGGCATCACAGGAGAATTTTTAACCTGAAAATATATCTTATAACTACAGACAGGGGTGGATTGGCCATCTGGCTTTTCTGGCAAATGCCAGGGGGGCTGGACCATGTTTTTAAATGTGGGCCAGTGAGATTTCTTTTTTTTAAATATACAAATAAATTGTCTTTACAGGCTGACAGCACATAGGACAGGTTTGTATGGCGTGCACGATTTCACTATGGTTATAATTAGTGATGGTCAAATGAAGCTTCGCGAACCAGTGTCTTTACTTTCTGAGCTCACTAGATGGCGCTCTCTGTTCAACAAAGGGTTTGAAAACCCATAGAATTGCCATTCATTTAACCTTTTTCTTTGAACAGAGAGCGCCATCTAGTGAGCTCAGAAAGTAAAGACACTGGTTCGCGAAGCTTCATTTGACCATCACTAGTTATAATATTAATAATAAATAATAAGCATTTGGCCAGTTGGCAACGGCCGGCCTGGTCCCGAGATTGGCCGACCGACCCATCCAGAAGTTACTGAAATTGGGATGTTCAGTCAAAATCAAGCACATCACCTTCAAACAGGATCTCCGTTTGCAGGGTTCAGGCTGTACCGGACCCTCCTGGTGATCATGCCCTCCTCAACACCCAATCGCTCAACAATAAAGCCCCTGCCCTCCATGAACTAATCCTAGACAACACTCTGGACTTTCTTCTGCTCACCGAAACCTGGCAACAACCCAACGACTTCTTCTCCCTCAACCAAGCATACCCCCCTGGCTACAACTACATCTGCAAACCCCGCTCCTCCCGCTGCGGAGGTGGCCTCGCCGTTATTTTCAATCAAAACTTCCGGATCACAGAATTCACCCGCCCCTCAGTATCATCGTTTCAATATCTCGCCTTCAAAGCTCTTTCCTCCACGACATTTACCGGCCACCTAAACCAAATCCCTCCTTCCTCTCTGATTTTACTGAACTCCTCACATTAGCCTCATCTTTCTCTCCATGTCTGCTGCTACTCGGTGACTAAAACATTCACATGGACTCCCCCACCTGCAAGCTCTAATCAGAATTCAACATTTTACTGGACAACTTCACTCTCACCCAACATGTCACATTCCCCACCCATGAAAAAGGACACATTCTCGACCTGGTCTGCTCCACAAACCAACCGGTGCTCGACCTCCATCCATGCCTCATCTAATAAACACTTGAACTATTATCTGTGTCCTGTGAGGTGTCTCTGTGCGTTGGGCCATATATACAGCCATAACAAATTCAACATAAAAAACCTTTGCCGATATGCCTCGGGCATATCATGTCCTCAGCACAGCTGCTTTGACTTTGTCATAATCCAGACTCAACTCAGGTGACAAGGACGCATACTGTTGGCTTCTTGAGCCTTGCAAGTGAACACACTGCATAAGCAATGGCCAAACATGGGTAGGCCTCTTTAATGTGTTTGCGACATGCTCAAACAAAGTGAAATATTTATCTACATCCCTCTCACCAAAGGGAGGAACTAAACGAATACACTTGTTAATATCAAATTCATGTGACTGAGACACCATGGGTGACGAGGGGGGAAGACCTTTCCTTCATTTCAAGCTCCTTCAAACGAAGCTCATTTTCAATTTCATTTTTCAATACTTAGCTCAAACACCCTTTACTTATTCAAAAGAGCGGAACGCGATCCCTACTATTATTAGTGTATAAGTTTAAGTCAGTTTAAATAAAAAAAAAAAAAACAGGCATATGCACTGGTGTGTCCTATGTGTTCCTATTAGTATTATGTGGAATTACCATTTCTATATTATTGTAGTGCACTGTATATGCCCAGGGAGATGGAAATTAGAAGGTTGGTGTCTCCCCTTTAGTCTACATAACATGTCATAGCATGTTACCACTTTAAGTTCAACTGTACATTTATCATACAGACTGAAACTCAATTTCTAATAAATCAGAAAACAAATACACCAAAAATATGAACTAAATACAAAATATAATGTAGGCTATAGCATATGGCATAATTTAAACAAGTCTCCCGAAAAGAAACGGGTATATCTCATAGACTAATAATATACAGTCTATGGTATATCTCTCCTCTGCCTGCTGCTGTGTGTGTGTGTGTGTGTGTGTGTGTGTGTGTGTGTGTGTGTGTGTGTGTGTGTGTGTGTGTGTGTGTGTGCTTGTTGAGTTTAACTCCAAAAAGACAGTTAACACAGGTTCCTGTTAATCTTATGATGCACATGTGTTGTGATATTTAAACAAACGATCCGTCAACGGCGAAATAAAAGCCTCTTATTTACAAGACCGGTCTAAAAGACCTCCGGGGTCCTACAGCGGGATCTCCGAGTGCGACTGTCCGAGCGCCGAGCTAGTGGCCCAAGCAGGCGCAAGCTGACGGCCGCGTCATTTTATGGAGCTCCGAAAACTCCGAAAACTTTGGAGCAAATTGTCAATTCGGCAAAGATTTTCGCAAGACTGCCTATATTCGAAATCGAAACCTTTCATTTCTCGCCTAAAATGTTCTCAGAAGTGAATTTAGTGATGAATAAGATGGCGAAAATTGTTAAAATTGTCCCGTTTTTATACTGTACTGGAAATCCAACCATCATTGAATGCCGAAATGAATGTTGGGATACAGGTGCTGCGAAGTTCATACAAGTTACCAACCGATGTATCCTCGGTAAATGGGCGTGTCAAGAATACATCCGGGAATTGTAACTGTTCTTGGCGAATGTCAGGGCGTTTCTCAATACCAAGAATGCAAACTACGGACTTGTGTTCTTGGGGAGAACGTTCTTGCTGGTTGTTCTTGGAAGAATTAACTCACAAGTTCACAAGCACAGAAAACGCTGTTAACAGTTTGAGACGATGCGTTCTTCCTGTTATTGCTCAACACACCCAGCACAGAGGCTACCTGCAGGGCTCCAAAATAACAGCTAGATATAAAAACCACAACAATATAACCACTTTGTATTAAAACAATCTCTGGACAAGAAAACCTCATAATGCTACAACTATTGCAATAATATTGAAAAATAAAACTAATTGAGCTTTAATTTTATTGTTTATGGTTTAGCTCAAACACCCTTTACTTATTCAAAAGAGTGGAACACGATCCCTACTATTATTAGCATATAAGTTTAAGTCAGTTTAAATTAAACAAATAAATAGGCATATGCACTGGTGTGTCCTATGTGTTCCTATTAGTATCATGTGGAATTATCATTTCTATATTATTGTAGTGCACTGTATATGCCCAGGAGATGGAAATTAGAAGGTTGGTGTCTCCCCTTTAGTCTACATAACATGTCATAGCATGTTACCACTTTATGTACAACTGTTCATTTATCATAAAGACTGAAACTCAACTTCTAATAAATCAGAAAACAAATACACCAAAAATATGAACTACAAAATATAATGTAGGCTATAGCATATGGCATAATTTAAACAAGTCTCCCGAAAAGAAACGGGTGTATCTCATAGACTAATAATATACAGTCTATCTATGGTATATCTCTCCTCTGCCTTGTGTGTGTGTGTGTGTGTGTGTGTGTGTGTGTGTGTGTGTGTGTGTGTGTGTGTGTGTGTGTGTGTGTGTGTGTTTGCTGAGTTTAACTCCGAAAAGACAGTTAACCACATGTGTTGTGGTATTTACACAAACGATCCGAAACGGCGAAATAAAAGCCTCTTATTTACGAGACCGGTCTAAAACCTCCGGGGTCCTACAGCGGGATCTCCGAGTGTGACTGTCCGAGCGCCGAGCAAGCTGCGCCGAGCAAGCTGCCCCGGCAGGCGCAAGCTGGCGGCCGCGTCATTTTATGGAGCTCCGAAAATTCAAGCAAATTGTCAATTCGGCAAAGATTTTCGCAAGACTTCCTATATTCGAAATATAAACGGTTCACTTCTCGCCGTTTTTGGGCTGTCTCTGTACTGGAAATCCAACCATCATTGGATGCCGAAATGAATGCTGGGATACAGGTGCTGCGAAGTTCATACAAGTTACCAACCGATGTATCCTCGGTAAATGGGCGTGTCAAGAATACATCCGGGAATTTTAACTGTTCTTGGTGAAATGTGAACTTGTGTATTGGGACAGTACTTTGGCAACACGAGATGACGTTTCACAGGGACACAAGAACACAAGTCAATAGAAGAACACATATTGGGAAACGCCCTCAGTACCCGATCCGTTCCACCGGCACGATCCTTTCTGCGCATGTGCAAGATGCCATTCAGTCTAAAATAACGTTGTCAAACATAATGGGAAAAGCAGGCTACAGCTAAATTAAGACTTTACAGTAATAACAATAAAGACAAGTATTGAGTGATTGTATTTTAAATGAGCACAAGTAAAGTAGAACTGACGTAACAGCTGTTATATATGTTAACGTTTATTTTTAAGTTTTATTTTGAGGGTCTTTTAAAGTTTACATGCTGTCTCAGCTAGCGATTAGCCGAATTAGCTGTTAGCTAAACTAACGTTAGCTTAACTGTGGAGGCTAACGGCAGACCGCTATAATCACCTAGCGGTCCGTCGAATTAACCGTTAGCTAAACTAACGTTAGCTTCCCGGTGGAGGCTAACGGCAGACCGCTATAATCACCTAGCGGTCCGTCGAATTAACCGTTAGCTAAACTAACGTTAGCTTCCCGGTGGAGGCTAACGGTAGACCGCTATAATCACCTAGCGGTCCGCCGAATTAGCTATTAGCTAACTAACGTTAACTGGAGGCTAGCGTGTGAACATCTTGCGCATGCGCAGAACGGATCGTGCAGGTGGAAGCGGTGCCGTTATTCCGAGGTGGTGGTGGCATGAACGCAGCATTATCATCTGCGCCTACGCCATGGCATATGTGTCATCTTGCACATGCGCAGAACGGATCGTGCCGGTGGAACGGATCGGGTAGCCTCGTGAGACCGTCCTGATCTCGCGAGCTCCAGTTTTCCACTCGCAGATCAGTCTGGCATCTTGAGGCAGAGAAAATTTGGAGCCATTAGCCACTTGACCGGGCCAATCAGCGTCGGTTTTGAGGCGGGTTAGGTGATGATAGACAGATGGTTTATCCAATCAGCTAACCAGTATTTTCAGACAGCGGTCTGGGAACCTGAAATGGTGTCTTGTATTCCTAAATTCTCGTTACACAAACGGCAAATATCCTTTACCAACATGTTGCTTGCTTGCTGAGCTAACGAGCTATGCTTTGCCTGCAGCAGCAGGGCCGGGCTTGTGGTTGTATTTTCATACGCTTCGTGGATCTGATTGGTTGATTTGGCCTGTCTATCACCAACATAGGTGATAGACAGATGCTTCATCCAATCAGCTAACCAGTATTTTCACCCATTTCCAAAAGTTCTCCAACGGAAAGTTCCCAGATGGATATGCTGAGCAAATGCGAAGCGATCCATCTGGCGGAGTCAGGTTACGGATCGGGTACTGACAGCGAAATGCGAACTTGTGTATTGGGACAGTACTTTGGCAACACGAGATGACGTTTCACAGGGACACAAGAACACAAGTCAATAGAAGAACACAAATTGGGAAACGCCCGTTGTGTCCGACCGAGCCCGGCCTGGCCCGACACATTAACTGTAATTATGAGCCCGATTTCAACCCGACACTTTTTTAATACGTGGGCCGTTATAACTGACGTTCTCATACAATTCAGAGTTGTTTGAACTGCAGAAATCTGTTTAAAATAATTTTAATGAATAATGCAACAAGAGTGAAGCATGTAAACTGCGCTGTTTGTTTATTTAGAATGGAACGGATCGCAAATGGATCTGAATGAATAAACTTTCTACATGCTATACACTTTCTACTCGCTATAATAATCTCTCTATTAACTAACTCTCCTGACTCTGTTGACTCTCCTACTGCAACAACCCCAGCCCCATGTCGCGCTGCTCGCGCAGCTTTTAAATTCAACTTCGAAGCAATCACGTGGGTGTGTGTGAAACGAAGCTTCGGACGTCACTGGTCACGTGATTATCTCAAAACGAATCAAGCTCCGATACAAAGCTTCATTCATGTTTTCGATACATGCCTTTGCTGTAACCAACAACCGATGGGTCTTTCATTATAAACAGCAGGATAGTTCTCATTTACCGCGAGGGAATTTGGTCGGTTAGGACGCTGTTAGCTGGGATCTTCTGGAGCTGGAGAAATAACGTTTATCAGTTTGTCAAAACAACTAACACCGAGGGTTTTGGAATAAACTGCTTTAAGTAAATTGTGTATGATCACCAGTGTTGGTCAAGTTACATGGAAATAGTAATTAGTTACTGATTACTGATTACTTCTCCAAGAAAGTAATCCAGTTACTTTACTGATTACTTATTTTCAAAAGTCATTAGTTACTGTACTAGTTACTTTACTAAGTTACTTTTCAAAAACATGCGTCGGAACGATTCAGAGTCAACAGTGGAAATTGGCAGCATGTCCTCGACAATATAGCCAGCGACGAGCTTCTTCAGTTCAGCGGCACTAAGTCCTGTTGCTTTTATTATCCGTGTCGCTGTCTATTTCTACCTGTTTAGCAGGAGAGGGGCCCACGGAGGTTCGCCCGGTAGAGCTGGATGTAGCCGCAGCAGTCATGTCAGTTGGGGGTTCAGGTTTTTTTTCCAGTGAGTTTCACATTCCTGTGCCGGCTTGCTAGGTGCTTGCTCTTGAAGTGTAATTTTTCGCTGTAGATAAAAGTACAGCGGACGCTGATGTTTTTGTCACCTTTAACCGAGTCAAACTCAAAGTAATCTCGGTACTTCCGAGCATTAAACGCTGCGCGGTCCTGCTCTCTCCCGCGCCCCATGTTGTCTCTTGTTCAACACTACACATGTCGGTGTTTACCACTGACGTCGCGGCGCTCATACGTTGTCACTCACGAGACAGTCTCATGAAACAAAATCACGGTTAAGTAACACAGTAACGCAGCCTGCTGACGGGGAAGTAACAGTAATCTAATTACTGTTTTTGCAATTGTAATCCCTTACTTTACTCGTTACTTGAAAAAAGTAATCGGATTACAGTAACGCGTTACTTCTCATCAGTGAAGATCACACTGTGACAGGGTTGGGGGGATCAGTGACGGCGAGAAGATAGTATGGACGAGGGTGAACGTATAAGGAAAAACCTCAAAGGAAGAGAGGGCTCAGCGAGTCAGAGTCGAATGAGCGAGTGGTGAGGCAGAAAATGGATCAGGAAGGACTGAAAGTGCTGGTAAAGTTCAAAGAGGGTCATGATATTAAGTCAGTGGGGCCTGTGGCTCTCACTAAGTTTTTGCGCGAGAAGGTGGGTGAGATAGTCAGAGCTAGAGTGCAGTTTGATGGGGATTTGATGATAGTGTTTAAAAACAAGGGCCAGCAATTGAAAGCCTTAAAGCTGAAGAATGTTTGCAAAAAATAAGTTCTTGAGGTGAAGGAAAAAATGGCAGTAGGAGTGGTGTGTAGGGGAGTTATCTATGGTATTCCCATAGAAGAGGATTTGGGAAAGCTTAAGGATAGCATTGAGGGAGGACGTGCGACTAGCCTGAAGAGGCTCAAAATGTGGAGGTTTGGGGAGAAGGTTGATAGTCTTTCAGTATTAGTGGAGTTTCAAGGGGAAGAGCTGCCTAAATATGTCACTGTTGGATATATGAACTTCAATGTAAGGATGTATGTGCCCCCTCCGTTGAGGTGTTTTAAATGCCAGAAATATGGTCACATAGCTGCTTACTGCAAAGGCACTCAAACATGTGGACGCTGTGGAGGAGAGCATGTCTACGGTACACGTGGAACTGGGGTGCAAGAGAAGTGTGTTAATTGTGGGGGAGCGCATAGTGTTGGGTACAGGGAGTGTGAAACCAGAAAGAGAGCAGTTGAAATCCAACATATTAGGGCTGAAGGAAGGTTGTCTTATGCTGAGGCAGCTAAGAGAGTTCCAGCTGAGCCAAAGTTAGTGAGACAGACAGCAAGAGCTGCTAAACCTCAGTTGTTGAGGAGGAATTCCTGATTGTTAAGAAGAAAGAATTTCTGTGCTTTATTGCGGAAGTTATTAATTGTACGTCGCAAGCAAGACACAGGTCTGAGAAGACAGCCATTGTGGTTAAAAGTGCCAATAGGTATCTGGGTATCAAAGACATTACGTGGGAGAGCATTTATGAAGAACTCCAGATCAGAGATAAATCTGAGAAACCATCATCCCTATCACAGCCTGTCTCACAGTTGCCTACGTTGATTTTACAAGCTAAGACTTAAAAGACAGAAAAGGAAGGGAAGGAGGGAAAAGAAAAGGAAAAGGAGGGGAAAAAACAAAAACAAAAAAACAAACAAAAAGGAAAAAAAAAAAAAACATTTATTTTCTACAGTGGAATGCTAGAAGCTTGGTGGCAAATGGGCAAGAGCTCAAGAGGTTTATCTCCGACCTAGAGATTAAACCTGAGATTATTTGCATTGTTGAAACATGGCTGAAACCTCATCTAAATTTTGTTTTAAATGGATATGTGTGTGAAAGAAGTGATAGGAGTGATAGTAGTGGGGGTGGATGTGCTACTTTTATTAAGGTGGGGGTTCCCTACAGAATTTTAGGTAAGGGTGAAGGCTTAGAGTATTTAGTTACTGAGGTTTGGTGTGACAATGGTAGTTTAAATATTGTAAATTTGTATAATCCCTGTAAAAGACTTGATATTGATGCACTGGAGCTGGTTGAAGGGCAAGAAAGTGGCAACGTAATATGGTTAGGAGATTTTAACGCACATAGTTCTTTGTGGGGAGGGGATAGAACGGATCATAATGGTTTGGTTTTAGAATAACTTATGGATAGGAAAGGGTTGGTTTGTTTAAATGATGGGTCAGAGTGCAGTCCGTATTGGATCTGACTTTAGTTTCTCAGTCCCTTGCAGATCAAATAATATGGGAAGTTTATAGTGAGACAACGATTGGAAGTGACCATTATCCGATTTTATGTAGTATGGGTAATAGGAGCTGCAATGTGAACCAGAGTTTCTCTGAAAGATGGAATTTTAATAAAGCTGATTGGATAATGTTTACCGTTTTAAGTGATAGGAATATGGGTCAGGTTGAGGTGATAGATGATGTGGATGAATTTGCAGAAAATATTAGTGTGGCTATGGTGGAAGCTGCAAGAGCTTCTATTGCCGAGTCGAGGCCAGGAAGTATGAGGCGGAAATTGGTACCATGGTGGACAAGTGACTGCATGCAAGCAATAAACACTAGAAATAAAGTATTTAAAGAGTTTAAAAATAGTTTAAGCATGCAAAAGTATATGGAATATAAAAGAGAGCAGGCTAAGGTGAGGAAAGTAATTAGGAAAGTAAAAAAGAATTACTGGATAAAGTATTGTAACACTATAGGACGACAAACCTCCGTAAATGATGTGTGGCGAGTTGTTAAAAAAAGTGAGTGGGGTGCGGCAATCTTGGAGTTATCCAGTCCTTAAGAATGGTGAGACTTTGGCAGTGAAGGATGGAGATAAAGCAGCATTAATGGTCAAAGATTTAGCTAATGTTCATAGTAGTTTTAACTTAACTGAAGATGAAAGACATAAAAGAGAGGCAACAAAAAGACAGTACCAATATCTTTTAGAAAATATAGGGGATCGAGGTGATAGCTTGAATGCAAGTTTTTCAATAGGTGAACTAAAGAAGGCTGTGAGTAAGGCGAAGGTAAACGCTACGGGAAAAGATCAAATAAGTTATGCAATGTTGAAGCATCTTGGTAACGAAGCTCTTCATACTGTCTTGGAGTTATTTAATAAGGTATGGGAACAAGGGACAATTCCAAAGAGCTGGAAGATGGCTGTTATTATCCCAATTAGAAAGCCAGGGAAAGATCCTACTGTGGCTTCTAGCTATAGACCAATTGCTTTGTCATCCCACCTAGGTAAAATAATGGAGAGAATGATTGTGGAGAGACTAACTTTTTCTGTTGAATCTCTTAGTTACTCCACTACATTCATCTGTTCCAGCTTTAGTTACTAGTTACTTTAGTTACTCCACTACATTCATCTGTTCCAGCTTTAGTTACTAGTTCCTTTAGTTACTCCACTACATTCATCTGTTCCAGCTTTAGTTACTAGTTACTTTAGTTACTCCACTACATTCATCTGTTACAGCTTTAGTTACTAGTTACTTTAGTTACTCCGCTACATTCATCTGTTACGGCACATGTGTCAAACTCAAGTCCCGCGGGCCAAATCCGGCCCCTCGCAGATTTACATCCGGCCCGCATATCAATTTAGGTTCACAATAAGTTTTGGCCCGTCTAGTTTTTGTAGCTTTTTCAACGTTTTGTCGCTTTTTCTGAAGTTTTTGTCACTTTTGCAGACACTTTTGGTGCTTTTTTTCACAACGTTTTTGTCACTTTTTCCTACGTTTTGGGGGGCCTTTTCTTTTCTGGCGTTTTTGGGGGCTTTAGGGCAAGTGAGAAGACTATATGAGACACGCAATAATCCAGTAAAAAATCCTTGACTTTTTCGATTAAATGAAAGCATGTGGATAAACTAAACATGTCTGGCCCTTGATGTGATTCTTATTTTCACGTGCGGCCCTTACTGAATTTGAGTTTGACACCCCTGTGTTACAGCTTTAGTTACTAGTTACTTTAGTTACTCCGCTACATTCATCTGTTCCAGCTTTAGTTACTAGTTACTTTAGTTACTCCGCTACATTCATCTGTTCCAGCTTTAGTTACTAGTTACTTTAGTTACTCCATTACATTCCGCTACATTCATCTGTTACAGCTTTAGTTACTAGTTACTTTAGTTACTCCGCTACATTCATCTGTTCCAGCTTTAGTTACTAGTTACTTTAGTTACTCCCATGCTACATTCATCTGTTACAGCTTTAGTTACTAGTTACTTTAGTTACTCCGCTACATTCATCTGTTCCAGCTTTAGTTACTAGTTACTTTAGTTACTCCGCTACATTCATCTGTTCCAGCTTTAGTTACTAGTTACTTTAGTTACTCCGCTACATTCATCTGTTCCAGCTTTAGTTACTAGTTACTTTAGTTACTCCGCTACATTCATCTGTTCCAGCTTTAGTTACTAGTTACTTTAGTTACTCCTCTACATTCATCTGTTCCAGCTTTAGTTACTAGTTACTTTAGTTACTCCGCTACATTCATCTGTTACAGCTTTAGTTACTAGTTACTTTAGTTACTCCGCTACATTCATCTGTTACAGCTTTAGTTACTAGTTACTTTAGTTACTCCACTACATTCATCTGTTACAGCTTTAGTTACTAGTTACTTTAGTTACTCCGCTACATTCATCTGTTCCAGCTTTAGTTACTAGTTACTTTAGTTACTCCACTACATTCATCTGTTACAGCTTTAGTTACTAGTTACTTTAGTTACTCCGCTACATTCATCTGTTCCAGCTTTAGTTACTAGTTACTTTAGTTACTCCGCTACATTCATCTGTTCCAGCTTTAGTTACTAGTTACTTTAGTTACTCCTCTACATTCATCTGTTACAGCTTTAGTTACTAGTTACTTTAGTTACTCCGCTACATTCATCTGTTCCAGCTTTAGTTACTAGTTACTTTAGTTACTCCGCTACATTCATCTGTTCCAGCTTTAGTTACTAGTTACTTTAGTTACTCCGCTACATTCATCTGTTACAGCTTTAGTTACTAGTTACTTTAGTTACTCCGCTACATTCATCTGTTACAGCTTTAGTTACTAGTTACTTTAGTTACTCCGCTACATTCATCTGTTACAGCTTTAGTTACTAGTTACTTTAGTTACTCCGCTACATTCATCTGTTCCAGCTTTAGTTACTAGTTACTTTAGTTACTCCGCTACATTCATCTGTTACAGCTTTAGTTACTAGTTACTTTAGTTACTCCGCTACATTCATCTGTTACAGCTTTAGTTACTAGTTACTTTAGTTACTCCGCTACATTCATCTGTTCCAGCTTTAGTTACTAGTTACTTTAGTTACTCCGCTACATTCATCTGTTCCAGCTTTAGTTACTAGTTACTTTAGTTACTCCGCTACATTCATCTGTTACAGCTTTAGTTACTAGTTACTTTAGTTACTCCGCTACATTCATCTGTTCCAGCTTTAGTTACTAGTTACTTTAGTTACTCCTCTACATTCATCTGTTCCAGCTTTAGTTACTAGTTACTTTAGTTACTCCGCTACATTCATCTGTTCCAGCTTTAGTTACTAGTTACTTTAGTTACTCCTCTACATTCATCTGTTACAGCTTTAGTTACTAGTTACTTTAGTTACTAGTTACTTTAGTTACTCCGCTACATTCATCTGTTCCAGCTTTAGTTACTAGTTACTTTAGTTACTCCACTACATTCATCTGTTACAGCTTTAGTTACTAGTTACTTTAGTTACTCCGCTACATTCATCTGTTCCAGCTTTAGTTACTAGTTACTTTAGTTACTCCGCTACATTCATCTGTTCCAGCTTTAGTTACTAGTTACTTTAGTTACTCCGCTACATTCATCTGTTACAGCTTTAGTTACTAGTTACTTTAGTTACTCCGCTACATTCATCTGTTCCAGCTTTAGTTACTAGTTACTTTAGTTACTCCTCTACATTCATCTGTTACAGCTTTAGTTACTAGTTACTTTAGTTACTCCGCTACATTCATCTGTTACAGCTTTAGTTACTAGTTACTTTAGTTACTCCTCTACATTCATCTGTTCCAGCTTTAGTTACTAGTTACTTTAGTTACTCCTCTACATTCATCTGTTACAGCTTTAGTTACTAGTTACTTTAGTTACTCCGCTACATTCACCTGTTACAGCTTTAGTTACTAGTTACTTTAGTTACTCCGCTACATTCACCTGTTACAGCTTTAGTTACTAGTTACTTTAGTTACTCCGCTACATTCATCTGTTCCAGCTTTAGTTACTAGTTACTTTAGTTACTCCGCTACATTCACCTGTTACAGCTTTAGTTACTAGTTACTTTAGTTACTAGTTACTTTACACATTAAGATTACTACACACAGAACACATGTAGTTTATAAAATCTGATGTTTGATTCTAAAGTAAACTAGCCGACAATATAACGGACTACAAGTCACGCTGAAATGATGAGACCATTAAACACACAACTGTGTGTGTGTGTGTGTTGAACAGCTGCAGGGACAGATGTGGAGCTGTGCTGCCACCTGCTGGCTGCTTCCGGTCACTTCACTGATCCTTTCAGTTCAGACACACCTTCTCATTCAATGTGTTTCCTTTTTATTTTCATGAGTATTTACATTGTAGATTCTCACTGAAGGCATCAAAACTATGAATGAACACATGTGGAATTATGTACTTAACAAAAAAGTGTGAAATAACTGAAAACATGTCTTATATTTTAGATTCTTCAAAGTGGCCACCCTTTACTTTTTTATTAATAAGGGAAATAATTCCACTAATGAACCCTGACAAAGCACACCTGTGAAGGTAAAACCATTTCAGGTGACTACCTCATGAAGCTCATTGAGAGAACACCAAGGGTTTGCAGAGTTATCAAAAAAAGCAAAGGGTGGCTACTTTGAAGAATCTAAAATATAAGACATGTTTTCACTTATTTCACACTTTTTTGTTAAGTACATAATTCCATATGTGTTCATTCATAGTTTTGATGCCTTCAGTGAGAATCTACAATGTAAATAGTCATGAAAATAAAAAGGAAACGCATTGAATGAGAAGGTGTGTCCAAACTTTTGGCCTGCACTGTATACCCTTCACTGAACAGCCAAACATACGATATATCCAACAGCTCCATTCAGGCTTCTTCTTGCACTTTTAAGAATTTTTTGGGGGGGCATTTCCACCTTTAATGATAGGAAAGCAATGAACGGGAGAGAGAGAGGAGGGAGATATGCAGGAAATCGTCAGGTCGGACTTGAACCCTGGACTTTCTGCATCATGGCATGAACCTCCGTATATGTGCGCCCGCTCTTCCGACTGAGCTATCCTGGCCACCTTCTTGCACTTTTTATGCTTTTTTTTGTTCGTACGCTCAATGTTTTTACACTGCTTCTATATGTATGTTTTATATTCTCATGTGTCGTTTCTGTCACTTGTGACCCACAAAGTTTTTCTTATCTTCCTGCTGACACTTAACATTTGAGAAATGTGTTTATTTGGTGAAATAATTCATTCTTCAAACAGAAACTGGCTAAATCTGCAATGGAAAAAGGAGGACGGGGCATCGCGGTCGAGTCAAGCTGGTACTAGCAGTGGGTAAGCGCCAATAGTGATTACATCGCCTTGGTTCTCTTAAAACATCCATCGTTTATTTTAATGTGATTTGATTTTATTAGGATCCCCATTATCTGATGCTAAACATCAGCTTCTCTTCCTGGGATCCACACAAAACATAAAACATTACAACAGATAAGACGTTTTCAGACAAAACAGCCACATGATATTAAAATAAGAGCAGTATAACTAGCATTATTCTTTCTTGCAAATATACACTACCGGTCAAAAGTTTGGGGTCACTTAGAAATGTCCATTCCACTCCTTTCCAGACAGAATACCAGCTGAGATCAGTTGCATTGGTTTTTTTAAAACAGGGCAGCAGTTTTCAGATTACATTATGTTTTTACATAATTGCAAAAGGGTTCACTAGAAAGAAGTGTCTGATCTTTGATGCAATATCTACATTGCCTATTATCAGCAACCATTCATCCAATGCTTCCAATGCTCCAAAGGCCCATTCTGTTTACTAATCTGATATCATTTTAATAATCTAACTGAGAAAACATTGGAGAGACCCTTTTGCAATTATGTAAATTCATAATTTAATCTGAAAACTGCTGCTCTGTTTAAAAAAAACAATGCAACTGATCTCAGCTGGTATTCTGTCTGGAATGGAGTTGAATGGACATTTCTAAGTGACCCCAAACGTTTGACCGGTAGTGTAACTATACATATTCCTCTTCATATACTCTTATGAATATTACACTAAATAGCACTGAATATAGAAGTTAAGAAGTTGAATCTTATAACAGCTTTTTATACATATAAATATTCCTTTCATTCATTCAAACCATTATTTAACCAGGAAAAAAACTCCTTGAGATTACAAATCTCTTTTACAAGAGGGTCCTGGCAAGTGGCAGCAGCTTGGTTTCAATAAATACAAAGACAATAACAAAATAAAAACATAGACACACTTTCACTCATCATATTCAAACACCAATGTCATCATAAAAAAATCTTGGTCCTAAATCAATTTAGAAACAATGACAGACAGACTGCCTTCCTGCAAGGTCTTTTAGAAAGCCTTTAAAAGAATAAAGTGAGACCAACTCCTTCAACTGTAGCTCATTCTGAAGCTGATTCCATGCAGATGGTGCTGCAAAATTAAAAGCCTTTTTGCCAAAGTCAGTGCAGGCTTTAGGGACATGTCCCTGCAGACCTTGGGAGAATGTAAGCATTCAGATAAGGAGGAAGTAATCCTAGTACTGCTTTATAAATAAAAAGATGCCAGTGCATCCAACGCCTAATTGAGAGGGAGAACCACTCGACCCGAGAGTAAAGCAAACATTGATGAGTATGAGATTTTAAGTTTGTGATGAATCTTAAAGGTATAGTGGAGGATTTTCCCGAATTTTAGAAAAGAACCGCCCTCTGTACTTTTTGAAAAAATGCACATGCGCAACCCTCTGCCTGCTCCCGAGAGGGAACGCCTATTAAACATGTGCACGAGAGTGCACTGTTTACACGTTGCTGTCGGCATGGCTCATACAAGCCTACTTTCCTAAAGAAGATTTGCACTTTTTCCCAAATTGAGATGTTTACCGTGTGTGCGCGGTGCGTGACTTGTGCCAGGGCTAGCATCGCTAATCATAGCTTACATCAACTTTTACTAGCAGAGATTTTAAATGGATTTCTCCAAATAGCATGCCAAACTTTACCTGTGGAGTAGAAACTTCACGACTGAGGCATCAGTGGGAAGCCCAAGCTGTGCTCTTAGCGCACGCCAGCGTGTGAAATATTCTCACAAAATCTTCAATGCTTCAATGAATGGCTGAAACCGTAGCTCAAGCTCACCACACATACACACCTGGAAGCTAGGGACGTGCACGTACGACGGCCTGACGTAAACATATCACCAGAATGATTGACAACTAGGAGGACCAATAGTCTTGATGATCCACCCGGAACAAGAAAATCCCCCACTATACCTTTAAGGCTCCATGAAACAACATCTCCAAAGCGTGAAGACACTGGGAGGTGGAATACATATATAAAATGTCACCATAGTCCAAAACAGACAAGAATGTGGCATTTACAAGTTGTTGTTTTTTTTGCTTTAAAGGATAAACAAGACTTGGTTCTAAAGAAAAAAACTAACTTCAACTTCAGTTTTTTAACCAAACCTTGGACATGCAGTGTAAAAGACAGTGACTGATCAATGATAATGCCCAAGTATTTGTAATGTGACACTTCTTCGATTTCTGTACCTGAAAGTGTACAGATGGTTGGGACATTGTTTTTTGATGATTTTCCCTTAGTGAAAGTCATGACTTTAGTTTCCTATACATAAAAAATACAAAAACAGTTACAAAATATGGTTACAGGCTGTCGGCAGAAAAGCCAGTCCGACTGATCAGTCTCCCCGAGGTCCAAAAAGTGCCTCAGAACACACCGAAGCGACGCCGACTTGAGCGTACGTTCTGCGGCTGTAATACGTCTCCATAACAGCAGGCGGCGGTAATCTGTATTGTCGCCCAAAAAATGAAAACCGGAAATGACGGACGCATCACGTGGGTCTGGCCTCTCCAGCCGAGCATTATGGCGGTTTGTTCGGAATACAATCTTGTATTTTACGAAAATAATTCACCGAAACGTGTTTCTGAAAACATTTTAAGCGAGAAATAGGCCATGCAGTTGCTGAATCTGTCTGTTTTTTTGATCGACAAAGGTCAGTTTAAAAGATTTATGTCAGATTTTGAGAGGCGTTAGTCACGCTCATCCCGCTCGTCATTTCCTGGTTAGAACTTGACCAATCAGATTGGTCATTGAGTCTGATTCAACAAGTCAAATCGGCGAAAATGAAGGCCGACGGCTCCTCCGAATGACGACAGCACGGTGATAAACATTACGAATTAATACACAAAGTGAAGTGTTATAATGAACAATGTCATTGACTGTTGATGTCAATGACTAGCTATATACAATATATCTATTATATGTGCCTTAATGTTTGTAATAAAGTTTAACGTTACATATGGTGGCACTCAGTTTCACCTCCTGGTGACAATAATAAAAAAGCAGAATGCAGGTCAAGCTAAATAATGGAGCTAGTTAGGTAGCTAACATTGACGTAATATCATAAACGTCCCTGAGAGCTGATGTGGGTTTAGGTTTAGGGTTTAACAGTTATCTTATGATACATGCAAGGTCTGTATGCTGTAAAGCCTGTAACGTGGATGACGGATAAAGCCATGAATGTATTAAGAGAAGCTCTGTTCACGATACTGCCGGCTAACCTTAGTAGCTAGCGCTAGCTAGCTAGTAGCACGATTTCAATGTCTGCTTTGAAGTGATGTCTGAAATTTAGTCACATGACTCACACACACACACACACACATACACACACACATATGTAAACAGAACATTTGAAAGTATTTGAAACCAGAGCAACACACAATAATTCAATTCAACTTTATTTATAGTATGAAATCATAACAAGAGTTATCTCGAGACACAGAGTAGGACCCAACAATTCCAGTAATTCCCCCAAGAGCAAACATTCAGATAAGACGTTTTCAGACAAAACAGCCACATGATGTAAAAATTAGAGCAGTATAACAAGCATCATTCGTTTTTGCAAATATAACTGTACTTATTCCTCTTCATATACTCTTATAAATATTACACTAAATACACAAGCAAGCATTTAGTGCGACAATGGTGAGAATAATGTGCAGAACACACATCCAGGTTTTAGTCGTGTCTTCTAGTAGCTCTAGACCACAGTCTATAATTTAGGTACGCGACATGTGAAATATGATCTCAGGATGCTTCTGTCTTCAACCTCCGCAGATGATTTCTTATGACAGAAATCTGTGAGGAGACAAAAGGATAAAATCATTTCAGTTATCTTTCTTTTTTTTTTAATTTGCATCTCTACAATCTGTGGGAGGAGAAACCAGACAGGAAGTGACCTGCAGTAGCACTGCTCTCTTCACAACACTCATCCTGCTCTGAGACGAAAATCGAACGCACCCTCTGCTCTCTCTGGGATCTGTCGGGGACTGCACAGTGAGGACAGGGAAGCGGATCGGGTTTTTAACGGCCACGGGACCCCCCCTGCGTGGGTCCAAAGTGTGCTTTGAACACAAACAAGTGACTCACACTCATTTGAGCACATTTACTTTGACTCACTGTCTCTGTCTTCAACCTGGGACCCTATTTTCCCAATCAATGGTGTCTAAGAGACTAATCTGCAATGTAAACCATACTAGATTATACTATTCTAGCTCAGGCAAATAATACGTGACTTTTGAAGGGCTTTTAAACCGGGCAGCGCAGTTCATGTCCCAAAGAAGTTAAGGAGAAAACACAAGACTTTCACCCAGGAAACTGTAAAAAAAAAAAAAAAAAGTCTTGTCTAGTCTTTCCTGAATGAAAGTCTTGTGTTTTCTCCTTAACTTCTTCGGGACATGAACACCTGTTTCCTGGGTGAAAGTCTTGTGTTTTCTCCTTAACTTCTTCAGGACATGAACACCTGTTTCCTGGGTGAAAGTCTTGTGTTTTCTCCTTAACTTCTTCAGGACATGAACACAAAAGTGTGTATGGTTTAGTATGGTTTACATTGCAGATTAGTCTCTTAGACACCAATGATTGGGAAAATAGGGTCCCAGGTTGAAGAGAGAGACACTGAGTCAAAGTAAATGTGCTCAAATGAGTGTGAGTCACTTGTTTGTGTTCAGAGTATTTCCTTCCTTTGTACATATACAGTAAATGCATATGGACATGGGGTAAACATATGTAAATGCAGCCGGATATGTACGTAGTGAATCAACGGGCCTTTCAGAGTTCAATAACACTATGAGCACACACACTTTGGACCCACGCCGGCATCCCGGGGCCGTTATAAACCCTATCCGCTTCCCTGTCCTCACTGTGCAGTCCCCGACAGATCCCAGAGAGAGCAGAGGGTGCGTTTGATTTGTGTCCCAGAGCAGGATGAGTGCTGTGAAGAGAGCCGTGCTGCTGACGCTGCTGCTTGCGGCGATCGGCAGCTCCGCCGCGGCGGGCCCCGAAGACTGCCACGGCCTGAACGTAACACTGCAAACAAAAGACATGCACAACGTGAGTCTGATTCTGCTCCTACACTGACTACGTTTACAAGCTGTCAATTTTCGGGTTATGGTCGGGTTAAGATCACTATTCGGGTTTCTGAAACATTCGGAATAACCCGTTTACATGCGTGAGCAGAGAGAGTTACTCCTGTATACATGGAATATGTAATCAATTGGCAATATCGTCTGGACGTAGCCTACGGACAACCTTTAAGACGCAATAACTTTTCGGTCACCTTCTTATAAATCTCACTATCTCGGTACTTTCTGCCGTCAACAAAAGACATTATATTCATAATTTTCACCACACTAATGAAGAAATTGGTTTCCTCCTCGCTCCAAAAGTGTGGTGCTGTGCTGCGTCTCGCCATGTTTACCTCTACTTCTTGTTTACTTCTGGTATACTGCGCGCAGGCTTTCTGCATTGACATATATATATATATATATATATATATATATATATATATATATATATATATATATATATATATATATATATATATATATATATATTATTATAGTATATAATTATTATTATAACTATGTTTTCTGTCGCATACAAGAAGTTCCTCTACTCAAAAGACCAAGATATTCCTTGCGAATAGAACATGCGCAGAACACAAATCAATGTTCCTTTTGATGGGGATATGCCGATACGCGTTTACATGACCAAAATTTCGGGTTAGAAAAGGGGTAACCCAGGTAGCATATTCGGGTTTTTAAAAACAGGAATATGGGCATATTCGGGTTTTTGCCGGTGTTTACATGGCCGTGCGCGACCGGGTTATTGCTAATATTCCGGTTTTGAACAGGTTATTGGTTGCATGTAAATGTAGTCAATTAGGTCTTGGGGGGGTATGTGTGTGATATCGGGTGATGACTCAGAAATGATGTTGTGAGACTTTAAAGATGACGACCAGTCCGAGTGTCTCTATCTGTGTGTGTGTGTGTGTCTGTGTGTGTGTGTGTGTGTATGTGTGTGTGTGTGTTTGTGTGTGTGTCTCTCTGTGTGTCTGTGTGTGTGTGTGTGTGTTTGTGTGTGTGTCTCTCTCTGTGTGTGTGTTTCTTTGTGTGTGTCTCTATCTGTGTGTGTGTGTCTGTGTGTGTGTGTGTGTGTGTGTGTGTGTGTGTGTGTGTGTGTGTATGCGTGCATGTGTGTGTGTGTGTGTGTGTGTGTGTGTGTGTGTGTGTGTGTGTTTCAGGGAGGGAGGGGCATCACCGGGATGTTGAGAACTTGAAAGCAGACCACAGCGATCACCACAGACAGGCCGCCTGTCTGGGATTCCCCGCCAACACCAACCTGTTCAACTACAACAGAGCTGCAGGTCACTTCCTGTCTGGTTTCTCCTCCCACAGATTGTAGAGATGCAAATAAAAAAAAAAAAAAAGATAATTGAAATGATTTTATCCTTTTGTCTCCTCACAGATTTCTGTCATAAGAAATCATCTGCGGAGGTTGAAGACGGAAGCATCCTGAGATCATATTTCACACAAATTTAATTAAATTATAGACTGTGGTCTAGACCTAATAGAAGAGACGACTAAAACCTGGATGTGTGTTATGCACATTATTCTCGCCACTGTCGCACTAAATGCTTGCTTACGTATTTAGTGTAATATTTATGAGAGTATATGTAGAGGAATATGTATAGTTATATTTGCAAGAACGAATAATGCTAGTTATACTGCTCTTATTTTTTATACAGCACAGGCCAACAGTTTGGACACACCTTCTCATTCAATGTGTTTATTTTCATGACTATTTACTTTGTAGATTCTCACTGAAGGCATCAAAACTATGAATGAACACATTATGGAATTATGTACTTAAAGGAACACGCCGACTTATTGGGACTTTTTCACCGTAACCCCCAGAGTAAGACAAGTCCATACATACCCTTCTCATCTCCGTGCGTGCTGTAATGCTGTCTGACGGCTCCAGCAGCATCAGGCCAGCACAGAACATGCAGGTGAATGGTTCCAGCAATCCTACTGCTCCCAATAAGTGACAAAATAATGCCAACATGTTCCTATTTACATGTTGTGATTTGTAGAGTCACAGCGTGTACAAAAAACAACGTAACATGAGACACAGCCATCTTCTAACTGTAAACAAACCGGGAACTATATTCTCAAGCGGAAGAATATAGTACTTGGGCGGAGTGATATGCTCGCAGCAAGCCTGTCTGAGAATATAGTTCCCGGTTTGTTTACTGTTAGAAGATGGCTGTGTCTCATGTTACGTTGTTTTTTGTACACTTTGTGACTCTACAAATCACAACATGTAAATAGGAACATGTTGGTGTTATTTTGTCACTTTTGTCACAGTTAGGAGCAGCAGGCTAGTTGGAACCAGTTACCTGCAGGATCTGTGCTAGGCTAAGCTAATGCTGGAACCGTCAGGCAGCGTTACAGCACGCACAGAGATGAGAAGGGTATGTATCGACTTGTCTTACTCTGGGGGTTACGGTGAATAAGACAAAGTCCCAATAAGTCGGGGTGTTCCTTTAACAAAAAAGTGTGAAATAACTGAAAACATGTCTTATATTTTAGATTCTTCAAAGTAGCCACCCTTTGCTTTTTTTGATAACTCTGCAAACCCTTGGTGTTCTCTCAATGAGCTTCATGAGGTAGTCACCTGAAATGGTTTTACCTTCACAGGTGTGCTTTGTCAGGGTTAATTAGTGGATTTATTTCCCTTATTAATAAAAAAGCAAAGGGTGGCTGCTTTGAAGAATCTAAATGTTTTCAGTTATTTTACACTTTTTTGTTAAGTACATAATTCCATATGTGTTCATTCATAGTTTTGATGCCTTCAGTGAGAATCTATAATGTAAATAGTCATGAAAATAAAAAGGAAACTCATTGAATGAGAAGGTGTGTCCAAACTTTTGGCCTGTACTGTATCATGTGGCTGTTTTGTCTGAAAACGTATTATCTGAATGCTTGGTCTGGGGTGAATTATTGGATTTTTCTAAATTATAGAGTGTGTTCTAGACCTACTCTATCTGTAAAGTGTCTTCAGATAACTCTTGTTATGATTTGATACTATGAATGAAGTTGAATTGAATTATTATTGTGTGTTGCTCTGGTCTTAAATAATTTCAAATGTTCTGTTTAAATGTGTGTTTGTTACATTACATGTCATTTAGCTGACGCTTTTATCCAAATCGACTTACAATTGCTATATATGACAGATGTCCTACACACCTCTGGAGCAACCAGGGGTTACGTGCCTTGCTCAGGGACACATTGGTTGATATACCGCATTGGGAATTGAACCCAGATCTCCCACACCAAAGGCATGTGTCATATCCACTGCGCCATCACCAGTGAGTGGGAGTGTGTGTGTGCGTGTGTGTGTGTGTGCGTGTGTGTGTGTGTGCGCGTGTGTGTGCGTGTGTGTGTGTGTGTGTGTGTGCGTGTGTGTGTGTGTGTGTTTGTGCTTCTGAGGAAGCCAAACCGCTGAGAATCATGTAAACATCTGTGACCTGAGTGCTCCGCCTTCTGTGTATTATTTGTTTGGTTTTGTTTCTATGTTTACGGGGTGACACTTCAGGGAAAACCCTTATCATTATTATTTAATTTTTTTTAATTAGAGTTTTTTTTTGTGGTTTGGCTTCTGTACAAACTCTTCTTTCAGACCCTTTGGGTATAAAACATCCAAAATACACATTCTTTACCCCACTGTGTCTCTTTGTGAAAAGAGACACACATTCCTCATAAATTCCCCAAAAGTTTGCATCATTTGCAGATGAATTCCCAGAAAACTTAGGATACAAAATATATTTGTCTTAGCAAACAACGTGACATCATGACTTCGCATATACATACACTCCCACTTTCTTAAGCCAAGTGATGCGTTATCTGGACGCATTTTGAGCTATCCGCGTGTATGTCTACGCTGTATACAGCAGACGTAAACATACAGGCCACTTTCTACAAGTGGTGTGTTATCACGTAAACTTACATGCCACTTTCTAAAGCCAAGTGGCGTTTTAAATGTACGCATTTTGAGCGCCGTATACAGCGGACGGATTGGGTTTAGGAAACGTGACACGCGGGACACGATCCCCGGTCTCCTGGGTGAAAGTCCTACGTGGATTCTCACCCTTTCATAAGGCAAGGCAAGGCAAAGCAGCTTTAGTTGTATAGCACAATTCAGCAACAGAGCAATTCAAAGTTCAAGAATAAAAGTTACAATGCAGTACAAGAAATGAAACATTAAAGAGCAGTTAAAAACAGTTAAAAAATATATAAAAGCTGATAAAATACATAATTTGATGGTGCTGGTATGGCACAATGTGTAAGCCGTTGCTCTATACACGTAATCCAGCCACAATCCTTCATACTACTCGCTATGGCATCAATTCACACGCAATCGCAAGGTAATTTAAGTCAATGGAGGCCAAACAGCATTGATAAACATGCTAAAAAGTGAGTATGTGTCTTGATAACACGCCAATTGGCGTGTCATACATACGTCACTTCATGAGATCAGTCTGCAGTGTAAGTCATCAGCTGAGAAAGTTTTCAAAGTTGACTCTGTTCACCTGTAGTGTCTTCAAAATGTCTGAATTTTACAGTCCGTATCTTTACAGGTTTAGTTCTCAGACTCTGAGCCAGAAATCTCCACTTCAGACACACGTAAACACACCAAACTTTCCTCTTTCACACATATCATTCACAGCTTGATTTATAAAACATTTTATATCTTAAAAAAAAAAACATGGCAAAAACAGATGTTTGTATGGCTGTTGACACCATATTCTAATTGATTGATTGATAATCCCAAAATCCCAAATCCCCTCGGTGACAACCTTGGACTCTAACATGTCAACAACATGAAACAAGATTTTTAACCCTCTTGTTTGACGTTTTTTTCTGTCAAAATTTGGTGTCAAAATTGTAAATGAAAAACCTTTATCAGCATTTGGTCGTTTTTTTCAACACACTTTTTTTGTCATTTGTGTGTGTGCGTGCGTGCGTGCTTCTGTGGAAACCAAACCGTTGAGGATCATGTAAACATCTGTGACCTGAGTGCTTCGCATCTTGTGTATAATTTATTTGGTTTTGTTTATATGTTTATGGGGAGACATTTCAGGGAAAACCATTTTTTTGTGCTGTTTGACTTCCTTACAATCTCTTCTTTCAGACCCTTGGTGTGATAGATTCCTCCTAAATTCACCAAAAGTTAGCATTAGGGGAATGCCTCATTTGCAGATTTAAACATAGAATTCTCAGAAAACGTAGGAAACAAAATATATTTGTCTCAGTGAACAACGTCACGTCATGACTTCGCAAAAACATACACGCCCACTTTCTTAAGCCAAGTGGTTATCTGTACGCATTTTGAGCTATGGCTGTTAACACCATGTTCTAATTGATTGATTGATAAACAGAGATATCCCAAATCCCCTCAGTGAAAACCTTGGACTCTAACATGTCAACAACATGAAACAAGATTTTTAACCGTGAATCTGCAAGTTTTGGGGGGTTTTTGTGAGTCAAAATTTTAAATGAAAAACATTTAAAGCGTTTTGGTTGTCTTTTTTTCATCACTTTTTTGTCACTGTTTTGACAATTGTGTCACTTTTTTGTCACTTTTCTGTCATGTTTTCTAATTTTTTTGACATTTTTGTCACTGTTTTGACATTTGTCACTTTTTATCACATTTTTTGTCACTTTTTTAAAATGTTGTCACTTTTTCTGACATTTTTGTCACTTTTTTGTTCAATGGTGTTTTTTTGCCCCCAACTGCTCCTTCCAGGCAGTGCTGAGACCGCTGCCTCCAAGGCACCTAACCCTAACCCTAACCAGTGCCAGGCACTGTACCTTCCAGGCAGCGCTGCTTGGAAGGTACAGTTGGGGGCAAAAAACACAGATTAAACCAGTTCTTTTTGACAGTTCTTTTATCAATTGTATTTTCTTCAAATGCTATATAATTGAACAAAATACCCAAAATTAATGAAAGTAGTGAACTGATCATTTATTTTACTTGTGAAGAGCGTTGTAGGTAACCATCCACGTTATTTTTTTAGACAATTTGTTTTGAAAGAAACCCACATTTATGATATAGAAACTTTTTGAAAATGGGTCAAATTTGACCCGAGGACAACAGGATTTTTAAACCTGACTTTATCTGATGTTCACATGTATGTTCTGGACGTTAATGAAAATTAGCACATATTTAACAAGATAATGCATCATTTGCATATTTAATTATATACCATTTAAGAAAATTTGGAATATAAAATACATTTGTCTTGATGTCAGAAATCAGCTGGGAAAGTTTCATGCTGGTATCCATTAGTTCATTATTTTTTCCCTATTCACCTCGGGTGTCTCACCTTAAAATCTAATCTGTACAGAATCCCTAATTTCATAAAAGATGATTCCGTTTTAAATTTAACAAGATGCAAAATAACTTTAACCCTTGTGTTGTCTTCCCATGAACTTGTTGTCTTTCTGGGTCAAAATTAAAATTGAACTTTCTTTGGCGCTTTATTAAAGGTTTTTGTCACTTTTCTTTCGACGCTTTTTTAAAATTCATAGTCAATATACCTAATTGGAATGAAATTATACTTATTTTTTTAGCTAAAAAAGGCAGGAATTATATAATATTTTGACTAATAGTTAAGATCAGAAGATGTTGACTGAATCAAAGAATGTCAAAGTTTACTCAGGACGCTGTTTTAAACCATTTAAACATGTTTTTCTTTTCAAATGCTATGAAATTGAATAAGACAACCAAAATTCAATGGAAGTATTAATTTTACCTGCAAAGATTGTTGTATGGGTACCATACAACGTATATGCATACATATATTTTATTTTGGGGTGATTTAGTTGTAAAAAAACCCATATTTCTGATATTCTGAAACTTTAAAAACGGGTCAAATTTGACCCAAGGAAAACACAAGGGTTGAAATCTAATCTGTACAGAATCCTTTATTTCATAAAAGAGGATTCTGTTTTAAATAAAACAAGTAGCAAAATATCTCTAATAAAAGGTAACTGTAAACAATAAAACCAGAATGGAGCAGCTCACAGAGTTTGACGAGCGAGCTTTGAGCTGTGAGAGAAACCAGACAGCTGTACGGTTTCTTTCCCACGGGAACATTCAAACTTCCTGCTCCTTTGATTGTTTTTCTTGATTTGTGGCTATTTCTTGGAATAGCCATAAATAAAGTTTGTTCTACTAGGGAGGACACAATAAAGCTGTAGGGAGTTAGTTTGCTGTTTCTCCCCACAAGGGAGGAGCGGGGGGGTCAGAGGTCCAAGGATATCAGTCACAGTTGGCTTCGTAGGCATTTATCTGTTCATTTTTGATTATTTTTTTTAGACGATTTATGTGTCTTTGTCATTATTTTGGGCTGTTTGTAGTCAGTTTTCAGTAAATTGTATCTTTAAAATAATTTTGCATCAGTTGTTAGACATTTAGCTTCTATTTTCAGTTGTATTTCATGTCTTATAGTCATTTGTAGTTGTTCATCATTTTGTGTTTCTTTGTAGTTATTTGTCATCTATTTTAGGTCTTTATGTCCATTTTGTGTCTCTGTTGTCACTTTGTATTTGTCATTATGTATGTCTATGATATTTTTTTTCCCTTTGTCAGTCATTTAATGTGTTTCAGCATTTTGCATATTTTTTTTTTTTTGTCTCTGTCATCATTTTGGGTCGTTTGGCACAATTTTTATTGTTTTCTTTCATTAACTGTCTTTTTTGTGGTGTTTTTGTATCATACTTTTATCATTTTGCATCTGTTTTTAGTTGTAGACATATTGCATCGTTTTGAGAAGTTTTACATCTATTTTTCAACAGTGCTGCGTGTCTTTGTGGTCGATTTGTGTCTTTCATGTCACATTGGGTTGTTTGTCATATTTTTGTGGTGGTTTTGTATCAGTTGTTAGAATTTTTGCGACTCCTTGTAGTTTTCCATTTCTTTGTGGTCGTTTGTAGTGGCTTTGTGTCTCTTTGTGGTCAGATATAAGTGAAAAAACATGGAAAAAAACGCCCAAAAAGTGACAAAAAAAAGTGACAAAAACATTTGAATAAAATCGACAAAAATGTTGAGAAAAGTTCTGCCTACTTTTCCGGGTTTACATAGATAGTTTGCAGCTCTACTCACACAGAGTAATAGACACAATTAATACCAGTTTTTAGGGCTATAATGATCCACAATCCAATATTTATCGATGCAAACTGAAAATATTGATACATATCATCTCTAAGAAGCCCCTTTAATTTAAATTCCCCCTTTATATTTTTTCTTAAAAAAAAAAGAGGAGTTCAATTTTCAATTTAAATGTCTGGAAAGGCTCAGTAATTATATAATTTTGTGACGTCATAACGTGTGATTCACACACCATACTGGTTCTTCAATCCCAGATCTCAGGTAGAGAAGGAATGTAGATGTTCAGGAAATGGGTGTGTGTGTTATTTCTGTCTCCTCAGTTACAAAGGAACAGTGGAGTGTGTGTTTACTTTAAGCCTGTGTGTGTTTGTGTTTGTGTGTGTGAATGTGTATGTGTATGTGTATGTGTGTTTGTGTGTGTGTGTGTGTGTGTGCATGAATGAGTTATTTCTGTCTCCTCAGTTACAAAGGAACAGTGGAGTGTGTGTTGGCTTTAAGCCCGCGTGTGTTTGTCTGTGTGTGTGTGTGTGTGTGTCTGTCTGTGTGTGTATGTGTGTGTGTGTGTGTGCGTGTGTGTGTGTGTGTGTGTGTGTGTGTGTGTGTGTGTACCAAACCACTGAGAATCATCTAAACTTCTGTGACTCGAGTACTTGGCCTCCTGTTTATAATTCGGAGACAGTAAAGGCAAAACCATTACAAGGTAACTGTAAACAATAAAAGCAGAATGGAGCAGCACAAGTAGTCTGAAGAGCGAGCGTCGAGCTGTGAGAGAAACCAGACAGCTTAATGATTTTTCTCCGCGGGAACTTTTAAATTTCCTGCTGCTTTTGTTAGCTTTCCTTGATTTATTTTGACTTTTTGTTTTTGTTTCATAGCTGGAATAGACATAAATAAAGTTTATAGTTCTATAAGAGGACACAGTAAAGCTGTAGGGAGCTAGTTTGCTGTTTTTCATCACGAGGGAAGAGGGGAGTGGTCAGAGGGCCGAGGATATCAATCACTTCGTAGGCATTTATCTGTACGTTTTTGATTATTTTCTGTCTACTTTTAGTCATTCTGCGTGTCTTTATGGACATTTTATGTCTCTTTGTCATCATTTTTGGCTGTTTGTAGTCACTTTCTGTCTGTTTTCTGTCATTCTTTGTATCTTTAAAATCATTTTTTATCAATTGTTAGACATTTTGCTGCTATTTTCAGTTGTTTTTCATTTTTGTTGTTCATTTGTAGTCGTTTATCTGTACATATTTGTTTTATTATGTCTATTTCCAGTCAATTAATGTCTCTTTATAGTCATTTTGCATCATTTTGTGTTTCTTTGTAGTTATTTTGCATCTATTTTAAGTCTTTATGTTCGATTTGTGTCTCTGTTGTCACTTTGTAGTTGTCGTTATGTATGTTTATGATCATTTAGTCATTTAGTGTGTTTTAGCATTTTGCATATTGTTTTGTGGTGGTTCTGTTAGTCCTTGTGTTTTTTTTTTGTCTCTGTCATCATTTTGGGTCGATATGTACATTTTTGATCATTTTCTGTCATTAAAGGACAATTCCGGCGCAAAATGAACCTAGGGTTTGTACCGAGTTGACCGTTCTCTGGGATATATTTTCATGCTAATCGAATGTGTTGAAACAAGATACCACAAACAGCTGATTAGCTTGCGTAAGTGTACAGACAGTTTATTAAAAAGATAGTTTAGAAAGACTGTACCGTTCGCGTATACAGGCAGGCGCCATCGTTAGGGGTGACCAGGCGTCCCGGTTTGACAGGGACAGTCCAGATTTAGAGCTGCCTGTCCCGAGTCCCGACAAAAGCCTGTTGGGATGCTAAAATGTCCCAGTTTACACCAACAACTATGAAATTGTCCTGGTTCTCAGCGATTACATAGCTGACGTGGTCTTATTATAGCCTGAGCATTGACTAAACCCATGGAGAAAGACTTATAAAGCGTCCAGCGTATGATTTTAACATGTGTGTGTGTCCAGAGGTTAAATTGGGCCGGAGCGCAGCTCCGCCTCCTCAGGTCCACAACACACCCTGCCGGAGCTCAGCTCCATCCCCTTTAGCACCAAATACTGTTATTCCACTTGAATTATTTTTCATTTCCTGGCAAATACATGGCATATGAGACTAAATAACAAGACTACACAGAGACACTCAGGCTACATGGAATTATCAGTCATGTTAGGCTCGTTCGAGATGAGCTGCTCCTCGCCTGTAATAGCCGAGACACACCAACCAGACGGCCGATCGTCGACAGAAAAGCCAGTCGGAATGATCAGTCGGGTCCCCGAGGTCCAAAAAACTGCCTCGGGACACACTGAGGCGACACCGACTTGAGAAACGTAATACGTCTCCATAGCAGCAGGCGGCGCTACTCTGTATTGTTGCCCAAGATATGAAACCCGGCAGCTGATTGGACGAACGTGTCACACGAAAGCTTTCAAAATGTTCTACCTGCAATCTGTTGCTGATGTTAATACACAGCTGTTAGATCAGCTGAGAGCCAGGTGTTAAGTTAGTGGGTCCACCACTAGAGTTGTGGAACCCAACTAAGTTTGTTAGGAAGTGGGTGATGACAAGGAGGTCAGCAGACCATGCTGCCTGACAAAGGCAGCATAAACCATTCCTACCATATTCCTATTTGGAAGATGAGTGCATGAATTGTAGTATGTGAATAAGTAAATCTAATGTATTTAAAGTGTAAACTGTTATGTCTGCACACAAGTGCCTCAAGTGTTGTTCGGGTTGTTTCATAATGCATTGAGTTGCGTAATTACTTCCTGTGTCGGTGTGATTAAATAAAACTGTTAAGGGCTTGTTCTGATCCAGAACGCAGAGAATTCACACAGACAACGTAAAGCAGTCTTGAAAGGTTTTAATGAACAAAGTGTACTCAGAGAAACAATGTAGGTTGTGTCAGGGCGGGGGAACTCCTGGCTGGTCCGAGTTCTGAGGTGAGCAGACAGGGGCGAATCCAAGTAGCTAACGTGATTCGAGGCGGACAGGCAAGGATGAGTACACAGATGGTTTCCCAAAGGTGAAGGATGAGGCTGGATGGTGAGACTGGAAGCATGCAGGCACAGAGGAGGAAGCAGCAGGTCTGATCGGTAACTGGACATATACACAGGGTAACTAGCTTAACTAACTTGGAGAGCCAAGTTACCACATGAGTTGTAGATAATGAACTGGCGCCGAAGAGGTGATCAGCCTGGGTTTAAGTATTGCTGGAGTGAATCTTGTAGATGAGCTGCAGCTGTGAAGAACATCTGTGCAGTGTTGAATCGGCCATGCCCCTTGACCTACTTTCCTCTGAACACACCTCCAGCACCTCCAGGTGGAAAAAAACAGACAACACACAGTCAAACAGGGAAAAAAACACCCAACTCAGGGCGGAGAGAGAGCAAACCGTAACACAAACATAACATAAACTGCCAAAGAAATAGGCCCCGATTCTCTTAAATCAACATAATTTTTCTTTCAAACATGTTCAATTTCATACATTTTCCGAGGGTGAAATCCGTTGCCTGCCTGTTAACATTAAAGGTAAAAAATACTAATAAAGTAAGTGAATTGTAAAGTATTTCTCTTGAACTCTTCTACTCAACCCTACCTTACACATACTGGAAAAAGAGCTCCTTTGGTGTAAAAACACATTAAGTCATTTTTTATGGCACGATTTTGAATGATGACCATTCACCTTAAATAAGTGCTCCCCCTCCCTACACAAGCCAATTTAACCACTGTGTGTGTCAGTCAATCGTAGCGGTCTACGTCTGTAATCTGTCTGTGTCTATGTTTGACCTGGGCTGGCATGTTCATGTTAAAAAGTGGGTAGGTGCACGAGCACTACGGTCACGCGCAAAGTGTCCCGGTTTTAGTTCTGGGAAATCTGGTCACCCTAGCCATCGTGGGAAAACAGTTACGACCAGTCGAACGACGAATGCCGTGCCTGAGCTATGTTACTGGTTACTGGTTGCACGGCATTCGTGATTCGACTGCTCATGACTGTTTTCCCAAGATGGCACGTGCCTGTATACGTGAACAGTAATGTCTTCATAAACTATCTTTTTAATAAACTGTCTGTACGCTTACAAACTTCTCAATGCTTCGATTTACATGTAGGGACCCTCATCATGCTACCGTGGAAGTGTGGTGCTATTTTGAGCCTTTTGGTGGTATAAAATAGCGATTTATTTTTACTCTACCAGTGCCCCGAAGTTTAGCATTATAAGCTAATCACCGGTTTGCTGTAGCTTGTTTCTAGCTAGAGACACATTCGATTAGAATGAAAACAATTTGGAACAAACTCCCGGAAAAATGTAGGTCCGCTGCAACTCTTTTAAATCTAAGCTAAAGACCTATCTTTTTGATGTTGCTTTTCTTTAAATAATCAATTTTATTAACTTTAATTTCTTATACTGCACTGTACCTTTTATTCTTATACTGCACTATCAATTTTATTCTTGTTTTAATTTGTTTATTAATGTTTTAAATTTGTTTTTAATTGTTTTCTAACTGCTCTTTAATGTTTTATGTAAAGCACTTTGAATTGCCACTGTTGCTGAAATGTGCTATACAAATAAAGCTGCCTTGCCTTGCCTTGCCTTGAAAACAGATCCCAGAGAACGGTCGACTCGGTAAACATGTGTTATTAACCCCATGGTTCATTTTATGCCGGAATTGTCCTTTAACTGTCTTTTTGTGGTGGTTTTTGATTATATTTTAATCATTTTGCGTCTAGTTTTAGTTGTCTTACATTTCGTTGTAGACATTTTGCATCTTTTTGGAAGTTTTCGCGACTCCTTGTAGTTTTCCATTTCTTTGTGATTGTTGTCGTTTGTAGCGGCTTTGTGTCTCTTTGTGGTCATTTTATGTGCTTTTTAAGTAGGGCTTAGGGTTACCGGTTAGCGGTTAGCATAACGATGGATTGACAAAACTTATTTGAGTTAGCTTAATAAGTTCTTTAATTTAAAGTGTAACTCTCGCCAAAATGCAACATAGGGTCTTTTTGTGCCGTTTTGTCTTATTGCCTGTCGCTAATCTTGCAGTTAATCACCTGGATTGTCACTCACCCCTGATTGGCTGTCAACTTCACAGTTCTCAGATCTGCACAAACCCTCCAGCCTTCCTGCTTCACCCACTGCCTACCATCTGGACTTACCCTCTTCAATATTCATATTCCAAATAAATACTCCCCTTGTTATTCCAACTTACCTGCTTCATGGTCTGCTTCTGGGTTCCAGCACTAGACAAATCGTGACAGTTACGTTGCATTCGGAGATCGACTATTTTTGACTGGCAAGATGGTGGCGAGTGGAAAAACCAACTACTAAAGTGAGTTGCTCAAAACCTTTCTTTTTAGTAAACTCTGGGTACACAAACAATGTTTTCAATGCTGGAGTTCATGTGTAGAGCCCCTGGTGATACTTGGAGCGAAGTTTCATGTTGTGTCGAGCTTTCTTAGTGGTTTAAAAATAATGATTTTGATGCTATCATAGTATTGACCCTAGCACTCCCATTCAAAAGGCCATTTGACTGAAAAATTAAAATACGGTCAATCGTAAAAGTGGCTCTTCCGTCCTAATTGTGCTTTTAAGTTTGACACGGGTACATTCACAAAAATAACCTATGTTGCATTTTGGTGAGTTAAGCTTTAAATTAAAAAAACTGATTAAGCTAACAAATACATTTTTTAAATCCATCGTTATGCTAACCTTACTTAGCCTTACTTAAAAAGCATGTAAAATGACCACAAAGCCGCCACAAAGGACCACAATCCCAAAGAAATGGAAAACTACAAGGAGTCACGAAATGTCTAACAATTGATACAAAACCACCACAAAAAGATAACAAACAACTCAATGTGACGACAAAGACACAAAACGACCACAAAGACACCCAGAACTGTTAACAACAGATGTAAAACTTCCCAAAAAGATGCAAAATTGTTGTGGATGTTTCTGTTGCCTGTTTGTATATTTATGTTGCTGTTTCCTGTTTTGTATATTTATTCTGTATATTTCTGTTCCCTGTTCTGTAGATTTATCCTGTTTTGTGTATTCTGGCCTGTATATTTAGTATGTATATTTCTGTTGTGTATATTTCTGTTTCCTGTTTTATTGTGATCGTCTGTTTTCTGTCTCGTCGTGCCTAGATGTGCTTCCTGTGTTTTCCCGCCATGTGATTTGTCTAATGTGCTCCACCTCTTCCCCAGCCCTGGTGTCACCTGTCCCGTGTTTGCTCATTACCTAGTTTATTTAGCCCTTGTGTTTCCTTGTCCTGTCAGTTGTGTATTTTTGTATTTTGTCAGCGTGTTTTAGCCTGGTGCCTTTGTTTTGGATACTTCCCTGCGTTATTTGGTAAGTTTTTCCTGAGTTTTCTTCCCTGGGTTTTTTCCAGCCTCAGTGCTGCCGTGTTTTTGTTCAATAAATCCTTGAGTTCAAACCTTCTGCCTGCCTGCCTCTCCCTGCATTTGGGTCCTTTAATCCCCAGAAACGTAACCAAAATGTCTACAACGAAATGCAAAACGACTAAAACTAGATGGAAAATTATTAAAATATCAAAACCACCACAAAAAGACAGTTAAAGGACAATTCTGGCGCAAAATAGTCGAACGTTCTCTGGGATATAAAATGAGAATATGGTCAATCTTAAAAGTGGTGCTTCCATCCTAATTTTGCTTTTAAACAAAAGTTTGACTCTAATCAAAAAAAAGTAACAGTTACTCCAAAATATTTTTAATATATACGTTATGTTTTGAAGTTAAGACAAAAAACAAATATTGAGTTAATTGGTCATGAAATTCTGGGTTTTTTTAAACTTAAAATTATTCAGTTGTGTTATTCTGGAAAATACTTGAGTTGGCTTGGTCAGAACTTTTAATTAAACTGCAATCAAAACGTACAAGTATCAACTACTCCAAATATTTACGCTCTATCATCAGACTTTTGAGTTTATGAACTAAAAAAAAATTGGGGGGGTTTTTTTTGTCTCAATTTCTCATAGTTCTGCCTACTTTTCCAGATTTACAGGGATAGTTTGCAGCTCTACTCAAACACGGAGTAATAACCACAGTTAATACCAGTTTTTAGGGCTGTAACGACATGATGTAATGATCCACCATCCAATATTTATAGATGCAAACTGAAGATGTTGATACATATCATCTGTAAGATGCCCCTTTATTTTAGATTCCCCCTTTATATTTTTTCTTAAAAAGAGGAGATTGATTTTTAATTTAAATGTCTGGAAGAGCTCAGTAATTATATAATTTTGTGACGTGTGATTCACACCCATACTGGTTCTTCAATCCCAGATCTCAGGTGGAAAGGAATCTAGATGTTCAGGAAATGTGTGTGTGTTATTTCCTTGTTGTGTTTATCTCCTCAGTTACAAAGGAACAGTGGAGTGTGTGTTTACTTTAAGCGTGTGTGTGTGTGTGTGTGTGTGTGTGTGTGTGTGTGTGTGTGTGTGTTTATGTGCACGCCTACTTCTGCTTCCAGAGAACTTTTGCATATCAACACTCCCATAAACTGTCTAGCAGGAGGATTTGAATACTGGACGAGCGGACAGATACACAGAGAGCAACAGACAAAAACACAGAGACGGACGGGCAGATACACAGAGAGACAGACAGAAACACAGAGACACGGACGGACAGACAGCTGCTGTAGAGATGAAGCTCTGACAGGATGAACGGTGAGTCACATACCTTTTTTCAAATAAAGTGTGAAGAGTTAACAACAACAATATGCAGCTTCAGATCAGATAATATCCTGGAGATTATGTTGTGAAAACTCACGGCCTTATATGGAGTTCAGTTTATTCTACGTTCAGTTTGAGAAGTCCAGGTTAATTAAAGCATGCTGTTGCTCATGAATCAACTGTTGTTTCTGTGGATTTGGCCTTAAAAAAAGAACACAAAGGGACACAAAATGATCACAAAAAGAGACACTAAACAACTACAAAGAATTATGTAGTTATCTACAAAAACAAATGACATGACCCCAAGAAAGTGACTATCAAGAGACACAATAACTTCAAAAAGACACGAAAATGGGTGTAAAGAGACTCAAAACCACCACGGAGAAGCACAAGTTAACTGCAAAGAGACAAAATGACAACATGGACACATTAAACAAATACAGAGAAACACAAATAAACTAAGACATAGACACTTGACAACTACAAAAAGGACTCAAAGTGACCCTATAAAGACATTAAGGGACTTAAACGGAACTCAAAACAACTCTAAAGACACGAAATGCCTTGAAAAGACGTAAATTAACCAGCAAAAGAGACAAAGTGCCGACACAAAGGAAGACAAAATACAAAGATGCAATAGATAGATAGATAGATAGATAGATACTTTATTCATCCCAAGGAAAATTTTAGCATTATAGCAGAGATTAACTCATTTGAAGGTTTATGGACGACCGTTTTCTTAGCGTGATAATTCCTTTTTTAAAGTAAACTATCTCTGCAGTGTTATAAACACAGATCAGCGAGGATGCCACGAGTCAAGTGTTTGTTCACGTCAGAGAAATTTATGTGGGAATCCCACAGAAACGTTTACAGTTCACAGCCAGCTGCTGAGAGGACGAGAAGGTTCTCAGCCAACTCAACCTTCGGTAGACGGATCATTTCTCGCGTTAACGCCGCTTTCACTTGACAATTGTGTGGTCGTTCTGCATGGGTTCCATACAACGTACATCCACGCATCCGTGTTAATTTTTGGGCAAACGTATGTATCTACGTACATTGCATTTGATTGGAGGCTAGTCTCACTTTGTCCCACAGCAACATTAAAATAGTTTAGATTTGTGTACACTGTTTCTGTTAATAATGTATTGTATTAAGGGTCCATTTCATTATAATATTCAGATTTATCATAAATAATTGAACATGCACATGCATTTTAAGTTCTGTTAAAGAGGGGTGGAGGTGGGGGTCACATTTGAGCATTTAAATATGTACTTGAAAGCAATTGTTACTTTCTGAAGTAACTAGTTTGTGACTGAGTGCCTATTTTAGTTACTTTTTGGAAGAAGTAACTAGTAACTGGAACTAATTACTTTTTAAAAGTAACTTTCCCAGCACTGTCCCTGATGCACCCCCTGCAGCAAAACCTAATTGGCTGTTACTCCCCAAGCCTTGTCTCGTCATTTCAGCCAGAGCCAGTGGCTTGCTTTCTCAGCCTCCCTCAGAGAGCTCTTTTGGGGGATCTGCTCAGTGTGGCTCCACGTAGTCCCGGGTCGTTGAGCAGGAGTGATGATGATCTGCCCACAAAGCCTCTGGCTCGCACCTCCACTGGGTGCATCCTCACACTCCATCCACTGTCTCTGCACTCTGCGACCAAGTCTGCATACTTCGCCTTCTTTCTCTCCTAGGCAGCTTCCAGACTACCCCTGCCGCACCCTTAACACACTTCCCCCCAGTCAAAATATGAATGAATAGAGCTGCATTTTTGCCGCGCTGTCGGACGGCTAACTGGCCTGACTGTTTATTTTGGGTCATTTGCATCTCTGTGGTCGTTTATGTATATTTGTAGTTGTGTGGGTGTCTTTGTGAAAGTTTTGCATCTATTTTTAAGTCATTTTGCATCTCTGTGTGGTGGTTATGAGAGTATTTATGGGCGTTATGTGTCTCTATGTTATCATTTTTGATCACTTTTGGTCATTTTGCATGTCGTTCTAGTAGTTTTCAGTGGTTCACTTAAGGACAGTACTGGACTAAATGGGTCAGTTTGATCGTTTTCCATCTATTTTAAGACATTTTGGGTCTCTGTGGTCATTTTGCATCTCCTTCTAGTAGTTTTCAGTGGTTCACTTAAGGACAGTACTGGACTAAATGGGTCAGTTTGATTGTTTTCTGTCTATTTTAAGACATTTTGGGTCTCTGTGGTCATTTTCCGTCTCCTAGTAGTTTTCAGTGGTTCACTTAAGGACAGTACTGGACTAAATGGGTCAGTTTGATCATTTTCTGTCTATTTTAAGGCATTTTGGGTCTCTTTGGTCATTTTGCATCTCCTTCTAGTAGTTTTCAGTGGTTCACTTAAGGACAGTACTGGACTAAATGGGTCAGTTTGATCGTTTTCCATCTATTTTAAGACATTTTGGGTCTCTGTGGTCATTTTGCATCTCCTTCTAGTAGTTTTCAGTGGTTCACTTAAGGACAGTACTGGACTAAATGGGTCAGTTTGATCGTTTTCTGTCTATTTTAAGGCATTTTGGGTATCTGTGGTCATTTTGCATCTCCTTCTAGTAGTTTTCAGTGGTTCACTTAAGGACAGTACTGGACTAAATGGGTCAGTTTGATCGTTTTCCATCTATTTTAAGACATTTTGGGTCTCTGTGGTCATTTTGCATCTCCTTCTAGTAGTTTTCAGTGGTTCACTTAAGGACAGTACTGGACTAAATGGGTCAGTTTGATTGTTTTCTGTCTATTTTAAGGCATTTTGGGTATCTGTGGTCATTTTGCATCTCCTTCTAGTAGTTTTCAGTGGTTCACTTAAGGACAGTACTGGAATAAATGGCTTAGTTTGATTGTTTTTTTGTCCATTTTAAGTCAATTTACGTCTCTTTGTGGTTGTTTTTTTTCAATTTTAAGTCATTTGATATGACTTTGTGGTCGTTTTGTGTCTCTTTTGTAGTCATTTTGTGTTCATTGTTTGATGGTTTTGCATCTATTTTTATATATTTTAGTCATTTTCCCTTATGGTCGTTGGAAGTTGTTAATCTGTGCGTTTTTGATTGTTTGCTGTCTATTCAGTCATTTTTCTACTCTTTGTGGCCTTTTTGTTCATTCGATACAAACTGTAAAACAAGTTTTCAGATGCAAATAGCAAGAAAATACGAAATGCCTTCAAAGACGTAAATTAACCACAAAAAGAGACAAAGTGGCAAAACAAAGGAAGACAATTTTGATTAAGCGCTGGACACAGACATGGGGGACTCGAGTCACATGATTTGACTCGAGTTAGACTCGAGTCGCAAATTTTAGGACTTAAGACTTGCTTGATTAACATTCATAAAAGACTCGACTTGACTTTGACTTGGTATTCATGACTTGAAACTTGACTTAGACTTGAGTCAAATGACTTGAAATGACTTGATTTTCTGTTTAATAAATATATTTTTCCCTTCTGATATTGAGGAGGAGATAACTTTACGATTTTAGTGCTATTGCATGCGCAGGAACCGTTGATATGATGATGCGGCGGCAGAACGTCAGTAAACAACACTGGCTATGGCGAGTAGGCTAACTTAACGTCATGGATCCCTCTCATGGGCGCCGATACCGTGGGTGCTCGAGCTCCGGAGCACCCACGGAAAATACTGACCGCCCACGAGTGCCAGACTGCCAGTTCATTTTTAAACACTGCAGTTGTGGAGCGTCTGTCATAGTGTGATTGGTTATGTCGGTGGCATTGATTCTTAATTTCCCAAAAAGCTGATCGCGGTTACGTGCCAGTTAAACTTTTCACCTCCAATCCTATCTGTAGGCCTATTTGTGAGAAGTGGTGCTGTCCTGGCTTTATTATGGCGTGTGTGTTCGTTTCGACCGCTGTCCGTTTCCTAAGGTTCTGAAATGCAAACACTTTTTTTGTAAAGGGTGTGCGCGTGTGAGCACCCACGGAGGATAACATAAATTGGTGCCTATCCCTCTGCACAGAAAATAATAAAGTTTGGCTATAAGGATTACACATCTGACCAGGCAAAGAAAAAAAAACGAACGGCAGTTTGCAAGGTCTGCAGTACAAAAATTTCCGACGTCGAATTTCATCAGACACTTCAAATCGGGAGAGATTCGGGTTCCAGTCCCCATATTCAGCTGAACCACTATTTGGACGTTTGTGATGGACAGAAGTCCCTTCAGTTTTTGGCCATGAATAAGCACACCCTCCCCTCTTTGTTCAAGGTGGCGGTAAGAGCAAATAAAACTAGGCACACATACACACACAACACAAACTGCTCGCTCTCGTCTCTCTCTCTCTCTCTCTCTCTCTCTCTCTCTCTCTCTCTCTCTCTCATAAACACACATGCAGACGTAAGTATGTGAATAAAGCTAGTCACACATACAACGCACTCTGCACTCACACACACACACGCACATTCACTCACCAATATTAATAACTTTTCACTCTCTCTTTCTCAAACACGCACACATTCACTCACAAACACTGACAAATATCAACATATACTTTCCATTCCATGTGATAAGCAAAGGTGGTGGGATTCAGCTACTCTTAAAGAATATGTTTTGTTCTTTAAGAGAAGGAAAGGTTAAAGGATGTGTTTCTGTCTCATAAAAGTGAGGCATGTTTGAAGAATATTATTTGACTTAGGAACCATTATACTTTAATTGTTTGAAGGAATTTCATGATGTCATGTTTGAGGCATGTTGAACAATGTTGATTTATTGTTGGCCTAATATCAGTTTTAGGCTGTGATTTTTTTTATCTGTGTTAATTTAAACTCTTCAGATGTATGTGGACGCAATGTGTTTTGAGTAAAAGATGCAAATAAAACTCCAGCAGTTCATAATCACTGTCTTTAGCTTGTTTAAAAATGGAAACTTTTGTATGACTTGACTTGTGACTTGCTTGACCAAAGCTATGACTTGACTTGACTTGCTTGATTGTCACAAAAAATGACTTGGACTTGCTTGAGACTTGAAGGTTAAGACTTGAGACTTGCTTGCGACTTGCCCATGTGTGACTTACTCCCATCTCTGGCTGGACACCATGTTGTGTTTGAGGCACCATTAGGGTGACATTATGGTTTATTGTATCGTA
>CM046805.1:26025320-26032820 GCA_025617405.1 Perca schrenkii
AATGGGATGCTAACGGGAGGTGATTGTTTGGTAGCATCAAAATGGCGCCATAGGACTCTCGAGTTTTGAAGCGAAGCTTACCCCCCTTGGTTTGAAAGCCATGATGTCTCTCTCTCTCATGGGTGGGCCAAATTCTCTGGGTGGGCAAAGCAGAGAAAGGGGAGGTAACCTTGCTCCTTATGACATCATAAGGAGAAGATTCCTGATTGGTCCATCTGAGCTTTCATTTTCTCAAAGGCAGAGCAGGATACCCAGGGCTCGGTTTACACCTATCACCATTTCTAGCCACTGGGGGACCATAGACAGGCTGGGGGGACTCATATTAATGTTAAAATAACCTCATAAAGTGACATTTTCATGCCATGGGACCTTTAACCCTTGTGTTGTCCTCGGGTCAAATTTGACCCATGTTCAATGTTTTTTTTTTATATATATAAAAAATATGGGTTACTGTCAACCAAAATTGTCTAAAAATAATAGTTTAAATGGTTTCAAAACAGTATCCTGACTAACCGTTGACATGTCCCAGTCTGTGATCCACTCAACATCCTCTAATCTTAACTATTAGTCGAAATAATACACACATTTCAAGGATACATTTTTAGGTCATAATGTCACATAAATTAGGTCTATTGACCATGAATTAAATGTGTTGACAAAAGTGACAAAAACTTTTTAAAAAAGCGACAAAAAAGCCGAAAAAACAAAAGTCAATTTTTCAATTTTGAACCAGAAGTTCATGGTCGAGGGGAAGACAACACAAGGCTTAAACTGTAGTTAAAGGTTAAGCTTAACCTTGTGTGCGTCAGAGACATTTCCTTGAACCACTTCTTCCTCAATGACTACAAACAGCTTCTTTTGAAACACGCACGAAAATAACTTTAAGTGCTGATATTCTACAGTGTGCACATACTTTTGCAAGCGGAAACAAGTTGATTTTCTAAGATGACTGAGTACGCCTATCTATTACGTGCTGGAATGAACACCGTCATCGTTTCAACAAGTTGCTCTTTGTCTGTTTTTGCTCTTAAGGAATGGGAAATATTTGGGTTATCCTCCGTCTCTTAAACTCTGATCACACAGGACGAGTAGTAACCTGGAGACTTTCAGGAATCTGTGATGAAAGCAACTATTTCACACTAACTTCATAAGATATCGCTCGAAAGTGACAAATTACAATTGCTCAAGTTACTGTAATTGAGGAGTTTTTTTTTGTGTGCTTTTACTTTTTGAATGAATGAATGAATGAATGAAAGTTTATTCGGTTACAGAACATAGAACATAATATATGTACAGCAAATTCATTAGAAACAAGGGTGGTAATTTATGGTAGTTCTTTTAAATCTGTACTTTTAGTTTGCTACATTTTACATCACGTCACATGTTACTGAGTAAAAAACCAAGAAATAAAAAGCTCTCTAATGTTGTTTTGGCAACGTATCAAAAGTTTTTTTTTTTCCCCCTATGTGTTTGCGTCAAATTGAATATCAAAATACTGTGATTTAATTAACACACACACAGACACACAGACACACACAGACACACACACACACGGACATACACAGATATACACATACAGACACAGACACACACAAACACACACAAACACACAGACAGACATATTTTTTGGGGCATTTTTAGGCCTTTATTGACAGGACAGATGAAGACATGAAAGGGGTAAGAGAGGGGAGAATGACATGCAGCAAAGGGTTGCAGGTCTGAGTCGAACCTGGGCCCACTGCGTCGAGGAATAAACCTCTATATATGGGCACCCGCTCTACCAACTGAGCTATCTGGGTGCCCGGACATTTAACATTTTAAACAGCTTATTATGTAATGGGCCTGTTTCACTTGATGCAAATGTTCGTTTTTGTGATTAAAGTAAATTTAAAATATTAACCTACAGATACACGTGCACATCAAGCAGACTGCATGCCGAGCATTGAGCGCTCAGAGCGCAACGATGGAAGATCTTAAGAAGAAGTTGGCCTCAGGAGATTTTAAAACCACCGAAAATGAAGGAAAGTCTACTGTGTGGAAGTATTTCCACATAGTCGTCTAGGCATATGTTAATTTTATTTCAATTATATGATTGGGCCTCTTGTTTGCGCCTGTGTTAACGTGCGCTTGTTGCCCCGTGTGCGCGCTCACTGTGCTGATGACCTCATCTGTTGACATTTCTGACTGCCTTCCTTACAGCTGCTTAATAAAAGCTTTCCACACAAACACACGTAGCCTACATGTGTCATTAGTATGAGGAAAATGAGATTTTCCCACCCTAACACACACAAACGCACACACACAGACAGACAGACACACACACATACACAGACATACACACACACACACACAGAAAGACACACAGACACAGACACAGATACAGACACACACACACACACACACACACACAGACACACACACACCAACACACAGACACACACACACAAACACACACACGGACATACACATACACACACAGACAGACACACACACACACACACACACAGACAGACACACAGACACAGATACAGACACACACACACACACAGACACACCCTAACACACACAAACACACACACACACACACACACACAGATAGACACACAGACACAGATACAGACACACACACACACACTAACACACAGACACACACACACAAACACACACACAGACAGACACACAGACACAGATACAGACACACACACAGACACACAGACACACACACACTAACACACAGACACACACACACAAACACACACACGGACATATATACACACACACACACACACACACAGACATACACATACACATACAGACAGAGACACACACAAACACACAGACAGACAGACAGACACACAGACAGACACACACACACAGACACACACACAGACAGACACACACAGACACACTGACAGACACACACACACACACACACACACACACACACAGACACACACAGACACGCGGTTAACATTGTGAAACAGTCCCAGTTTGTTAGGTCAGTGAGGTGAAATCATGGACCTGTCCATCTGTGTTTTTTAGGAAAAACGTTCAAAGACACATCTGGCCAATGATCACATGACTTTGCGCTGCTGCGTTTTGATTGGTTACCACCAACTCATCACCTGAGTGGGATCGGAGCAGACAGCGTGCTGTGAAAAAAAGGAAAACCAAACGGATGAAAAAATGCTGCAATTTGGTATCATTGTTGCAAGTCCAGATCATTGGATCATTTTGGTCTGGACCCAAAGGCAAAATAAAAAAATTATCTTTCATCCGTTTGGTTTTCCTTTTCGCACCACGCTGTCTGCCCTGTGAACAGAGCTTCAGTGTTCAGTACGTTGAAGAAGAACCGGTTTTTCATTCTGGTTATTCTTTCCATCTTCAGTTTATTTTTAAACGCAGCAGAATGCCACACAGCAGCAGCTTCAACCTTTCCACAGAAAAAGTCCTGAGCCAATCAGAAGACTTCTGAACAGGACTGTTACAGGTTTTTTTTTTACAATCAATTTCCTACTAATTTTAGAAACCTTGATGTAATTTTTCAAAATCTAGACACAAAACTCACAACGGTCATCACTTGTAACACAGGCTGTCCAATGTTCAGAACATTGCATTGTGCATTCATATCTTTAAATAAATCTTGCACTTGCACAATCATTGGTTCAAAAAAAAAGACTAATTGATTGTGAAATACCACTGAAACGTTACTTTAGATCAGTGGTTCTCAAACTTTTCTCAATAATGAACCCCTAACCCTTTGAAATGTTTTTTAGTCACGTACCGCCTGACGAGTGCAAAGTGCATTTTTTGGTAGAAAAAAAGGCTTTATATAAAGAGGTACATTACAGTTCTGCACCGTTAGTGTCTGATCTACTTAACAAGCTTGTAACTGAAACACACTTAAATGTTACTTCAGATGTTTAGAATCCATTACTAATTTAATTTTTATGATTTATGCTTAACTGATAGATTTGAAATTAACATTTCTAAAAAAGGAATCTCACGTACCCCCTTGCAGTACTCCAAAGTACCCCTAGGGGTACCACGGACCCCCATTTGAGAAACACTGCTTTAGATCACTTTCTTAAATGATCAAATGATCTCAGGTTTGTGTGTATTGTATCCAAGCAATTGAAACAAGTGTTAAGAGTTTTGAAAAATTATGTATTTTGATCATTGGTTTTGAGTTTTGTGTCTAGAGTTTTGAAAAATGACATCAAGGTTCTGAGATTAGTGCCAAAGTGATTCTTAAAAACTGTATTTATACAGTGAGCTGAAGTAAAGGATCTGAATACAGTACAGGCCAAAAGTTTGGACACACCTTCTCATTCAATGTGTTTCTTTATTTTCATGACTATTTACATCGTAGATTCTCACTGAAGGCATCAAAACTATGAATGAACACATATGGAATTATGTACTTAACAAAAAAGTGTGAAATAACTGAAAACATGTCTTATATTTTAGATTCTTCACAGTAGCCACCCTTTTTTTGATAACTCTGCAAACCCTTGGTGTTCTCTCAATGAGCTTCATGAGGTAGTCACCTGAAATGGTTTTACCTTCACAGGTGTGCTTTGTCAGGGTTCATTAGTGGATTTTTTCCCCTTATTAATAAAAAAGTAAAGGGTGTCTACTTTGAAGAATCCAAAATATAAGACATGTTTTCAGTTATTTCACACTTTTTTGTTAAGTACATAATTCCATATGTGTTCATTCATAGTTTTGATGCCTTCAGTGAGAATCTACAATGTAAATAGTCATGAAAATAAAAAGGAAACACGTTGAATGAGAAGGTGTGTCCAAACTTTTGGCCTGTACTGTACTGTACTTGTTCCAGCGCTGATCTCTGTCCTTGCTGTCTCACTTTATGGTTTCATACTAATTCAGTTCATTTGTTTACCGCGCGGCATACACAGTTAGACAGACACTCAGTCAGATAGACACTTAGTTACAGTAAACACACAGCTTCTGTTCTATGCAAACATTTCATAACATGATGATAATTGGCGCTCTGTGTGTGTGTGTGTGTGTGTGTGTGTGTGTGTGTGTGTGTGTGTGTGCGTGTGTGTGTGTGTGTCTGTGTGTGTGTGGGTGTGTGTGTGTGTCTGTGTGTGTGGGTGTGTGGGGGAGAGAGTGAAAGTGTGTGTGTGTGTGTGTGTGTGTGTGGGAGAGAGAGAGAGAGTGTGTCTGTGTGTGAGAGTGTGTGTGTTTGTGTGTGCGTCTGTGTGTGTGACAGAGTGCGCCTGTGTGTGTGTCTGTGTGTGTAGGAGAGTGTGTGTGTGTGTGTGTGTGTGTTTGTGTGTGTGTGTGTGTGTGTGTGTGTGTGTGTGTTTGTCTGCACACACCGTACGGACGAACACCAGTTGCCCGTCAGCGGGGCGGATGTGTTGACCTTTACTAAAAAGGAGTGGCTTTTGACGCTTCCCTGATTAATTTAGTTTATAGAGACACACACGCTCTCTGTCTAAGGATAGCCTGAACTTGTTCTCTGGAATTTAATTTACCTACGAGTACAAATAAATGAACCTGACCTGAGCCCTCGCCCGGATCAGGGAACCCGGAGGTGAGACAAGAGGTTAGATACACACTACACCAGACGTCCTCAATAAAACACGGGCTCTCATCCCTCTGTATATGACAAGCACTGCCCGAGGGGTTCTTTAAAACCAATGATTTTTCTTTAGTACTCACGGTCTCAGCCGTCCTCCCGGGGTCACCGGAGGTCCCCGGACGATCCCAGAGAAAAATAAGGAACTGGCAAAAAGTTGGGTCCCCTAGTCCAAAGTCGGACTCAGGTGGTTTTTATTATTTTGCAACATGGCATCATGACTTTGCGTAAATATACACGCCACTTTCATAAAGCCAAATGGTATGTTATTGTACGCATTTTCAGCTATCCACGTGTATGTCTACGCTGTATCCAGCTGATGTAAACATACCCACCACGTGGCCTCGCCACGTTGCGTGTTATCGCGAGAACAGCGTCACATGCCTGTTTAAAACAAAAAATAAAAAATGGTTGGGTTTAGGAAAAGAACACAGGGAAAGGCTTTAGTAACAAAACACTGACAAAAACACGGAAAAGAACGACAAAAACACGCTTAGGAAAATAATAAATGGTTGGGTTTAGGAAAGAAACTTTGGGTAAGGCTTATTAAAACAAAAAATAAAAAAAATAAACAATTGAAAAATCGCCACACGCAGGACACAAACCCAGCTCTCCCAGGTGAAAGTCCTGTGTTTTACCCATCCGGCACCCCAACCTACCTCCTTACTCAATCCCCCATTTCTTTATAATACTCGCTATGGCGGAAATTGACTCGCAATGTAGGTCAATGGCAGTCGTTTTGCATTGATATACACACGCAAAAATGCGATTATGCGTCTTGATAACACGCAAAAACGGAATACAAATTGGCGTTTCATACATACGCCAATTCATGAGATCAGTCTGTTATTTTGTGACAAAAGCAGAAATTAAAAGCAAGTGGTCCTTTATGAATAAAACTAAAAATAGAAATAAAGATAAAGCCTCTGCTCTAACAGAGGTATTTAAAGCTGCTTCTCTTTTCCTCCTGGCTCTGTGTCTCCCACACTCATAAGAGTGCAGGTAATCTCCTCTCTGGTGTCAAAGAGGGCAAATAAATCTTCCCCAAAACGCAGCGAAAAGAGCATCTGAGCAAACTAAGAGAGAAGAAGTACTTTTTTGGCCTCTGTTTAACAGAGGTATTCGAAGCCGCTTCTCAGAGAAAGTATTTTTTCTTTTTTTCTTTTCCTCCCCTACACTCAGCGAGCGCAAGGGAACCCCTCTACAGCTGAGAGGGGCATAATGAATCTTTCCCAATGCAACAGAAAGTGCAAGGGTAGATGGAGAAGGTTTCATGCCCAGCCCGGTCTCATGGAAGTTCGTGTAAATGTGACGTTATTGGAATCTATTGATAACGTGTTCACGGAGACGTTTTTGTTGGTTTTTACGTGGTGGACAACATGAAAATGTAAAGTAATGTATTTCAATGGGAAGCATATTTTGTGGCAACAGCACAAAATTGGTAGGGGGTAATATAAGAAGCCGAAAATCCGCGTAGGGAGGCTGGTCGGGGTGGTGGATGAGTCAAACAACACATGACTTTCAACCGGGCGAGCGGGGATCGCGTCCCTGCGTGTGGCGTTTTGTCCCGCGTGTTACTGTGGTGCGTCTCCCGCCGTTTAAGGTGCCCTTTCCCCGTAAGTTTTTTCCTAAATCCAACCTCCGCCATCCCGTTATTGTGGCGCCTCCCCAGCGGGACGCCTCGCGGGCGCCTCCCGGCGTCCTTTCCCCGAGAAAATAACGTGACATGTACACGTAAAAAACGAAAAAACGTCTCCGTTAACACGTATCAATAGATTAAGAATAACGTTGACATTTACACGAACTGCCGTGAGACCGGGTGGTGATGCCACGTAAAGCGCTCGGGTAAAAGAGCCCGAAGGGAACCCAAAAGGGACCCAAAAAGG
>CM046805.1:26042820-26045320 GCA_025617405.1 Perca schrenkii
CAACGTTTTAAATTGTTAAATTTTTCTTCTACACATTTTCAGCGCTAATTTCTACGTCCCATTTTTTTAATGATATGAAACAAAAATTGAAAACGGGTCAATTTGACACAAGTCAGGGTTAAAGGTATTGTGGAGGATTTTCCCGAATTTTAGAAAAGAACCGCCTTCTGTACTTTTTGAAAAAATGCACATGCGCAACACTCTGCCTGCTCCCGAGAGGGAACGCCTATTAAACGTGTGCACGAGAGCGCACTGTTTACACGTTGCTGTCGGCATGGCTCATACAAGCCTACTTTCCAAAAGAAGATTTGCACTTTTTCTCAAATTGAGATGTTTACCGTGTGTGCGCGGTGCGTGACTTGTGCCAGGGCTAGCATCGCTAATCATAGCTTAGCTACATCAACTATTAGTAGCAGTGATTTTAAAAGGATTTCTCCAAATAGCCAAACTTTACCTGTCGAGTAGAAACTTCGCGACTGAGGCATCAGTGGGAAGCCCAACCTGTGCTTTTAGCGCACGCCAGCGTGTGAAATGGTCTCCCAAATGGTCTCCTCTTGTCTTGAGAACGGCGAGCTTCCATGAACGGCTGAAACCGTAGCTCACCACACATATACACCTGAAAGTGCTCATGCGCAGAAAGCGAAAACTACCTAGGGACGAGCACGTACGACGGCCTTACGTATACATATCACCAGACTGATTGACAACTAGGAGGATAATTATTTTGATGATCCACCCGGAAAAAGAAAATCCTACACAATACCTTTAACCCTTGTTTAGAATTTAGAAATCAAGATCAATATTAACTTTATTGTCCCACAACGTGGGAAATTTGTCTTGGGCACTCAACCCCCATGCTGCAGCCATAGTAGAAACAAATAAACACAGACAGCATGTACAAACAACAGATACTGTACAATACTATACCACAGGCCGGACTACGGTCCTGATCGTGGATAAAAAACCCAACATGCAATGTCATGCAATACACTGGTTAAACATTATATTAATTAGCGCTGAAAATGTGTAGAAGAAACGTTTTACAATTTAAAACTTTGGAAAAAGCAACAAAAACTAACTGTGAAAAAAAAACAAAAGGCATCAAAGACAGGGAAGACAACACAAGGGTTACACAACTCGGGTGTGATGTCATTCCCATCTCCGTGGGAACGCACTATTAGGCTTCCTGCACGCTGCCTGCGTGGCATTTTCTACGTCTTTGCACACCAGAAACGTGTCTGACGCTGCTGCTGCTAGTGCTATGTGTCCTTGTCTGGACACATGTATGTTTCTCCATTCATAAAATGAAATAATAGCAGCAGTAGTATACTTGTTTTTTTTTATTATAGCTTTTATTTTGAACATGTAAATACAATACAACATCCAAAGAAAATAGTAATGTAAAAAAAAGAACAGTTAAAAAAAATTAAACTCCATAATTTCTTGTACTTAAAGACCTATTTACACATTCAAAAAGGAATAGGAAGAAGTCAAACTTATGTACTCCCTACCCCTTTATACCATTTCTTTCCTATTAAATGTGTTATACTAATAATATAATATAATAATAATGTTATAATAATAAGTCAACAGAGACAAAAAAAAAAAATTGTAATTAATCGAAATTCATATATTTACCTATAAACAATAATTATACACATACTACACATTGTTCAATATACTATACTTCATATGATAAACATAAACATAAATATATTCTGATCTGATTACAGCAAAGACAACGTCGGCAGTGTTGACGGCAAAATACAGGCTCCAGAATATTATTATGTGCAGTATTTGAAAATCAATAATTATTTATTATTAGTTATTTTAAACGACATTTATATACAGTACAGGCCAGAAGTTTGGACACACCTTCTCATTCAATGCGTTTCCTTTTTATTTTCATGACTATTTACTTTGTAGATTCTCACTGAAGGCATCAAAACTATGAATGAACACATATGGAATTATCTACTTAACAAAGAAGTGTGAAATAACTGAAAACATGTCTTATATTTTAGATTCTTCAAAGTAGCCACCTTTTGCTTTTTTTGATAACTCTGCAAACCCTTGGTGTTCTCTCAATGAGCTTCATGAGGTAGTCACCTGAAATGGTTTTACCTTCACAGGTGTGCTTTGTCAGGGTTCATTAGTGGAATTATTTCCCTTATTAATAAAAAAAGCAAAGGGTGGCTACTTTGAAGAATCTAAAATATAAGACATGTTTTCAGTTATTTCACACTTTTTTGTTAAGTACATAATTCCATATGTGTTCATTCATAGTTTTGATGCCTTCAGTGAGAATCTACAATGTAAATAGTCATGAAAATAAAAAGGAAACGCATTGAATGAGAAGGTGTGTCCAAACTTTTGGCCTGAACTGTAGGTGCATTTATGTCAAAACCTCGAGACTTTCAAACATCTTTTAATACATATTTATTATTATTATTATTATTATTATTACGTCATTATTAAACGTATTTGTGTCTAAATTACA
>CM046805.1:26057820-26062820 GCA_025617405.1 Perca schrenkii
TGTGTGTGTGTGTGTGTGCGCTGCAGCGTGATGTTTCTGTTGGACCGACTGATCAAACTTTGAGAGGCGACTGAGATTCACCTCTGCACACTGTTGGTCTCTCGCTGGAGCTAAAGTTAGCCTGTGTGGCTAACGCAGCACTCAGCTGGCATCTCAACTATCTGTGTGTGTGTGTGTGTGTCTCTCTGTGTGTGTGTGTGTGTGTGTGTGTGTGTGTGTGTGTGTCTCTCTCTCTCTGTGTCTCTTTCTCTGTGTGTGTTTCTGTGTTTGCATAGGTGTGTCTCTTTGTGTGTGTGTGTGTCTCTCTGTGTGTTTGTGTGTGTCTCTCTCTCTTTGTGTGTGTGTGTGTGTGTGTGTGTGCTCTCTCTTTCTGTGTGTGTGTATTTTTAGCTGCATGTTGTTCTGATTCTGCTCTGATGTTATGAGGCAACACACACAGAGAGAGAGAGAGAGTTGACGCTCCTTGTCTCCCTCAGATCGGGGTCATCACAGGGTCACAGATTCTCGTCACGTTTGTGTCCGACCAATCGCAGCTCTCCGTCCTGCGTGACGTCACCGTGAAGGAGAAGCTTTAGGGACAGACGTAAACAAACCGTGGCCTTTGTCACACACTGAGAGAGAGAGAGAGAGAGAGAGAGAGAGAGAGAGAATCCAGATGTCCCGTCTGGCAGAAAGTCTCTCTGCAGATTTACCCGTTAGCGCTCAGGCTAGTGGTTCTCTATGGAAACACCAGTTAGCATTCAGCCAGAACCAGAACTAGACCCAGGTACAGATATCACACAGAGACACACACACACACACACACACACCCCAACTCACTCTCACACACACAGAGACACACACACACACACACACACACACACACACCAACTCACTCTCACACACACAGAGACACACACACCAACTCACTCTCACACACACAGAGACACACAGAGACACACACACCAACTCACTCTCACACACACAGAGACACACACACCAACTCACTCTCACACACACAGACACACACACACACACACACACACACACCAACTCACTCTCACACACAGAGACACACAGAGACACACCAACTCACTCTCACACACAGAGACACACAGAGACACACACACCAACTCACTCTCACACACACATATAGACACAGACACACACACATACACACACACAGAGACACAGACACAAACTCACTCTCACACACACATATAGACACAGACACACAGACACACAGACACTCACTCACACACACACACACAGAGACACACACACAAACTCACTCTAACACACACATATAGACACAGACACACACACACACACACACACACACAGAGACACACAGACACAAACTCACTCTCACACTCTGTGTGTTTTACACACACACACACAGACAGACACACACACACACACTGATATACATGTGTTTTACACACACACACACAGAGACACACAGACAGACACACACACACACACACTGATATACATGTGTTTTACACACACACACACACACAGAGACACACAGACAGACACACAGACAGACAGACACACACACACTGATATACATGTTTTACACACACACAGAGACACACACACACACACACACACACAGACAGACACACACGCACACACTGATATACATGTTTTACACACACACACACAGACACACACACACACACAGACAGACAGACACACACACTGATATACATGTGTTTTACACACACACAGAGACACAGACACACACACAGAGACACACACACACACAGAGACACAGACACACACACAGAGACACAGACACACACACACAGAGACACAGACACACACACACACACTGATATACATGTGTTGTTGTGTGCGACGTGGATATTTCCCACTGCACGTGAAGGCATCACACGTTCATTGTTGTGTGAACAGGACGTTCAAACTCAGACGGTGTCGGAGAGTAAAATGTTCTGTACAAACTGGGCATCGGGTCGAGCTGATGGCTATCTTTAGCTGTGTGTGTGTGTGTGTGTGTGTCTGCGTGTGTGTGTGTGTGTGTGTGTGTGTGTGTGTGTGTCTGTGTGTGTCTGCGTGTGTGTGTGTGTCTGCGTGTGGTATGAAGACCATTCATTATCACATTCCTCCGGAGAGGCCTCCACATGGGAACTGACTCTGTCTCCACATGACTGTAATCACATCAGGGCAGCGATCACATGATCCTCCTGATCAATAACCGGCCAATCAGAAGTGATAACAAGCTCCTGTGTCTACAAACAGTCAGCAGGATATCATTATCTCTGATTAACACAGCTTTAAATCCACTAAGAAACGTTTAAACGAGGCAGCAGAACTCACTCAGTGGCGACAGCGTTGACTTCAAGGCACTTATTACTCATTTTTAATGGTATGTGTATGTTTTCACCTCAAGGGCAAGTCATTCAGAAAGTATTTTAGACTTTTTATTTTTATTTTTATAAATAGATTTTATTGATTTTTATCGAAATAGAACATAACCAACATACAAATGCTCTCTGTGTTCACAAAAATATCAGAACAGGAAGGAAATAAACCACCAGCCACACCAAAACGACTTCAGGTCAGCGCACGACTGTCCTTACACCAAAAAGTTAAAGAAGAGAGAAAAAAATAAAAAATTAAATTAAAAAAAATAAAAATAACAGAAAAAATAATAATAAAAAAATTATTTAATAAATAAATAAAATAAAAAAAGGAGAAAAAAAATATAAAAAATAAATAATAATAAAAATTTAAAAGGAAAAAAAATATAAATAAAATATACATACACACACATATCCATATATATATATATATATATATATATACACACACACACACATAAACATATTAGACTTTTTTTAATGTTTTAAGTCCCTTTGTAATGTGGAGTTAGATTGGGATAGGTTCTTTTAACCTACTTTTAATACCTGGCTTTCTTTTAAAAAGCTTTCATGTAACCCAACTTGGTTTTTTTAAGGAGTTTTTTTTAGGCTGTGTTTAGACTGCAACGATCTGAAGAGAAAATGCAAAAAGTGGCGTTGCGTTCTCACTTTTTATTTCACGTTTAGACGAGCGTTTTGGGGGGGGGGGATCTGTGTGCATATGTTGATTCAAAAATGTGTGTGAAATGTGACCCAACCTTCCTTCTACTTCTCTCCCTCTCCTCTGCCTTGTAGCGCCAAGCCAACAACTAAACCTGACAATTTAGTATGTAATATTTCAAGAAAAAAAGGTGTAATATTTCAAGAAAAAAAGTTGTAATATTTCAAGAAAAAAGTTGTAATATTTCAAGACTAAAGGTGTAATATTTCAAGCATAAAGGTGTAATATTTCAAGCATAAAGGTGTAATATTTCAAGCATAAAGGTGTAATATTTCAAGAATAAAGGTGTAATATTTCAAGCATAAAGGTGTAATATTTCAAGCATAAAGTTGTAATATTTCAAGAAAACAGGTGTAATATTTCAAGAAAACAGGTGTAATATTTCAAGAAAAAAGGTCTAATATTTCAAGAAAAAAAGGTCTAATATTTCAAGAAAAGTCGTAAAAAAAATTCTAATATTTCAAGTAGAAAAGTCCTAAAAAAAGTTGTAATATTTCAAGAAAAAAGTCCAATGAAAGGTCCAAAATGTCCAAAAACTATTTTAAACGACCAAAACTGTAAACATTTTAAGAAACAAGTTGGGCAAAAGTCACAAAAAAGTTGAGTAAAGCTGAACAACATGTTGGTGGTAACACGTATCAGGTTTTGACTTGCAGTGGAGTATTTTCACAGTGTGTATCAGTACTTTTACTGCAGTAAAGTAAACTACACAGTGTGTATCAGTACTTTTACTGCAGTAAAGTAAACTACACAGTGTGTATCAGTACTTTTACTGCAGTAAAGTAAACTACACAGTGTGTATCAGTACTTTTACTGCAGTAAAGTAAACTACACAGTGTGTATCAGTACTTTTACTGCAGTAAAGTAAACTACACAGTGTGTATCAGTACTTTTACTGCAGTAAAGTAAACTACACAGTGTGTATCAGTACTTTTACTGCAGTAAAGTAAACTACACAGTGTGTATCAGTACTTTTACTGCATTAAAGTATCCGAGTACTTCCTGTGTTTATCCTGAGGCAGCGGGCTGAGATCAGAGAGCATCAGCTGGTGTTAAAGGAACCACAGAGATGACTTACTGGAATTACTGTTGTCAAGCTGGAAAAACTGTCTGTCTGTCAGTATCTCTGTCTGTATGTCTACATCTCTCTCTGTCTGTCTGTCTCACTGTCTGTCTGTCTGTCTGTCAGTATCTCTGTCTGTATGTCTACATCTCTCTCTGTCTGTCTATCTCACTGTATGTCTGTCTGTCTGTCAGTATCTCTGTCTGTATGTCTACATCTCTCTCTGTCTGTCTGTCTGTCTATATCTCTGTCTGTCTGTCTGTATGTCTATATCTCACTCTGTCTGTCTCACTGTTTGTCTGTCTCTCTCTCTGTCTGTGTGTCTGTCTGTCTCTCTCTCTCTGTCTGTATCTGTCTGTCTGTGTTTGTCTAACAGCAGATAGCAGAGCCTGTTTCACCACATAGTGTGTGTGTGTGTGTGTGTGTGTGTGTGTGTGTGTGTGTGTGTGTGTGTGTGTGTGTGTGTGTGTGTGTGTGTGTGTGTGTGTGTGTGTGTGTGTGGATGCCTGTGCTGTGATGTCAGCATTTCTGCCCGTGGTATAACACACAGCTTGTTCACCTAGAAACACACAGTAAACCCAATAATCCAGTTTCTGTGTCCTCCATCTTGTCAGTTTCTGTGTTGACAGAGCAAACACACACACTGTGTGTTTGTGTGTGTGTTGCTGCTATGTGTTGTTACCTGGTTGTACTTTAACACAGTAGCTGCGTTAAGACACAACAGAGAAACTCCCATAAATATCTAAGATGAATCATAATCACAATTTTCTTTGGGGGTGAACAATGAAATCAGAATTCCTCATTCACTTTGGGGAAAGTGTTGCATTTATTGAAGTTAAATACACAG
>CM046805.1:26075320-26087820 GCA_025617405.1 Perca schrenkii
TACAGCTGTTATACATCATATCACATCCATACAGAGATAGTAGTATACAGCTGTTATATATCATATCACATCCATACAGAGATAGTAGTATACAGCTGTTATACATCATATCACATCCATACAGAGATAGTAGTATACAGCTGTTATATATCATATCACATCCATACAGAGATAGTAGATATAGCTGTTATCATATCACATCCATACAGAGATAGTAGTATACAGCTGTTATATATCATATCACATCCATACAGAGATAGTAGTATACAGCTGTTATATATCATATCACATCCATACAGAGATAGTAGTATACAGCTGTTATACATCATATCACATCCATACAGAGATAGTAGTATACAGCTGTTATACATCATATCACATCCATACAGAGATAGTAGTATACAGCTGTTATACATCATATCACATCCATACAGAGATAGTAGTATACAGCTGTTATACATCATATCACATCCATACAGAGATAGTAGAATACAGCTGTTATACATCATATCACATCCATACAGAGATAGTAGTATACAGCTGTTATATATCATATCACATCCATACAGAGATAGTAGTATACAGCTGTTATACATCATATCACATCCATACAGAGATAGTAGAATACAGCTGTTATATATCATATCACATCCATACAGAGATAGTAGAATACAGCTGTTAAAACATAATAAAATATATGACACACTGGTATCAGATCGGTACTCTGTATCGGCCGATACGCAATTTCAGGTATCGGTATCGGGAAGTAAAAAATGGTATCGGGCCATCTCTAGAAAAGACCCTGCTGCCCTGAAGTAGGAGCTGGAAGAGTTACAGGAACTGTGGTCAGAGGAACTTAAAAATCCCCAAATTGGTCCAGTCAGAACAGGAGAAATGATCGTTATGTTCTATAAACTGCAAAAATCTCTCCGGTCGGAAAGCGGCTCGACTCTGTGGAGGTAAACTCAAGACTCCATTCAAAGTGATTCTCTCCCTCCTCCTCCTCTTCCTCCCCTTCTCCTCCTCCTCCAGGTGTCCTACATGGAGATCTACTGCGAGCGTGTGCGTGACCTGCTGAACCCCAAGTCCCAGGGCACCCTGCGGGTCCGGGAGCACCCCATCCTGGGCCCCTACGTGGAGGACCTGTCCAAACTGGCCGTGACCGGATTCACCGACATCCGGGACCTGATGGACGCCGGCAACAAGGCTCGGTCAGTCCTCTCGACTGTGGCCCGGCGCTAAGGGCTGCACGATTATGGCCAAAATGATAATCACGATTATTTTGATCACTATTGAGATCACGGTTAATTATCACGATTATTTGTTGATTTTAACCAACTTAAATTGTATTGTCACATAGGCTAATTATAACAGCTTTTACATCCATATTGTGCTACATTCCTCCTTTATTGAAGGATACTGTGAAGGAGCCATTTCAGCTGTTTTGCAACCGCTTTCCACACATGAACGTTTGCCGTATTAAGGTATCTACCTGACGAAATAGCAACGCGGATTTCATTGGCTCATTACACCGCTCTGATGCTCCGAAACCCACGTTAGAGGCAACATAAACATCGCTGAATGTCACGCTAGTAAACACTAATCACACGTTACACAGCAGGTAACGTTAGCCTACCGTTAGCCTCAGTAGTAACTGGATTAAACACGGCTAAAATGCTGACGGCTAACGGTGTAGTGTGACTGTATTTCCAACAACGGGACATCAAACAGTCTGCTGCTGATGACCGACTGCTACCTGTTGTGGAGTTTTCCTTTCCGTTACTCCTCTGTCCTCTGTGACTGTCTACATCTAGAAACTAAGCTGCGCGGTGCAGGGAACAAATCTGATTGGCTCACAGAGGCACGTGATCACACAGTGGTTTATGGAGCGCTAGAGTGGCTTTGCAAAAACTTTGATAAGGAGCGCTCTATGAACAGAATGACGCGTTTTAAATATCGCTCGATCACGCAAATTTGATCGTGGGAAGCCAAAATCGTGATCGTGATTAAAATTTGATTAATTGTGCAGCCCTACCCTGCGCCCTAACGCAGCGTCCACATGGGAATTAATGAACGAATGCCTTTATTGTCATGCAATTAAACTAGCAAAGACACTTGGGTTAACATAGGGCCATAGAAGATCAAATCCGAGCAGCAGCTGCTGGTTGTATTTAGCCGTTACAGAGCTCCGGGACTCCGGCTACCAGCGGCTGTTGTTTACCCGCCAACGGGTGACTGAGAGCCGGGTACAGGCACCACCAGATGACGCTCCTTTCAGGGGCCGTGGTTGGTGGTGGAGTTTAGCCAGCAAAAAGTGAAGTTTAGGCACCAAAACGACTCGTTAACTTTAGGAAAAATATGTTTTTTTAATTTTTTTATTAAAACACTAGAGGAACGAACAAGCTCTTCCTGGGGGGGGAGTATTTAGTTTTCGCTGCATAGTGAACTCTATGTTCAAATTTGACCTGTTGTCAAAACTTTCAAAAAATTAAGTACATTTGCAAGTACTCTATTACTACTTTCATTGAATTTTAATTGTGGGTATTTAGTTTTATAGCTTTTGAAAAAATTTAAATTGATTTTTAAAACGTGACCAGACTTTGAGATCTGTCTGTGATGCTCCACCAACATACATAACGTTCCTCTAATATCGTTCCTAAAATCATTCATCATTTCAAAATCAGGCATAATCGCCTATAAATGAGATTTATTGACCATGAGTTCCAGAAATACGTGTAAAAACTATTGGTAATAAGTTGGTGTTGGAAAAAGTGTGGAAAAAGTGACAAAAGCTTTGAAAAAAGAGACAGAAACATGAGGAAATGTGTCAAAAATATCCCCAAAAAACTGTCAGATGACGCTCCTTTCAGGGGCCGCGGTTGGTGGTGGAGTTTAGCCAGAAAAAGTGAAGTTTAGGCACCAAAACAACTCGTTAACTTTAGGAAAAATGTGTTTTTTTTATTTTTTTATTAAAACACTAGAGGAACGAACAAGCTCTTCCTGGGGGGGGGGGGGGGGGTCAAAACTTTCAAAACATTAAGTACATTTGCAAGTACTCCATTACTACTTTCATTGAATTTTAGTTGTGGGTATTCAATTTTATAGCTTTTGAAAACAATGTAAATTGATTTTAAATTAAACGTGACCAAACTTTGAGATCTGTTGGTGATGCTCCACCAACAATACATAACGTTCCTCTAATATCGTTCCTAAAATCATTCATCATTTCAAAACCAGGCATAATCGCCTACAAATGAGATTTAGTGACCATGAATTCAAAAAAATATGCTTAAAACGATTGGTAATAAATTGGTGTTAGTGAAAAAGAGCATCGAAAACGTGGGAAAAAAGTGACAAAAATGTTGAAAAAAGTGACAAAAACATGAGGAAATGTGTCAAAAATATCCCCAAAACACTGTCAAAAACATTGTTAATTTTGACCCAGAAGGACAACGAGAGCATGGCTGACCAGAAGACAACACGAAGGGTTAAAGCGCTGTGTTTCATGCTCTCAAAAAAAACAAACATTTTGAACGTTCTCTGCTCCTGTATTTAAAGACTTTGAATCTAAATACTCAAACCGTAAAAACAGGTTCACACTAGGGCTGTGCAATTAATCGTGATTTAATCGTGATTATGATTTTTCGGCTCCCAGTGATCACAAAAACAGAAAAATCGAGAAAAACAATTATTTAGCTCATTACGTTTTGCAAGTAAACTCTTATTTTCTCTTTTGTGTTCTGAATGAAAGAATAAAGTTTTAATAGGAAAAGTAATAAGGCAAATTTCACAGTTTTTTTTAATTTTTTTTTATATTCAATAATGGCAACATCTTTCCAGAACTCAACGACTAATGTTGTTAAATTATCGTGATATCAATATTGACCGAAATAATCGTGAATATATTTTTTTCCATAATCGAGCAGCCCTAGTTCACACCAACTGTTGGTAGTTGTTGTTGTTAAAAAAGGCATTCTGTAGTAGTAGTAGATAACTTTATTGTCCCCGTGGGGCAGTTGGGTTTGCGGCACAATCGCAAGGCACTTTATAACAAGACATCAGACATAATACAAACAAATAATTATTATATCAGACACCGACAAACAAAAAATGAAGAATATACATCACACACTACAATACACTATACACCCTTAGGTGTGGTCAGACCAGCTGGACGACTATCTTATTCTGACTGATTTAAGGCTTTTATGGCTTGTGGTACAAAAGAAAATTTGGGAAATTTGGGAAATGTAGGAAGTCGAAGAAACACGAGCTGTGACTTAAGAATGTTTTCTCCTTTTTGGAAACCTCTTTCTTCCTGCACGCAAGATTAGTCATCCCACTATGGCCACGCCAAGACCCACTTGGTGTGGCCATAGTGGTCGATTGGTTGGGCGTTAGGCGTATGACCTCGAGTGGTTAATGTAAGGATAGCCGATTGGTCAGAGGGATAGGACCTGAACCAATCAGGTTACGTTACCTTGTGTAAGCATGGACGCCTGGCCAATGGTAGCTATTGAAGGGCGGGTCTTGGTGTGGCCATAGTGGGGGGGAAAAGAATATCGCTTCCCCCCCCCCAGTCTGTCAGGGATGGTGAAAGGTATTCTGGGAACTGTAGTTCAATAAAACAAACATTCAGACGTGACAACGTGTCGCTATGTAGCTGCTGCACTTCTCTGGGAAATAACTTACCATCACAGGAGCCTCTGTGTCATCAGGTATTGATCATTGGTTATTGACACCTGACTGGTTATTGATTATTGACACCTGACTGGTTATTGATTATTAACACCTTACTGGTTATTGGTTATTGACACCTGACTGGTTATTGATTATTGACACCTGACTGGTTATTTATTATTAACACCTTACTGGTTATTGATTATTGACACCTGGCTGGTTATTGATTATTAACACCTGACTGGTTATTGATTATTGACACCTGACTGGTTATTTATTATTAACACCTTACTGGTTATTGATTATTGACACCTGGCTGGTTATTGATTATTAACACCTGACTGGTTATTGATTATTGACACCTGACTGGTTATTGATTATTGACACCTGGCTGGTTATTGATTATTGACACCTGACTGGTTATTTATTATTAACACCTTACTGGTTATTGGTTATTGACACCTGACTGGTTATTGATTATTGACACCTGGCTGGTTATTGATTATTGACACCTGACTGGTTATTTATTATTAACACCTTACTGGTTATTGGTTATTGACACCTGACTGGTTATTGATTATTAACACCTGACTGGTTATTGATTATTGACACCTGGCTGGTTATTGATTATTGACACCTGGCTGGTTATTGATTATTGACACCTGACTGGTTATTGGTTATTGACACCTGACTGGTTATTGACACCTGACTGGTTATTGATTATTGACACCTGGCTGGTTATTGACACCTGACTGGTTATTGATTATTGACACCTGGCTGGTTATTGACACCTGACTGGTTATTGGTTATTGACACCTGACTGGTTATTGACACCTGACTGGTTATTGGTTATTGACACCTGGCTGGTTATTGGTTATTGACACCTGGCTGGTTATTGGTTATTAACACCTGGCTGGTTATTGATTATTGACACCTGACTGGTTATTGGTTATTGACACCTGACTGGTTATTGATTATTAACACCTGACTGGTTATTGGTTATTAACACCTGACTGGTTATTGATTATTAACACCTGACTGGTTGTTGATTATTGACACCTGACTGGTTATTGATTATTAACACCTGACTGGTTATTGGTTATTGACACCTGACTGGTTATTGATTATTAACACCTGACTGGTTGTTGATTATTGACACCTGACTGGTTATTGATTATTAACACCTGACTGGTTATTGATTATTAACACCTGACTGGTTGTTGATTATTGACACCTGACTGGTTATTGATTATTAACACCTGACTGGTTGTTGATTATTGACACCTGACTGGTTATTGATTATTAACACCTGACTGGTTATTGATTATTGACACCTGACTGGTTATTGGTTATTGACACCTGACTGGTTATTGATTATTGACACCTGACTGGTTATTGGTTATTGACACCTGACTGGTTATTGATTATTGACACCTGACTGGTTATTGGTTATTGACACCTGACTGGTTATTGATTATTGACACCTGACTGGTTATTGGTTATTGACACCTGACTGGTTATTGGTTATTGACACCTGACTGGTTATTGATTATTGACACCTGACTGGTTATTGGTTATTAACACCTGACTGGTTATTGATTATTAACACCTGACTGGTTATTGATTATTGACACCTGACTGGTTATTGATTATTGACACCTATTGGTTATTAACACCTGACTGGTTATTGATTATTGACACCTGACTGGTTATTGATTATTGACACCTGACTGGTTATTGATTATTGACACCTGACTGGTTATTGGTTATTAACACCTGACTGGTTATTGATTATTAACACCTGACTGGTTATTGATTATTGACACCTGACTGGTTATTGATTATTGACACCTGACTGGTTATTGGTTATTGACACCTGACTGGTTATTGATTATTGACACCTGACTGGTTATTGATTATTGACACCTGACTGGTTATTGGTTATTGACACCTGACTGGTTATTGATTATTGACACCTGACTGGTTATTGATTATTGACACCTGACTGGTTATTGATTATTGACACCTGACTGGTTATTGGTTATTAACACCTGACTGGTTATTGATTATTCACACCTGACTGGTTATTGATTATTGACACCTGACTGGTTATTGATTATTGACACCTGACTGGTTATTGATTATTCACACCTGACTGGTTATTGGTTATTGACACCTGACTGGTTATTGGTTATTTACACCTGACTGGTTATTGATTATTCACACCTGACTGGTTATTGGTTATTGACACCTGACTGGTTATTGATTATTGACACCTGACTGGTTATTGATTATTATCACCTGACTGGTTATTGATTATTAACACCTGACTGGTTATTGGTTATTGACACCTGACTGGTTATTGATTATTCACACCTGACTGGTTATTGGTTATTGACACCTGACTGGTTATTGATTATTGACACCTGACTGGTTATTGATTATTGACACCTGACTGGTTATTGATTATTCACACCTGACTGGTTATTGGTTATTGACACCTGACTGGTTATTGATTATTGACACCTGGCTGGTTATTGGTTATTGACACCTGACTGGTTATTGATTATTGACACCTGACTGGTTATTGGTTATTGACACCTGACTGGTTATTGATTATTGACACCTGGCTGGTTATTGATTATTGACACCTGACTGGTTATTGATTACAGGACGGTCGCGGCCACAAACATGAACGAGACGTCGTCCCGGTCGCACGCCGTCTTCACCATCGTCTTCACCCAGAAACGCCGAGACCAGATGACCAGCCTGGACACAGAGAAGGTGTGTGTGTGTGTGTCTGTCTGTATGTGTGTGTGCGTGTGTGTGTTTGTGTGTGTTTGTCTGTGTGTCTGTTATTTTTGGTGGAACATTTGCACCCCCCCCAAAACAAAACTCGTTACAACACAGTACCGTGTAGGGCTGCCACCTCTTAGTCGATTAGTCGACTAATCGGTAGTTTTGGTCTTAGTCGACTAAGATTTCTTTAGTCCATTAGTCATTTTTTATGCTTATTCATGCTTAATTACTTATTTCCAAGAAACTTCTGAGCAAATTTCTGGTAAACACAAGATTTAAAGTGGTGCTTTTGCAGGATTAATTGTGCAGAAACTCAGTTTTACAGATGGTTAATTAACTACATTTATATTGTGCTTTTCTAGTCTTAACCACCTCTCAAAGAGCACAGCTCTGTCAATTAAATCAACAATCAAGAGAATGGAGTTGGAGGCAACCAGGGTTCCTTCGGGATCTTTAAAGTATTTAAATAATGTTTTTTTAATTACTGAGAAGTATTGAATTTTGTGTGTCTTCAGGTGAGCAAGATCAGTCTGGTGGACCTGGCTGGAAGCGAGCGAGCCGACTCCTCCGGGGCCAAGGGGACCCGGCTAAAGGTCAGAGGTCACAAACGTTACGCTGCTTCACCGACATCTCGTCAACGTTTATCTGAATTTATTTAAATGTATTTTTCTGCATTTTTCGGATGCATTTTGCTGTGATAAACGTTGTATTTGCTGTGTGTTTGTGTACAGGAAGGAGCGAACATCAATAAATCTCTGACCACGCTGGGGAAAGTGATCTCAGCGTTAGCTGAAATGGTACGACGCACACACACACACACACACACACAGAGACACAGACACACACACACAGAGACACACACACACACACACACACACACACACACAGACACACACACACACACACAGACAGAGACACACAGAGACACAGACACACACACACAGAGACACACACACACACAGACAGAGACACACACACACAGACAGAGACACACAGAGACACAGACACACACACACAGAGACACACACACACACACAGACAGAGACACACAGAGACACAGACACACACACAGAGACACACACACACACAGACAGAGACACACAGAGACACAGACACACACACACAGAGACACACACACACACACACAGACAGAGACACAGAGACACAGACACACACACACAGAGACACAGACACACACACACAGAGACACAGACACACACACACAGAGACACACACACACACACACACACACACAGACAGAGACACACAGAGACACAGACACACACACACAGAGACACACACACACACACACACACAGAGACACAGACACACACACAGCCACACAGACGCACACACACACACAGAGACACATGCACACACACACACACACACACACACACACACAGACACACTGACACACACACACACACAGACACACACAGCCGCACACACAGACGCACACACAGACGCACACACACAGAGACACATGCACAAACACACACAGCCGCACATAGAGACGCACACACACACACAGAGACACAGACAGACACACACACAGACACACACACACACACACACACACACACACACACACACACACACACACACACACAGAGACACAGACACACACACACAGACACACACACACACACAGACACACACACACAGAGACACAGACACACAGACACACACACACACACACACACACAGCCGCACACACAGACGCACACACACAGAGACACATGCACACACACACACAGACACTGACAGACACGCACAGAGACACACATTCTCACACACATACACACACACACACACAGAGACACAGACACACACAGAGACAAACTCACTTACACAAAGGCCCATGCACACAGACATGGACGCGCGCACACACACGTGTACACACACACACACAGAGACTCGCACAGAGACGCGCACAGACAGACACACACACAGAGACACACACAGGCGCACAGACACACATACAAACACAGACACGTGCAAACACGCGTGTACATACACACAAACAAACACACAGAGACATGCACACAGAGACACACACGCACGTGCACACAGACACGGACGCACGCACACACACAGACGCACGCTCACACGTGTACACACACAGACACACACGCACATCATGTTTATACACATGTTAAAGTTCCTGACGTTAAACAGCAAAGAATGACTTTTGGTTTTCTGTCCGTTTACAGCAGAGCAACAAGAAGAGGAAGAGTGATTTTATTCCCTACAGAGACTCTGTTCTCACCTGGCTGCTGAAGGAAAACCTGGGTACGCGCACACACACACACACACACACACACACACATATACACGTACATACACACACACACGGTGCGTCCCTAGTAATTATAGGCGTCACTCAAAGCAGAATCTTTGGCAGGTTTGCCGACTTTGAGACTATGAAATTCCCCCAGAACCACAGAGTCTTTGGCCCTGTTGACACGTACGTGGTTATTTTGTAAACCGGAGACATGTCCCTTCGTTTGTGTCCTTCGTTTACACGCAAACGGAGAATTGTCCTCTGATAACGAGTCTTTCTAAAAACCTCAAGGCCAGAGTGGAGATTTTGGAAAACTTTGTTTGCGCTTAAACTGAGACAAACGGAGGTTTAGGGCAGCCGAGGAAGAGAAGAGAGAGACGAAGTGATCGGTTGCTGCTGTTGCTGTTTTCTGGATTCTAATTGGCTGACGTGGGCTTGAGCTTCTCGTTACACCGCCACCTACAGGTCTGGCGTGCTCTTGACTACATATATATACACTGGTACGTGTAAACGAACACTTTTCTGAAAACGGACAGCTGTGCACGATGTTATTTTAGAAAACGGAGAGGTTGAAATGTCCGTTTTATGAAACTAGCCGGTAGGGCTGCCACCTCTTAGTCGATTAGTCGACTAATCGGTCGTTTTGGTCTTAGTCGACTAAGATTTCTTTAGTCGATTAGTCATTTTTTATGCTTATTCATGCTTAATTACTTATTTCCAAGAAACTTCTGAGCACATTTATGGTAAACACAAGATTTAAAGTGTTGCTTTTGCAGGAATAATTGTGGAGAAACTCAGTTTTACAGATGGTTAATTAACTACATTTATATTGTGCTTTTCTAGTCTTAACCACCTCTCAAAGAGCACAGCTCTGTCAATTAAATCAACTAATCGATTAGTCGACTAAATCCTATAAGTGTTAGTCGACTAAGAATTTCTTTAGTCGAGGACAGCCCTACTAGCCGGCCACGTGTAAACGTAGCATTCATGTTCAGACTGTGAGACCGGTTGCTGGGAGACCCCTCCCTGATCTAAACACCGATTGGCTTTAAAGGACAATTGCGGTGCACCGAATCGGCCTTTCTCTGGGACATGTTTTCATGCTAATCCAATGTGTCGCTAGCTTGAAACAAGCGACAGAAAAACCGGTGGTTAGCTTATAAAGCTAGTTGTCGTGGGGCAGAGGGTAAAGTAAAAAGAAAGCTCTATTTCTAGACCACTAACTGTTGCTTGTAACAAACACATCGTTTATTCAGTTCACACCTTTATTAAGTACTGTCAGCGTGTTCGTTTTGTTGAGAAGAGGGTAAAAAAAGTCACTCCAACAGATTTATTTCCAAGCAATAAGGCAGAAAAAAGGTCATTTAGCGTACGCTAGCATGCTACCTCGTTCTCAACAGCAAAGCACCGCTACAACACACACAAAGTTCACCATAATCTACAAAAGAACTACTTCCATGTGCTCCCTGGTTTAGAAGAAGTCTCCCAGCTAATCCTGCCTTGTAACTGACTGAAGTTGGAGAAACAGGCTTTCTTTTACTGTCTCTAGAGTTAGCTGACATGATCTACGATCTGAGCTACTGCGCTTGTGCGAGTGCAATCAAAAATAGTCCAGAAGATGAAAAGAGGTCTCACTCTGTAGCTAAAACAGAGACCAGGTGAAAAGAGGATCTGCAGCAGTGAGAGAGAGTTGTGCAGTACAACTAAAATATGGTGTTTTTTGAAAATTAAACCATGTAAACCTATTCTGGTACAACCTTAAAATACAGTTATGAACCTGAAAATTAGCATAATATGGGCGCTTTTAAATACTATTCTACTCCGGTGCGTTCTTCTCTTATTGGTCCTGGCAAGTATCAGGTCTTTTTTGTGCGTCTTTTCAAGGGATTCTCCTTGAAACATGACATGCCTCGTTTTTAAATGTTGTATTAAATGTGTCAAAACTGGTTACAAGTTCAAACTGAAAGCAAAGATATATGATGTATGTTCCATTAATTTTTGGACTGGCGTGTTTATCATCTGTCCCTGATCTTCGCACCTCTCCCAGTCGCACATCCTCTCTCTGGACAAAGGGCTGGCGACGGGCCAGCCCGTATCACAGCGGGAGACTTGCTGACTCGACACAAAAAAAAATAGCCGAGTTCAATAGTTCAGATGGCATCATCTTCTGTAACTTTTCACAATGGAAAGTTACTGGGAGGAAGGCGCTCTGGGCTGTCCCAAAAAATGAAAAATCTTCCCATCAGACACCCTAGCAACAGGCTCTGAAAGTTCTCATTGGAGGATTTCTTTTCTATGCTCTATGCAGTCCTTCCAGAAAAAAAAAAAGAGAGTTTTTTTGTGATTGTTTCAGGCAAAAATCTTTGATTATGCAGCAAGCTTTCTTAAAAAATGCGATGGAATATGCGGGATATTTATGCAATTTTTATGCGCTGAAATTGCGTGAACTAGCAAAAATTGCGGTTTGATCAACGTTCCATTATGTAGAAAGAAAGTTATTGAAACTGATTGATCGTATAATCCAGAAAGTCATTATTACTAATTGTTTATATTTATATTACGGTACAGAAAGTCATTATTACTAATTGTTTATATTTATATTACGGTACAGAAAGTCATTATTACTAATTGTTTATATTTATATTACAGTACAGAAAGTCATTATTACTAATTGTTTATATTTATATTACAGTACAGAAAGTCATTATTACTAATTGTTTATATTTATATTACA
>CM046805.1:26102820-26105320 GCA_025617405.1 Perca schrenkii
GTGTGTCTGTCTCTCTCCCCTGTGTGTCTGTCTCTCTCCCTGTGTGTCTGTCTCTCTTCCTGTGTCTGTCTCTCCCTGTGTCTGTCTCTCCCTGTGTGTCTGTCTCTCCCCCTGGGTGTCTGTCTCTCTTCCCTGTGTCTGTCTCTCTCCCTGTGTGTCTGTCTCTCTCCCTGTGTGTCTGTCTCTCTTCCCTGTGTGTCTGTCTCTCCCCTGTGTGTCTGTCTCTCTTCCCTGTGTGTCTGTCTCTCTTCCCTGTGTGTCTGTCTCTCCCTGTGTCTGTCTCTCCCCCTGTGTGTCTGTCTCTCTTCCTGTGTCTGTCTCTCTTCCTGTGTGTCTGTCTCTCTTCCTGTGTCTGTCTCTCCCCTGTGTGTCTGTCTCTCTCCTGTGTCTGTCTCTCTTCCCTGTGTGTCTGTATCTCTCCCTGTGTGTCTGTCTCTCTCCCTGTGTGTCTGTCTCTCTCCCTGTGTGTCTGTCTCTCTCCCTGTGTGTCTGTCTCTCTCCCTGTGTGTCTGTCTCTCTTCCTGTGTGTCTGTCTCTCTTCCTGTGTGTCTGTCTCTCTCCCTGTGTGTCTGTCTCTCTCCCTGTGTGTCTGTCTCTCCCCCTGTGTGTCTGTCTCTCCCCTGTGTCTGTCTCTCTTCCTGTGTGTCTGTCTCTCTTCCCTGTGTGTCTGTCTCTCTTCCCTGTGTGTCTGTCTCTCTCCCTGTGTGTCTGTCTCTCTCCCTGTGTGTCTGTCTCTCTCCCTGTGTGTCTGTCTCTCGCCCGTGTGTCTGTCTCTCCCCCTGTGTCTGTCTCTCTTCCCTGTGTCTGTCTCTCCCCTGTGTGTCTGTCTCTCTTCCTGTGTGTCTGTCTCTCTCCCTGTGTCTGTCTCTCTCCTGTGTCTGTCTCTCTCCCCTGTGTGTCTGTCTCTCTCCCTGTGTGTCTGTCTCTCCCTGTGTCTGTCTCTCTTCCTGTGTGTCTGTCTCTCCCCCTGTGTGTCTGTCTCTCTTCCCTGTGTGTCTGTCTCTCTTCCCTGTGTGTCTGTCTCTCTCCCTGTGTCTGTCTCTCTCTTCCTGTGTCTGTCTCTCCCCTGTGTGTCTGTCTCTCTTCCTGTGTCTGTCTCTCTCCCTGTGTGTCTGTCTCTCTCCCTGTGTGTCTGTCTCTCTTCCTGTGTGTCTGTCTCTCTTCCTGTGTGTCTGTCTCTCTTCCTGTGTGTCTGTCTCTCTTCCTGTGTGTCTGTCTCTCTCCCTGTGTGTCTGTCTCTCTTCCTGTGTCTGTCTCTCTCCCTGTGTGTCTGTCTCTCTCCTGTGTGTCTGTCTCTCCCCTGTGTCTGCTCTTCCTGTGTCTGTCTCTCCCTGTGTGTCTGTCTCTCTCCCCTGTGTGTCTGTCTCTCTTCCTGTGTGTCTGTCTCTCTCCCTGTGTGTCTGTCTCTCTTCCTGTATGTCTGTCTCTCCCTGTGTGTCTGTCTCTCCCCCTGTCTCTCTCTCTCTCTTCCTTGTGTGTCTCTCTCTCTTCCCTGTGTGTCTGTCTCTCTTCCTGTGTGTCTGTCTCTCTTCCTGTGTGTCTGTCTCTCTCCCCTGTGTGTCTGTCTCTCTTCCTGTGTCTGTCTCTCTCCCCTGTGTGTCTGTCTCTCTTCCTGTGTCTGTCTCTCTTCCCTGTGTGTCTGTCTCTCTCCCTGTGTCTGTCTCTCCCCAGGTCTGTCTCTCCCTGTGTGTCTGTCTCTCCCCCTGTGTGTCTGTCTCTCTTCCTGTGTGTCTGTCTCTCTTCCTGTGTGTCTGTCTCTCTTCCTGTGTGTCTGTCTCTCCCCCTGTGTGTCTGTCTCTCTCCCTGTGTGTCTGTCTCTCTTCCTGTGTGTCTGTCTCTCTCCCTGTGTGTCTGTCTCTCTTCCTGTGTCTGTCTCTCCCCCTGTGTGTCTGTCTCTCTTCCTGTGTCTGTCTCTCCCCCTGTGTGTCTGTCTCTCCCCCTGTGTGTCTGTCTCTCTTCCTGTGTGTCTGTCTCTCTTCCCTGTGTGTCTGTCTCTCTCCCTGTGTGTGTCTCTCTCCCTGTGTCTGTCTCTCCCCCTGTGTGTCTGTCTCTCTTCCGTGTGTCTGTCTCTCTTCCTGTGTGTCTGTCTCTCTTCCTGTGTGTCTGTCTCTCTCCCTGTGTGTCTGTCTCTCTTCCTGTGTCTGTCTCTCCCCCTGTGTGTCTGTCTCTCTTCCTGTGTGTCTGTCTCTCTCCCTGTGTGTCTGTCTCTCTTCCTGTGTCTGTCTCTCCCCCTGTGTGTCTGTCTCTCTTCCTGTGTCTGTCTCTCTTCCTGTGTGTCTGTCTCTCTTCCTGTGTGTCTGTCTCTCTTCCTGTGTGTCTGTCTCTCTTCCTGTGTCTGTCTCTCTTCCTGTGTGTCTGTCTCTCTCCCTGTGTGTCTGTCTCTCTTCCTGTGTGTCTGTCTCTCCCCCTGTGTGTCTGTCTCTCTTCCTGTGTCTGTCTCTCTTCCTGTGTGTCTGTCTCTCTTCCTGTGTGTCTGTCTCTCTTCCTGTGTGTCTGTCTC
>CM046805.1:26110320-26117820 GCA_025617405.1 Perca schrenkii
CACACAGAGACACACAGGCAGACACACACAGAGTCAGTGTGTGTGCTGAGATGGCCCTCTGGTGGTCAGACTGAGCTGCTGCAGATCTCTTAGAGATGCTAGACGGAGACGTTACAGAGAGACTCAGGAGTCTACAGGCAGTCTGGCTTCTTCTTCTTTTGGTGCGAGACAAGACACATGAAGGGGGGACCTGCAAACACAAGAATCCTAAATATAAAACAGACACTAAAGGGTCCAACGTGTAGGAAAATCTCCATCAACTCTCTCGCACCACGCAGTTCACAGTTCAGTCAAGTTTGTTATTTTATCAAATTTCAGTATGACACGTTATGCCGTAAACAGTTTAAATCTGAGCCTGCGCGACTCACATCAGGTATTGACTTTGGCTGTCAAAATTGCTTAAAAATGACGTTCGAATATTCCCTCTAAAATAGCAACGAATGTTCGAACTATTCGAACATCTGGTTGCGCGTGCATCCAAGGTGGCGCGCGACATCGTGACGTCAAAATTATGCGATATCCGGCCGAGCCGCACGTCGCGCACGTCTCCTTTTTTTTTGGAGTTCGCCGACAACAGGACTCTCAGAGTGACTGCAGGTCATCCAATCAGATCACAGGACTCTCAGAGTGACTGCAGGTCATCCAATTAGATCACAGGACTCTCAGAGTGACTGCAGGTCATCCAATCAGATCACAGGACTCTCAGAGTGACTGCAGGTCTCTCTGGTAAACTTACCGGGTTAACATGAGTTCTTTTATGGTGAATGAACGGCTCGATCCAACCAAATAGGTCAGTGAGCGTTTTTTTCCACTGTTTTTTTTAATTCAAATATTAATTTTAACCTTCGAAATTCGTTTTTTTAAAACTATTCGAATATATATTCGAATTTAGAATATTGGTTGACAGCCCTAGTAGTGACAGCCCGTTAGCAGCACCTGTGAGTTTATCATGTGACAGCGAAAACGCAAAAGGCAGAGCAGTATGTCCTGTATGTCTCTTACACACACACACACACGCACACAGCGCTCTATAACGTCCCTGTTGGCAACACACTTTGATTATTTTATTGTTGTTATTGTGTTTTTGTTCAGAGGACTTTAAGTTTCATATCTTAAGTTTGTATTTTTATACATTTTATTTATCAGAACTTTAATATATTTTGACGTTCTGTTGAGACACTAAAACAAGTTCATTTTTAAACTGCGTTGTCAAATTATTTTAACGAGGACTCGTAAATAAGTACAAATAACTAATGTTAGGGAAATCTGTTTATCTGTCGGATTTTTTTTAATAACTAACTATTTGTGTCGGTATCGGCCTTAAAAATCCTTTATCGGTCGTGGGGCTGGGCAATATATTCTACCGATATCGTGATATGAGACTAGATATCCTCTTAGATTTTGGATATCATGATATTGTTAATGGCTTTAGTGTCTTTTCCTGGTTTTAAAGGCTGCATTACAGTAAAGTGATGAACTCTACTGTGTTACCAGACTACTTTAGCTGTTCTATTATTTTGTACCCAGACATTATGTCCACATTACTGAAGATTACATATCTTAAATCTCATTGTGAAAGCACCAACTGTCAACTCTATAATATCGCCACTATTCATACTTTGCAGTGACGTCATTACCATGGGTACCTGGCGGGCAAGAAACGCCGATAGAATAGTGCTGAACAGCGGCCAGTCACGGGAATTGCAGCCTTGCAGATTTCCAATACTACAATCAATCTATTTATTTAGACCATATGTCAGTCGGAACTTGTGATCCATACACAGCACCCGCTGATATTTTCATTGCTTTGAAGTAGACAAAGTCTCTACTACACTTGGAGTTTGGAGATATTTACATCTATCTTATAGAGAATCAGACTTATTTACATCTATCTTATAGAGAATCAGACTTATTTACATCTATCATATAGAGAATCAGACTTATTTACATCTATCTTATAGAGAATCAGACTTACTTACATCTATCTTATAGAGAATCAGACTTATTTACATCTATCATATAGAGAATCAGACTTATTTACATCTATCTTATAGAGAATCAGACTTATTTACATCTATCATATAGAGAATCAGACTTATTTACATCTATCTTATAGAGAATCAGACTTATTTACATCTATCTTATAGAGAATCAGACTTATTTACATCTATCTTATAGAGAATCAGACTTATTTACATCTATCTTATAGAGAATCAGACTTATTTACATCTATCTTATAGAGAATCAGACTTATTTACATCTATCTTATAGAGAATCAGACTTATTTACATCTATCTTATAGAGAATCAGACTTATTTACATCTATCTTATAGAGAATCAGACTTATTTACATCTATCTTATAGAGAATCAGACTTATTTACATCTATCTTATAGAGAATCAGACTTATTTACATCTATCTTATAGAGAATCAGACTTACTTTACATCTATCTTATAGAGAATCAGACTTATTTACATCTATCTTATAGAGAATCAGACTTATTTACATCTATCTTATAGAGAATCAGACTTATTTACATCTATCTTATAGAGAATCAGACTTATTAACATCTATCTTATAGAGAATCAGACTTATTTACATCTATCTTATAGAGAATCAGACTTATTAACATCTATCTTATAGAGAATCAGACTTACTTACATCTATCTTATAGAGAATCAGACTTATTAACATCTATCTTATAGAGAATCAGACTTACTTACATCTATCTTATAGAGAATCAGACTTATTAACATCTATCTTATAGAGAATCAGACTTACTTTACATCTATCTTATAGAGAATCAGACTTATTAACATCTATCTTATAGAGAATCAGACATACTTACATCTATCTTATAGAGAATCAGACTTATTAACATCTATCTTATAGAGAATCAGACTTATTAACATCTATCTTATAGAGAATCAGACTTATTTACATCTATCTTATAGAGAATCAGACTTATTTACATCTATCTTATAGAGAATCAGACTTATTAACATCTATCTTATAGAGAATCAGACTTATTTACATCTATCTTATAGAGAATCAGACTTATTTACATCTATCTTATAGAGAATCAGACTTATTTACATCTATCTTATAGAGAATCAGACTTATTAACATCTATCTTATAGAGAATCAGACTTATTTACATCTATCTTATAGAGAATCAGACTTATTTACATCTATCTTATAGAGAATCAGACTTATTTACATCTATCTTATAGAGAATCAGACTTATTTACATCTATCTTATAGAGAATCAGACTTATTTACATCTATCTTATAGAGAATCAGACTTATTTACATCTATCTTATAGAGAATCAGACTTATTTACATCTATCTTATAGAGAATCAGAGTTATTTACATCTATCTTATAGAGAATCAGACTTATTTACATCTATCTTATAGAGAATCAGACTTATTTACATCTATCTTATAGAGAATCAGACTTATTTACATCTATCTTATAGAGAATCAGACTTATTTAACATCTATCTTATAGAGAATCAGACTTATTTACATCTATCTTATAGAGAATCAGACTTATTTACATCTATCTTATAGAGAATCAGACTTATTTACATCTATCTTATAGAGAATCAGACTTATTTACATCTATCTTATAGAGAATCAGAGTTATTTACATCTATCTTATAGAGAATCAGACTTATTTACATCTATCTTATAGAGAATCAGACTTATTTACATCTATCTTATAGAGAATCCGTCACTTTACACCGCACAAAAAAGGAAAGCCTATAAAAGTACAGATAGCTATCTTTTTTTCAAGAGTGGATGGGTTAACAACGCTGTCATATGGGAGGTGAAAAACAGGAATATCTTCATAATCAAAGCAAAGGTGAGTGTTACTAGTTAGTTAGCTAGCTAGCTAGCTACCCGCTAACGTTTGCTGATCTGTTCCGTCATGTGATGAAGTCTTCATCTGAATATGTAAACCCTCCCTGCTGGCGAATGACAGCTTTTTTAAACCTTCTGCCAACACTAGGCTATGTATCATGTAGGGTGACCAGTCAAAAGTTGTGTCGGGACGCTAAAATATCCCGGTTTACACCAACCACTATGAAATTGTCCCGGTTGTCAGCGATTACATAACCGACGTGGTCTTATTATAGCCCGATCATTAACTAAACCCATGTAGAAAGACTAATAAAGCGTCCAGCGTATGATATTTGTAAACATTGTTGCAACGCCTCTTCTTCTCTGTCTCGTTTTAACCAGTCTTTTGCTGACACCGGTGTTAAATGTCACAGTAGGCTTTCAGCCAACAAATTGATTCTTGAGCAAATTCACTCAATTCACACAAGAAATATACGTTATAGAATGAAGTTCTTGCCCGCCAGCCAGTAGTTGTGACGTCACGTGCAAAGTATGAATATCGACATCGAGGTATTAGGACAAGAACATCGCGATATCTGATTTTCTCCATATCGCCCAGCCTTAACCGGTCGGGCTCGAACAGTAACACACACACAAAAAAGTAAAAGCGTGATTTGATTTCCTACACAACTTGTTGTGTATTCGGTGGTCTATATTTCCAGAGATGAAGTATAACTTGGACCCAGTGGTCCCAGTTTGACCTTTGGTGTTTCTGTGAGCGTTACATTAGAAGTTGTTCAGTAATGAAGTGACTCTTTCTCTTTCTTTCTTCTTCTCTTTGTAAAAGCTGCGGGGGAAATCTGTCAGGTATCTTTTCTTCAGTCAGCTGTTACTAGTTACCATGGTGACAGCATCCTGGTATTATTCACCACAGATGTTTAGATATACGTAGATAGATAAAGACACACACACAGACACGCACGCACAGAGACACACACACACACACACACACACACACACAGACACAGACAGACAGAGAGACGGACACACACACACACACACACACACAGACAGACAGAGAGACAGACACACACACACACACACACACACACACAGACAGAAGACAGACACACACACACACACACACACACAGACAGACAGACAGACAGACAGACAGACAGACACAGACCCACACACACACACACACACAGACAGACAGACAGACAGACACAGACACACACACACACACACACACACAGACAGACAGAGAGACAGACACACACACACACACACACACACACACACACAGACACAGACAGACAGAGAGACGGACACACACACACACACACACACACACACACAGACAGAGAGACAGACACACACACACACACACAGACAGAGAGACAGACACACACACACACACACACAGACAGACAGACAGACAGACAGACAGACAGACAGACAGACAGACAGACAGACAGACAGACAGACAGACAGACAGACACAGACCCACACACACACACACAGACAGACAGATCGTTGTGGCCATGAAGACTTATTTAACTCCCAGTGTTTATTTTATTCCTTTTTTAGTGTTTTTTTATTGTCTGAGTCTCTGAGTTTGTCGTGATAATGTCATTTTCTTTTCATTTTTCCCTTTCCCTTATATATATTTATATATTTATATATTTTGTCTCGTGTTTTAAGTTTGTTCTGTGAAGCACGTTGGGCCGTATGCTCGCACGTAAGGTATGAAGAAAGAATACACCTCTATGCCATGTTTCCTGTTCCCCTCATCCTCTGACTGAACCTGTGCACATGTGGCTGTGCAGATGTGGCTGTGCAGATGTGTATTTATTTGTATTTATTCTAAGGATCCCCATCAGCTGACGTCTAGACGACCAGCTAGTCTTCCCAGGGTCCAAGACCACATTTAGTCAGACAATATCAAAACATTTCACAACATATACTGAAAAGAAAACAAATTAAACAAATACATTATATATGTAACAATATCTGCTTACAAAACTAAATAACAAGAAGAAAAATTACACTTAAAATGAAATGAAAACAATAACAAACCGAATAGAGAAAATATCTTGAGAACAAAGTTATACATTACAGTATATTACATGGTTAACATTAAGGTAGATCACATTAAAATAGATTAAAAAAATCAGACATTTTTTCACCAACCAATCATAAACGTCATGAAAAATAATTTAAATGAAGGTAAGATTTGACCTACTTTTAAAAATAGACCTTTCCTGTAATAAAACGAATGTTACTTGGGATTTTATTCCACATAGAACTTGCTCTATGAATGAAAGTTGTGATGTGGCTGTGCAGATGTTGTTGTGCAGATGTGACTCTGTGTTTTCCGTGTGTGTGTGTGTGCAGTGGTGGTGACTCTGGAGCCGCTGGTGGGAGCCGAGACGTACGTCAACGGGAAGCAGATCACCGACGCAGTCGTCCTAAAACAAGGTGCTCGGTGTCAAGCTCTGGGATTGGTCTGCTGGGGGGGGAAATGCACTCTGGGATTTGTAGTTGTCCACAGGCTTTTTTATTTAATTTTTTTTTATCAACTAAGCACATATATTATATTTTATCATAACAGTGTGTCCGGTAGGGAACATATGATGATGTGGTTTATTTTTTTAATTTTTTTGGACCACATTGGGACTTCATTTGTCTCTCCCGGTTCACTACGGGACACATTTTTACTGAAATAAAGTCCTATTTACACAGGAAGGGGCGGGACTCAGTGTTTCCTTTTTTAGGATTTTATTTTTTATTTTTTTTAGCAGTGTCCGAACAACACCCCCTGCACTAGGGCTGCCACGTCTTAGTCGATTAGTCGACTAATCGGTCGTTTTGGTCTTAGTCGACACAGATTTCTTTAGTCCATTAGTCATTTTTTATGCTTATTCATGCTTAATTACTCATTTCCAAGAAACTTCTGAGCACATTTATGGTAAACACGAGATTTAAAGTGGTGCTTTTGCAGGATTAATTGTGGAGAAACTCAGTTTTACAGATGGTTAATTAACTACATTTATATTGTGCTTTTTCTAGTCTTAACCACCTCTCAAAGAGCACAGCTCTGTCAATTAATCAACTAATCGATTAGTCGACAAAATCCTATAAGTGTTAGTCGACTAAGAATTTCTTTAGTCGAGGACAGCCCTACCCTGCACTCTCAGGTACCGAAATTTGGTACAGTTTGATTTAGCGTGCATCGGTCCTTGGTAGTAATTCGGTCAGTATCCAAAACCCCTAACGTTAGTGGACTTACAACCGCAGCCATGACTGCGTTGTGCGTCTGCGTTGTGCGTCTGCCCTGTAGTCCAGTCTCGGACTATAGTCATGGACTGCACTACTGTTTCTGGTGAGAGAATATCCATTATAGAGGAAACACCGGGACTTCTCCTCCTCTGTTCTCTTCTGTCCCGAAACCATCCTTTTCCTCACTCTCCGCCCCTTTGTCTTTGGTCTCCAGGCAACCGCATCGTGATGGGGAAGAACCACGTGTTCCGGTTCAACCACCCGGAGCAGGCGCGGCTGGAGAGGGAGCGCAGCGTGACGGCCGAGCAGCAGCAGGAGCCCGAGGACTGGAACTACGCCCAGAGGGAGCTGCTGGAGAAACAGGGC
>CM046805.1:26122820-26127820 GCA_025617405.1 Perca schrenkii
TGAAGCGCTGTGGTCTCCCTGTCTGTCTCTAACCTGTCTGTCTCTGACCTGTCTGTCTCTCTGCAGGTCCAGTCCATAGTGAAGTGCTGTGTTCTCCCTGTCTGTCTCTGACTTGTCTGTCTCTGACCTGTCTGTCTCTAACCTGTCCGTCTCTGACCTGTCTGTCTCTCTGCAGGTCCAGTCCATAGTGAAGCGTTGTAGTCTCCCTGTCTGTCTCTGACCTGTCTGTCTCTGACCTGTCTGTCTCTCTGCAGGTCCAGTCCATAGTGAAGCGCTGTGGTCTCCCCAGCAGTGGGAAGAGGAGGGAGCCTCTGCGAGTCTATCAGATCCCCCAGAGACGGAGGATCAGCAAGGACCCCAAACGGGTCACCATGGAGGACCTGCGCATGCAGGCGGTCAAAGAGATCTGCTACGAGGTACACACACGCATGTGTGTGTGTGTGTGTGTGTGTGTGTGTGTGTCACCCCCTCAGGTTGTTAAAGGACAATTCCGGCGCAAAATGAACCTAGGGGTCAATAACATATGTGTACCGAGTCGACCGTTCTCTGGGATATTTTTTCATGCTAATTTAATGTGTCTCTAGCTTTGAACAATCTAGCGCAAACTGCTGATTAGCTGCTAACGCTAGCTTTTGGGGCACATGGTAAATCACTAAAAGGCTCAAAATAGCGCCACACTTCCACGGTAGCACAATGATGGTCCCTACATGTACACTGAAGCATTGAGAACTTTGTAAGTGTACAGACAGTTTATTAAAAAGTTAGATTATAAAGACAGTAGCGTTAATGTTTACACGCTGCCGCTATCTTGGATAACAGTCATGACCAGCCGAGCGACGAATGCCGTGCAACCAGTGACATAGCTCAAACAGCATTCGTGATTAATAAACTGTCTGTACACTTACAAAGTTCTCAATGCTCTTCAATAAAACAAGTGTTTCTTATCCGATTAATCGATGGAAAAATCGGTAGAATACTCGATTACTAAAATAATCGATAGCTGCAGCCCTACTAAAGTGTCTCTGTGTGTGTGGCCCCCCCCTCAGGTTGCTAAAGTGTCTCTGTGTGTGTGTCCCCCCCCTCAGGTTGCTAAAGTGTCTCTCTGTGTGTGTGTGTGTGTGTGTGTGTGTGTGTGTGTGTGTGTGTGTGTGTGTGTGTGTGTGTGTGTGTGTGTGTGTGTGTGTCCCTCAGGTGGCTCTGGGAGACTTCCGTCACTCCCGTCAGGAGATCGAAGCGCTGTCCATCGTCAAGATGAAGGAACTCTGCCGCATGTACGCCAAGAAGGACGCCAGCGGCGCGAGAGCTGGAAGGCCGTGGCCCAGGACGTCTGCGACACCGTGGGCATCGGCGAGAGAGGAGCCCCCACGGAGGAGGGAGGGGGGGCGGGGGAGAGACGGGGGAGGGTGGGGGAGAAAAAAAACGCCTACGACCTCAAGGCTCACATTGATAAACTGACTGATATTTTAGAGGTGAGTTCTCTGCTTAAAGGGTTTGATTTTAAAGGAAATTTTTTTTTTTTCCTTTTCCAAAAACTGGTCCAGTATTAAACGAGAAACAAACTGCAATGTAACCCTAAGGGTTATTTTATTATTGTAAGTGTCTGACAAAATTATGGGAAGGATCCCTACAGAGATAGACCTTTTAGTTAAAGAGTAAGATCCTTTTAGTTTAATATGAAACAGCCCCGAAATCACCATCAGCAAACTCCACCAGACTCCATGTAAATAATCAGGACTTTTAGCGTGTATAGAGCCAGCATATCTCCACCAGACTCCATGTAAATAATCAGGACTTTTAGCGTGTATAGAGCCAGCATATCTCCACCAGACTCCATGTAAATAATCAGGACTTTTAGTGTGTATAGAGCCAGCATATCTCCACCAGACTCCATGTAAATAATCAGGACTTTTAGTGTGTATAGAGCCAGCATATCTCCACCAGACTCCATGTAAATAATCAGGACTTTTAGTGTGTATAGAGCCAGCATATCTCCACCAGACTCCATGTAAATAATCAGGACTTTTAGTGTGTATAGAGCCAGCATATCTCCACCAGACTCCATGTAAATAATCAGGATTTTTAGCGTATATAGAGCCAGCATATTTCCACGAGACTCCATGTAAATAATCAGGACTTTTAGCATGTATAGAGCCAGCATATCTCCACCAGACTCCATGTAAATAATCAGGACTTTTAGCGTGTATAGAGCCAGCATATCTCCACCAGACTCCATGTAAATAATCAGGACTTTTAGCGTGTATAGAGCCAGCATATCTCCACATGTAAATGGGTGAATTAAGGGTTTATTTCAACCATTTCAGAGTGGTGATTGTTGGAACAGTGGACAGATGAACCAAGACAGCTTTTTGGTAGTTTTATTTAGTTTCTGTCCACTTTGAATGAAGTGTGTTTTAACGATGATAAAAGTCCTGATTATTTACATGGAGTCTGGTGGAGTTTGGCGATGGTGATTTCTGGGCTGTTTCATGTTAAACTAAAAGCATCTTACTCTTTAACTAAAAGGTCTATCTCTCTATGGATCCTTTCCATAATGTTGTCAGACACTTAGTTGTCACTTAGACAAGTGTAGGGTCCAACACATGAAATAATAAAACATCTGGACTCTGACAGGAAGTGAAGTTGCAGAACAACATGAAGGACGAAGAGATCAAAGCTCTGAGAGACCGCATGATCAAGATGGAGAGCATCATCCCCGTTCAGGTACGTTCAAACACATCAAGTATTCAGATCCTTTATTACTTGAGTAGAAGTACTCATACCACACTGTAAAATACTCTGTTACAAGTCCTGCAGTGAAGATGTTACTTCAGTAAAAGTGTGTAAGTATCATCAGGAAAATGTAGTTAAAGTATTAAAAGTAAAGAAAGACCGAGAGAGACAGACAGACGGACGGAGAGAGAGACAGACGGACGGAGAGAGAGACAGACGGACGGAGAGAGAGACAGAGACAGATGGAGAGAGAGACAGAGACAGACCAAGAGAGAGACAGACGGAGACGGACGGAGAGAGAGACAGACGGAGACGGACGGAGAGAGAGACAGACAGACGGACGGATAGAGAGACAGACGGAGACGGACGGAGAGAGAGACAGACAGACGGACGGAGAGAGAGACAGACGGACGGAGAGAGAGACAGACGGACGGAAAGGGGGAGACAGAGACAAACGGACAGAGAGACAGACGGACAGAGACAGACGGAGAGAGAGACAGACGGAGACGGACGGAGAGAGAGACAGAGACAGACGGAGAGAGAGACAGAGACAGACGGAGAGAGAGAGAGACAGACGGAGAGAGAGACAGACGGAAACGGACGGAGAGAGAGACAGACGGAGACGGACGGAGAGAGAGACAGACGGAGAGAGAGACAGACAGAGACTGACGGAGAGAGAGAGAGACAGACAGACGGACGGAGAGAGAGACAGACGGACGGAGAGACAGACGGACGGAGAGAGAGACAGACGGACGGAAAGGGGGAGACAGAGACAGACGGACAGAGAGACAGACGGACAGAGACAGACGGAGAGAGAGACAGAGACAGACAGAGAGAGAGACAGATGGAGAGAGAGACAGACGGGACGGAGAGAGAGACAGACGGACGGAAAGGGGGAGACAGAGACAGACGGACAGAGAGACAGACGGACAGAGACAGACGGAGAGAGAGACAGAGACAGACAGAGAGAGAGACAGATGGAGAGAGAGACAGACGGAGACGGAGGGAGAGAGAGACAGACGGAGAGAGAGACAGAGACAGACGGAGAGAGAGACAGACAGAGACGGACGGAGAGAGAGACAGACGGAGACGGACTGAGAGAGAGACAGAGACAGACGGAGAGAGAGACAGACAGAGACGGACGGAGAGAGAGACAGAGACAGACGGAGAGAGAGACAGAGACAGACGGAGAGAGAGACAGACCGAGACGGACGGAGAGAGAGACAGAGACAGACGGAGAGAGAGACAGAGACAGACGGAGAGAGAGACAGACAGAGACGGACGGAGAGAGAGACAGACGGAGACGGACGGAGAGAGAGACAGAGACAGACGGAGACAGACAGACCGAGAGAGAGGGATGGACAGAGCATCACATTTTGTGTAGTTTTTGTGAAATCTTTCTCAGCGGATGAATTAATACGCATCTGACTCTGTGTGCGAGGACCTTTTACCCTGGTAACCCCGGTAACCAGTGGCGTTGTCGTTTCCAGGACGAGGACGTTAACGGCGAAGAGGACGAAGAAGACGGTGCCGAGTCGCCCCCGAGAGACGGCGCGGCCACGCGGCCCCCCGAGGTCCGAGTGAAGCGCCTGATGGACGAGGACCCGGCCTTCAGGAGAGGACGACTCCGCTGGCTCAAACAGGAACAGCAGAGAATCCTGAACCTGCAGCAGCAGAACATCACCAAGAAGCTCCGCCAGAACCAGAACCAGACCCAGGGTCAGATATATCACACTGTCACACAGAACCAGAACCAGACCCAGGGTCAGATATATCACACTGTCACACAGAACCAGAACCAGACCCAGGGTCAGATATATCACACTGTCACACAGAACCAGACCCAGGGTCAGATATCACACTGTTAGACACAACCAGAACCAGACCCAGGGTCAGATATCACACTGTTAGACACAACCAGAACCAGAACCAAGGTCAGATATATCACACTGTTAGACAGAACCAGAACCAGGGTCAGATATCACACTGTTAGACAGAACCAGAACCAGGGTCAGATATAACACTGTCGGACACAACCAGAACCAGAACCAGGGTCAGATATATCACACTGTTAGACAGAACCAGGGTCAGATATCACTCTCACTCTGTCAGACAGAACCAGAACCAGGGTCAGATATATCACACTGTTAGACAGAACCAGAACCAGGGTCAGATATCACACTGTTAGACACAACCAGAACCAGAACCAGGGATCAGATATATCACACTGTTAGACACAACCAGAACCAGGGTCAGATATCACACTGTTA
>CM046805.1:26132820-26145320 GCA_025617405.1 Perca schrenkii
TCTGGTGGAGATATGCTGGCTCTATACACACTAAAAGTCCTGATTATTTACATGGAGTCTGGTGGAGATATGCTGGCTCTATACACGCTAAAAGTCCTGATTATTTACATGGAGTCTGGTGGAGATATGCTGGCTCTATACACACTAAAAGTCCTGATTATTTACATGGAGTCTGGTGGAGATATGCTGGCTCTATACACACTAAAAGTCCTGATTATTTACATGGAGTCTGGTGGAGATATGCTGGCTCTATACACGCTAAAAGTCCTGATTATTTACATGGAGTCTGGTGTAGTTTGGTGATGGTGATTTCGGGGATGTTTCATGTTAAACTAGAAGGATCTTACTCTTTAACCAAAAGCTCTATCTCTGTAGGGATCCTCTCAGAAAAAGAAAGAACATTTTCCTCGAAGCTTGAAGCTCGTAGTTTCCGTCTCTCCCGTGCGACATTGAATGCTACAAACCAAAGAAAGCTGCTCTGTGGTGGACAGACGCGCTGCTGTACAGACAGAGAGAGAGAGGGAGAGAGAGGGAGAGAGAGAGAAGAGGGTGAAGATATGAGGAAGAGAAGATGTTGAGAGACTTTTTAAAGCATTGTGTGTATATCTGAAGTGTATCCTGACTTATTTGTCTCGATGTTTTTATGAAGATTAATCTATTTTAAAAAAAAAAACGGGCTGCGACATAAACATTGAAAGTGTTGCCTTCACTGTCTCTGGCAATCGTGGGAGGATGTAGGACTCGTTTAAACAGACGTGGGAAGACTGTAGGAATCATGAAACGTGGATGGGTTGAGATGTATGTAGGGGCCGTGTTGAGCAAGGAACTCTGGGAAATGTAGTATGAGAGACAGGCTGGGGGGGATACGAGCGAGACTATAAGCTTTGTGTTGGAAGTAGGAAGAGACACTACGACGCGTTCTGTGAGATTTAAAGAAAGCGAAAATAAAACGTTAGGACGTCCGTCAGGGACGAGGAATCACGCTGCCTTCAGGGGACGGAGGGAAGTCGGGAGATTGTGGCTTTTAACCCCGAGTTTGAGCTGGCATTTAATGTCACTTTAAAGGTGACATGGTGACAGCTGGGGATATTTGGTCTCACACACAGAAACACACACACATACACAGAGACACACACACACACACACAAAGAGAGACACAGAAACACACACGCAGACACACACTAAGAGACACAAACAAACACAGAGAGACACCCAGAGACACACAAACACACACATAGACACACACATACATAGACACACACAGACATACACACAGAGACACACACACACACACACTAAGAGAGACACACACAGACGCAAACAAGCACACACAGAGACACACACACACACTAAGAGACACAGACCCACACACACAGACGCACACATAAACAGACAAAAACACACACAGAGACCCACAAACAGACACACACACACACTAAGAGACACACACACACACAGACACACACACACACACTAAGAGACACAGACCCACACACACAGACGCACACATAAACAGACAAAAACACACACAGAGACCCACAAACAGACACACACACACACACTAAGAGACACAGACACACACACATAAACAGACACAAACACACACAGAGACCCACAAACAGACACACACACACACACTAAGAGACCCACAAACACACACAGAGACCCACAAACACACACACACACACTAAGAGACCCACAAACACACACAGAGACCCACAAACACACACACACACACACTAAGAGACCCACAAACACACACAGAGACCCACAAACACACACACACACACACACTAAGAGACCCACAAACACACACAGAGACCCACAAACACACACACACACACACTAAGAGACCCACAAACACACACAGAGACCCACAAACACACACACACACACTAAGAGACCCACAAACACACACAGAGACCCACAAACACACACACACACTAAGAGACACACACACAAACACACACAGAGACCCACATAAACAGACATACACACACACAGAGACGTACACAGACACACACTAAGAGACACACAATAACAAAAACAGAAAACTGCCACGTTTCCCACTCCCCCCACGTGAACCTGAACGCATCCTCGGCGGGTTTTATCCGCCCTGAACGATGACGCGTTTACTGACCCTGCCTAAGCCCTCGCCCACGCAGAGCGAGGCATTCTGGGAGATGACGAGTGGAGCCTCTTTATTTTATTAGCTCCGTGACTTTAAGACCTTCTTCACACTAAAGGTCAGAAACCAACCAATGGGAGCGCTCCCCTCCGGAGGGAGCCGCCCAATGAGAGCGCTCCCTTTCCGGAGGGAGCCGCCCAATGGGAGATGATGATGATGATGATGACAGAAACACTACAGGTGAATGTGATTGGCCAGAGAAGCATGACATCATGTTCTGCTCTGCTGTCTCTGGAACCGACCAATCACGGGACAATCCTGATAAACTGCTGCCACTGCCGCCGCCGGGCTTTATGGGAAATGAAGTTTCCCTTTTTGTTGTTTTTTTTCAGATTTCTTTTCTTCTCTTTTTTTTATTTCCAGTTTGGGTTCTCTGATTGGCTGTTTTTCTTTCTTTTCTCTGCGTATTAATTTTTTTGAGCTTCTCGTATTTTAACCCTCGCCGACCGACCGCGTGTGTTCTCTTTGTGATGTCATCGGCGTGATGACATCACTCTTATTAATATAAATATAACGTATAAAGTGTCGTTAATATCGGGTTCTTTTGGACGCTGCTAAAGGGAGCTTCTTCTTCTTCGCCCTCATGCAACTGCGTGTGTGTGTGTGTGCATACGTGTGTGTGTTTCTGTGTGTGTGTGTGTGTGTGCGTGTGCGTCTGTGTGTGTGTCTGTGTGTACGTGCGTGCATACGTGTGTCTGTGTGCGTGTGTTTCTGTGTGTGTGTGCGTGTGTTTCTGTGTGTGTGTGTGCATGCGTGTTTCTGTGTGTGTGTGTGTGTGTGCGTCTGTGTGTGTGCGTGCATACGTGTGTCTGTGTGCGTGTGTGTGTTTCTATGTGTGTGCGTGTGTGCATACGTGTGTGTGTGTGCGCGTTTGTTTGTGTGTGCGTATGCGTGCGTGCATACGTGTGTGTCTGTTTGCGTGCGTGTGTTTCTGTGTTTCTGTGTGTGCGTATGTGTGTGTCTGTTTGCGTGCGTGTGTTTCTGTGTGTGTGTGTGTGTGTGCGCGCGTGTGTGTGCGCGCGTGCGTGCGCGCGTGTGCGCGTGCTTGTGTGTGTGTGTGTTTCCTGGTTAATTTAGAATCATAATCTAAAGTTTGTTTTCACGTTTATAAACCAGATTTTATTTCTAATCGTCTGTTGTTGTTGTTGTTGTTGTTGTTGTTGTTGTTGTTGTTGTCCGAGGGGAGGGAGGGAGGGAGAGAGGGGGGAGAGCCGTTGCCATGGCGACCCTTCTCTTGCAGAGCTCCTTCTAGAGCTCGGCTCAGTGACTGTTACTGACTGTCCCAGACACTTCTTCTCCTCGTCTGTTTCTGTCTGTGTTTGCTGTTTTTTGTTTTTATTTGTTTGTTTGTTGTTGTTTTTTTTCTCTGTCTGTTTGCCGGTTGTGTTTTGGTCGTATCAGGAACCAATCTCAGGCTCTACCTGCAGACACCGTGATGGCAATAAACTGTCAGTAAGAACCAAACACTCACCACGACTCCTGGCTTCACTGTCTCTTTACTCACTGCTTCACCGTGTTAAATCAAACCATAGCTGGGTCTGGACGTCTTTCTGTCATTTACAATACACACAGACACACACACAGACACACACACAGAGACACACACAGACACACACACAGAGACACACAGACACACACACAGACACACACACAGAGACACACACAGACACACACACAGAGACACACAGACACACACACAGACACACACAGAGACACACACAGACACACAGACACACACAGAGAAACACAGAGACACACACACACACACACAGACACACAGAGACACACAGACACACAGAGACACACACAGAGACACACACAGACACACACACACACAGAGACACACACAGACACAAACAGAGAAACACAGACACACAGAGACACACAGAGACACACAGAGACACACACAGAGACACACACAGACACACACACACACAGAGACACACACAGACACAAACAGAGAAACACACACACACACAGACACACAGAGACACACACAGAGACACACACAGACACACACAGAGAAACACAGACACACACACAGACACGCACACAGACACGCACACAGACACACACAGACACGCACACAGACACACACACAGACACACACAGAGAAACACAGAGACACACACAGAGACACACAGAGACACACAGAGACACACACAGACACACACAGAGACACACACAGACACACACACAGACACACACACAGACACACACAGAGAAACACAGAGACACACACAGACACACACACAGACACACACACAGACACACACAGAGAAACACAGAGACACACACAGACACACACAGAGACACACAGAGACACACACAGACACACAGAGACACACACAGACACACACACACACAGAGAAACACAGACACACACACAGACACACAGAGACACACACAGAGACACACACAGACACACACAGAGACACAGACACACACAGACACACAGAGAAACAGAGACACAAACAGAGACACACAGAGACACACAGAGACACAGACACACACAGACACACACAAAGAAACACACAGAGACACACACAGAGACACACAGACACACACACAGACACACACAGAGACACACACACAGAGACACACACACAGACACACACACACAGAGACACACACAGACACACACACAGACACACACAGAGAAACACACAGAGACACACACAGAGAAACACAGGGACACACACAGACACACAGAGACACACACACAGAGACACACACAGACACACAGACACACACAGACACACACACAGACACACACAGACACACACAGAGACACAGACAAACACAGAGACACACAGACACACACAAACACACACACAGAGACACACACACAGAGACACACACACAGACACACACACAGACACACACACACAGAGACACACACAGACACACACACAGACACACACAGAGAAACACACAGAGACACACACAGAGAAACACAGGGACACACACAGACACACAGAGACACACACACAGAGACACACACAGACACACAGACACACACAGAGACACAGACAAACACAGAGACACACAGACACACACAAACACACACAGACACACACACAGACACACACACAGACACACACACACAGACACACACAGACACAGACACACACACGCACACAAAGACATGACATGCACACACAAACACACAGACACACACACAAAGACATTACATGCACACAAAGAAACACACACAGACATACACTCACAAAAAGACACAGACAGACAGAGACACACAAAAAGACACAGACAGACAGAGACACACACACAGACATACACTCACAAAAAGACACAGACAGACAGAGACACACACACAGACATACACTCACAAAAAGACAGACAGACAGACAGAGACACACACACACATGGACGTCTTTTTCCAGGTTTTCTTAATGGAGATTTCCGGTCGATTCCAACACTTACAGTATCTCACAAAAGTGAGTACACCCCTCACATTTTAGTAAATATTTCATTATATCTTTTAATGGGACAACACTGAATAAATTACACTTTGCTACAATGTAAAGTATTTAAGTGTCCAGCTTGTATAACAGTGTAAACGTGCTGTCCCCTCAAAATAACTCAACACACAGACATTCATGTCTAAACCACTGGCAACATAAGTCAGTCCACCCCTATGTTAAATTCCCATAGAGGCATGCAGATGTTTATTTTTACAGTTTTTCTTGACTGCTTTGATGCACAACAGTCAACTCAAACTCCACATTTTCAAAACAGTTAACACGCAGGCCGAAACAGTGGCACTCATGGTCTACTCTAAATGACACATTTTGTTTTACAAAAGGCTCTAACCGTGCGAAAACATTTAAAATATGCAACAAAAGGTAATTTTGCCTTCAAAGAACACAACTTGCAAACAAGAGTATGAGCTCTTCCAATCAACCATTACACAGTGGACAACAAAACACAAAATACAGCACTCAGTCCAAATCAGTGCACCATTGCTTGCCATTGTAGCTTATTACTTTTAAGTAGCTTTCATGCCAGTGCCATTTTTTGTTTTTGATTCTTATTTTCAAACTGTGGCTGAAAACTGAAATACTGTAAATATTACACATAATACATGTAAAAAAGAAATTAAGAAATTAAAAATAAAATCTATTACAGTAAAGTATAAACATCTATTAATGTAGAGTATAAGAAATTATTATTGATACTCTGACTGATCTATGGGGCCACATGGTCTAACCCTGCAGACTGATCTATGGGGCCACATGGTCTCACCCTGCAGACTGATCTATGGGGGCCACATGGTCTCACCCTGCAGACTGATCTATGGGGGCCACATGGTCTAACCCTGCAGACTGATCTATGGGGGCCACATGGTCTCACCCTGCAGACTGATCTATGGGGCCACATGGTCTAACCCTGCAGACTGATCTATGGGGCCACATGGTCTAACCCTTCAGACTGATCTATGGGGCCACATGGTCTAACCCTGCAGACTGATCTATGGGGGCCACATGGTCTAACCCTGCAGACTGATCTATGGGGGCCACATGGTCTAACCCTGCAGACTGATCTATGGGGGCCACATGGTCTCACCCTGCAGACTGATCTATGGGGGCCACATGGTCTAACCCTGCAGACTGATCTATGGGGCCACATGGTCTCACCCTGCAGACTGATCTATGGGGCCACATGGTCTAACCCTGTAGACTGATCTATGGGGCCACATGGTCTAACCCTGCAGACTGATCTATGGGGGCCACATGGTCTAACCCTGCAGACTGATCTATGGGGGCCACATGGTCTAACCCTGCAGACTGATCTATGGGGGCCACATGGTCTAACCCTGCAGACTGATCTATGGGGCCACATGGTCTAACCCTGCAGACTGATCTATGGGGCCACATGGTCTAACCCTGCAGACTGATCTATGGGGCCACATGGTCTAACCCTGCAGACTGATCTATGGGGCCACATGGTCTAACCCTGCAGACTGATCGATGGGGGCCACATGGTCTAACCCTGCACACTGATCTATGGGGCCACATGGTCTAACCCTGCAGACTGATCTATGGGGCCACATGGTCTAACCCTGCAGACTGATCTATGGGGCCACATGGTCTAACCCTGCAGACTGATCTATGGGGCCACATGGTCTAACCCTTCAGACTGATCTATGGGGGCCACATGGTCTAACCCTGCAGACTGATCTATGGGGCCACATGGTCTAACCCCTGCAGACTGATCTATGGGGCCACATGGTCTAACCCTGCAGACTGATCTATGGGGGCCACATGGTCTAACCCTGCAGACTGATCTATGGGGGCCACATGGTCTAACCCTGCAGACTGATCTATGGGGCCACATGGTCTAACCCTGCAGACTGATCTATGGGGGCCACATGGTCTAACCCTGCAGACTGATCTATGGGGCCACATGGTCTCACCCTGCAGACTGATCTATGGGGGCCACATGGTCTAACCCTGCACACTGATCTATGGGGCCACATGGTCTAACCCCTGCACACTGATCTATGGGGGTCACATGGTCTAACCCTGCAGACTGATCTATGGGGGCCACATGGTCTAACCCTGCACACTGATCTATGGGGCCACATGGTCTAACCCTGCAGACTGATCTATGGGGGCCACATGGTCTAACCCTGCACACTGATCTATGGGGGCCACATGGTCTAACCCTGCACACTGATCTATGGGGCCACATGGTCTAACCCTGCAGACTGATCTATGGGGCCACATGGTCTAACCCTGCACACTGATCTATGGGGCCACATGGTCTAACCCTGCAGACTGATCTATGGGGGCCACATGGTCTAACCCTGCACACTGATCTATGGGGCCACATGGTCTAACCCTGCACACTGATCTATGGGGCCACATGGTCTAACCCTGCAGACTGATCTATGGGGCCACATGGTCTAACCCTGCAGACTGATCTATGGGGGCCACATGGTCTAACCCTGCACACTGATCTATGGGGGCCACATGGTCTAACCCTGCAGACTGATCTATGGGGGCCACATGGTCTAACCCTGCAGACTGATCTATGGGGCCACATGGTCTAACCCTGCAGACTGATCTATGGGGCCACATGGTCTAACCCTGCACACTGATCTATGGGGCCACATGGTCTAACCCTGCAGACTGATCTATGGGGCCACATGGTCTAACCCTGCACACTGATCTATGGGGCCACATGGTCTAACCCTGCAGACTGATCTATGGGGCCACATGGTCTAACCCTGCAGACTGATCTATGGGGCCACATGGTCTAACCCTGCAGACTGATCTATGGGGCCACATGGTCTAACCCTGCACACTGATCTATGGGGCCACATGGTCTAACCCTGCAGACTGATCTATGGGGGCCACATGGTCTCAACCCTGCACACTGATCTATGGGGGCCACATGGTCTAACCCTGCAGACTGATCTATGGGGGCCACATGGTCTCACCCCGCACACTGATCTATGGGGGCCACATGGTCTAACCCTTCAGACTGATCTATGGGGCCACATGGTCTAACCCTGCAGACTGATCTATGGGGCCACATGGTCTAACCCTGCAGACTGATCTATGGGGGCCACATGGTCTAACCCTGCAGACTGATCTATGGGGCCACATGGTCTAACCCTGCAGACTGATCTATGGGGCCACATGGTCTAACCCTGCACACTGATCTATGGGGCCACATGGTCTAACCCTGCAGACTGATCTATGGGGGCCACATGGTCTAACCCTGCAGACTGATCTATGGGGCCACATGGTCTAACCCTGCAGACTGATCTATGGGGGCCACATGGTCTAACCCTGCACACTGATCTATGGGGCCACATGGTCTAACCCTGCAGACTGATCTATGGGGCCACATGGTCTAACCCTGCACACTGATCTATGGGGCCACATGGTCTAACCCTGCACACTGATCTATGGGGCCACATGGTCTAACCCTGCAGACTGATCTATGGGGGCCACATGGTCTAACCCTGCAGACTGATCTATGGGGCCACATGGTCTAACCCTGCACACTGATCTATGGGGCCACATGGTCTAACCCTGCAGACTGATCTATGGGGCCACATGGTCTAACCCTGCAGACTGATCTATGGGGGCCACATGGTCTAACCCTGCAGACTGATCTATGGGGCCACATGGTCTAACCCTGCAGACTGATCTATGGGGCCACATGGTCTAACCCTTCAGACTGATCTATGGGGCCACATGGTCTAACCCTGCAGACTGATCTATGGGGCCACATGGTCTAACCCTGCAGACTGATCTATGGGGCCACATGGTCTCACCCTGCACACTGATCTATGGGGCCACATGGTCTAACCCTGCAGACTGATCTATGGGGCCACATGGTCTAACCCTGCAGACTGATCTATGGGGCCACATGGTCTAACCCTGCACACTGATCTATGGGGCCACATGGTCTAACCCTTCAGACTGATCTATGGGGCCACATGGTCTAACCCTGCACACTGATCTATGGGGCCACATGGTCTAACCCTGCAGACTGATCTATGGGGCCACATGGTCTAACCCTGCAGACTGATCTATGGGGCCACATGGTCTAACCCTGCACACTGATCTATGGGGCCACATGGTCTAACCCTGCACACTGATCTATGGGGCCACATGGTCTAACCCTGCAGACTGATCTATGGGGCCACATGGTCTAACCCTGCAGACTGATCTATGGGGCCACATGGTCTAACCCTGCAGACTGATCTATGGGGCCACATGGTCTAACCCTGCAGACTGATCTATGGGGCCACATGGTCTAACCCTGCAGACTGATCTATGGGGCCACATGGTCTAAACCTGCAGACTGATCTATGGGGCCACATGGTCTAACCCTTCAGACTGATCTATGGGGCCACATGGTCTCACCCTGCAGACTGATCTATGGGGCCACATGGTCTAACCCTACACACTGATCTATGGGGCCACATGGTCTAACCCTGCAGACTGATCTATGGGGCCACATGGTCTAACCCTTCAGACTGATCTATGGGGCCACATGGTCTAACCCTGCACACTGATCTATGGGGCCACATGGTCTAACCCTGCAGGCTGATCTATGGGGCCACATGGTCTAACCCTGCACACTGATCTATGGGGCCACATGGTCTCACCCTGCAGACTGATCTATGGGGCCACATGGTCTCACCCTGCAGACTGATCTATGGGGCCACATGGTCTAACCCTGCACACTGATCTATGGGGCCACATGGTCTCACCCTGCAGACTGATCTATGGGGCCACATGGTCTAACCCTGCACACTGATCTATGGGGCCACATGGTCTCACCCTGCAGACTGATCTATGGGGCCACATGGTCTCACCCTGCAGACTGATCTATGGGGCCACATGGTCTAACCCTGCACACTGATCTATGGGGCCACATGGTCTCACCCTGCACACTGATCTATGGGGCCACATGGTCTAACCCTGCACACTGATCTATGGGGCCACATGGTCTCACCCTGCACACTGATCTATGGGGCCACATGGTCTCACCCTGCACACTGATCTATGGGGGCACATGGTCTCACCCTGCAGACTGATCTATGGGGCCACATGGTCTCAACCCTGCACACTGATCTATGGGGCCACATGGTCTCACCCTGCACACTGATCTATGGGGCCACATGGTCTAACCCTGCACACTGATCTATGGGGCCACATGGTCTCACCCTGCACACTGATCTATGGGGCCACATGGTCTAACCCTGCAGACTGATCTATGGGGCCACATGGTCTAACCCTGCACACTGATTGCTAATTGAAGATTTGTACACAGAGAGTGTCTAACAGGTGCTCCAGTGATGTCATTCTGATGTAGGTAGTTTCTAATAGTTAGGAACAGATGGTTTCTGTTTGGTTGCCATGGCTAAAACAACGGAGTTTGGACTCCTTGAATGACATCAGTGTTAACTGTTCTGCAAAAGGGTGGGGGGGGAAATGTGTCAATCCAATGAGAAAAGGGTTAACACATTTGCAAGAGATGTCTTCTGCTCTGCTGAGACAGTGATGAGGGGTGATGGATATGAGGCATGCCTTTGGTGTGGTAGACCAGGGTTCGATTCCCGCTGCGATACATCAACCAATGTGTCCATGAGCAAGACACTTAACCCCTAGTTGCTCCAGAGGCGTGCGACCTCTGACATATGTAGCAATTGTAAGTCGCTTTGGATAAAAGAGTCCGCTAAATGACCTGTAATGTAATGAAAACCGAGTGGATCCCAGTTTCTTTAAGCAGGTCAAAGCAATCAAGAAATACTGTAAAGGCCAGTTATTTCATGGATCCAGGATACTATGCATCCTGATAAAGTTCCCTTGGCCCCCCCACATCATCACATGCCCTTCACCATACCTAGAGATTGGCATGGGGTACTTTCCATAAAATCATCTCTCAATGCAAATCACACCAGCTGTTAGGCTAACTGAAATAAAACCATGCCAGTCTGTGTTTTCAACAATATTTAAAAAAAAAAATCGGCATATGCTTATTTTTTTAAAAGTGCTGTAGTACAACTAGCAGGAGACAAGTTATAGTTGAGGTAAGTTTGGAGACACTACCTTATTTAATCTTTAACTTAACGGTTGTCTCAACACCGTAACTAAACGGCACTTATTTAATCTTTAACTTAACGGTTGTCTCAACACCGTAACTAAACGGCACTTATTTAATCTTTAACTTAACGGTTGTCTCAACACCGTAACTAAACGGCACTGAATTAGCACGACTTTCATGCATTTCTTTCACATCTACTGCAGTCAGATTCACTGTGTTCACTCAGAAGGAATCACTCCACATGGGTAGGCACTTGTAATGACATCTCCAACATGTTAAGAGGCTAAAAGCTAACGCTAGCAGGAGTATAACACGGGGTGGGCAGCACCAATTGTTTTCGTTTTTCTCGCTACTGACAGCACTGCAAATTTACAAACAACAACAGAGCTGCGTGTTGAAATCGACTAGAATTCTCCTTTTAAATTCAAAATATTCCAACTTATTTTCCTGTGATATTCAGACTTTTATTCTGAAAATATTTCCTGTAATATTCTGACTTTTATTCTGAAAATATTGTGACTTATTTTTACCTCAAACGTTCAGGTTTCACACCTGTTAGTTTTGGTTTCAGATCAAAGTGAAAAGTCTGAAAATCCCAAACTAGGAAGGATTGAAAGAGCCCAAAATATGGTGTGGATATCAGCCAATCACCAGAGAGTGTCGTGATCCAACTTCTTTACGTTAAGAAGTGTCTCTACGTTGACTTATTGAATTAAAA